>JAOQML010000007.1:13425786-13438249 GCA_027568935.1 Erythroxylum urbanii | reverse complement strand
GAGCGCGAGGCCCGAGAGGCCGAGGCTCAAAGCGGACAATATCTGCAAGCGGGTGGTCTGGGCTGTTACATAATTGAAGAAGATGAGCCAAAAACCTTTGTCCATGAAGAAGAATAAAAGTGGACAGAGGTGGTTGAGGAAGAACTAGTGGAGGAACCAAGTAAGGAAAATACTGATGAAGCATTGGTAATGACCTTAAGTACGGATCATTCCCAATTTCTCCAAGACAAACTGTTTGACCCAATCAACGATTCAAGAAGTTTTGCTAATCCGTTTCTTATTAATAGTTTTTCACTATAATGGACTTTTAATACATTTGATTGCAGTAATAAATTTTATCAACTATGTCTTTGATATTATCTTTCAACATATAGCTTACTTACAAGCTACAAAACCTTTATGTAGGGAAACAAGTGGAAACAAGTCACGCATTATTAATCTAGGATAAAGTTCAGCATAAAGGGTACGTTGAACTAACGACGTTAACCCATGAATTAGGTTATGTTTTATTTTTATTTCATTTTAATTCTATTTCATGTGTTAATATAGGATTTTATTTCATGTTAGTTTATGTTATATTAGTTCCATGTTCTTTTATCCCTTTTTCTTTTATATTTTTGCAAGAAAGTGGTTTATTATTGGATGGATCAAATATTAGAAAAATCGTCATATTCAGGAAAGTTTTACTAAAATTTTTCTCTTATTATATATATTATGTACATTGAGGTCAATGTGCAACTTTAAGTATGAGAAAGAGTTTAACAAATTTTTAATGATTTCTTGAAGCTTATTGCTATCTTGATTATTAAATTTTATAAATGATGTCTTGAATTGATCAAAATATCAGTTTATAAATCTCCTTTAATTTAGCCTTTTTATTATCCTAACCATACCATGCCTAAGCCTCATTATAACCTTATAAAGACCCTTTGATTTTGTTTCTAATTTACATGAATGGTGGAGATGTGGTAATATTGCAAGTATATGGTAAGAGTAATACTATGCATTGATTGAGAGTTTGATACTTTTCACCCTAAACACTTGTGTGAATTGAGTGAAATCTTAGTGAATGTGTAAAAGTTTATGCTTTTGATTTCAATGTAATTTTTTATATGATTACTATTAATATTGACTTATAAAGTTAATTTTAGGATAGTTTGACTCTAATTGTATGTTAATTTGATTCAATAAGATATGATGATTTATAGTACGATTAAGTAGATAAATATTAACGAGGGATTAATGTTGTAAATTTTATGATTTTTATTACAGTTTTCTTGAGGACAAACAAAAGTTTAAGTATGAGGATGTTTGATAGATTCATAATTGATCATATTTATACCTCATATTTGAGGTATTTTTGTTTGATGTTTTATACTTTTTTTGTATATTTTGGTACTTAATTTGCTCCAAATGTGTTTATAGAGTATAATTGCCTTCATAAACTTAAAAGAGAAGAATTCAGATAAAAACTCTACATAAAATACAGATTTGAAACATAGAAAGGACGCACGATCATGCATCAACCCGTGCACTTCTCTTAGGTCATGCAGATTCATGAATTTTGGGTGTTTTGAGTTATGCATGGTTTGATGCATGGTCGTGCATTAACCATGCATCTTCCAAAACCCTAAAATTCACTATAAAAAGAGATGTTTGGAGGCAAAATGGGGAGAGCAGACTTAGGAGGTGATACTAGACATGGAGGTCATTCTCAAGGGGCGATTTTGATCCAAATTAGTGGAAAAAATGAAGAATCCATTAGAATACGAGATTAAATCTCTACCTTGCAAAAATATTCGACAGAAGACAATCGAGGAGATTTAGAATTATAAAGCCATTGTTTTCAATTCGTTGTTCTTTCAAATTATGTTTGATTTCAAGTCCAATCATCTGTAACTAAACATCTTGTTTGATTTTAAGTTAGATGAACCATATTTTGATACTTTAATATGATTTTATTCTTTTATTAATACAATAAGTTAATTGATATATTGTGATCTTACTACGAGTTTTATTTATGTTTTAATGGATCCAAAATATTAGATCATAATCTAATTTCATACAGAAAGCTTGAGAAATCATGTTTATGAATATATATATTATAATTGGAATGAGTTGATTGCAATCCTAGAGATAAGATCACATAAATCTTTCGAATTAGGGTCAAACCTAATAAAGGGATTCATAAATCGATAAAGCAATCTTACAAACTTTAACATAAGTAATACGATTGAAAACCTTAGGATTAGTTGTTAGTAGACTCAAGGTCAGCTATCAGCATACCATAGGAATCTCCACAGTGCAATAAATCAATAAGATAATTGCATAGTAAAAAAAGCAATTTGTTAAGAGTTTTAGGGAGATTCGAAGGCTAAACATTAATTTCCAACATCGATAAATTTCTAAATGCTTCCTTATTTCTCTGTTCTTTATTGCTACTTATTTTATTTTACTTGTTTTAGTTTTATTTTCTTCTTAATTAAAAATAAAACCAAATTCGTAGCTAGATAATAAGATAACGGTCATTACTAATATTCATCATTTTTGTGGGATCAACCCGTACTGGCTGGCACTAGCTACAGCTATACCGTGCACTTGCAGTGAATTCAACTTAACTAAAGTCTATCATGCTTTCACAATGCCCCGTACCCCTGAATGGTACCATATATGGTAAGCCAAGATAAAACATTATAATTATTCAGAACAAAAACTTTATAGCCTAGTTAACAAGACTAAGATAGTTGAAGATTTATCATCCACAAGATCTTCTTCCCTAATAAAGGAATTTACTACGTGAAAATTTATAGTATACAAAAATATCATGATTGATAATCTTCCAATGAGTCATCTGACTAATCATGCACATTATGAGATAATGGGAGACTTATAGGCTTTACAAAATAGCAATTTCTGCTATATTGATTTTACTAGGATATATCATAGATTAAACTTTTTATAAGGAGCTCACCCTTAATCTATTAGAGATTTACATGATTTTAGAATAGTAAATGCTATATACTTGACCAACTTAGAGTTTCCTAATATATCATTACTTCCTTGATGAATTCAAGAAGGGGTTAAGGATTGTTATCTAAATTGCCTTACAATGACCCCTAAAGATACCTTGGTATTAAAAATATTAGCTGCGGGTCTAGATTTTTATAAAGATAAATGATATGACACTTGTCATTTTATTACTTTAGGAAAGGCAAATCACTTTTCCATTAATGTAGATACCAAATCAAGAGAAGAATTTTCTATATACACTAAAAATGATATCTATTAGAGAAGAGGAATTGACATGAGAACTATTATTTGTGGCATATAGGTCATAATTAAGAAATGATTTCAAACTTTTGTTTGAAAGGGCAATTTTTTTTCTTTAATGATAACTCTAGCCAAAGAGACACCATTACCCGCTAAAAGATTTGTAAAAATGAAGATAAGCATGATTGAAAAGGGAAAGATAATATTGAATCATGAGGTATACAAAAAGTTCTATCATCTCTGAAAATATACAAAAATGTCTTTTTCGTACAGGTGGCTAGAGGTCTTTTAAAGGAAAAGATAAAGTTGAAGCATCAAGAATATCTACATACAATGATGATTTTGAGTTAAAAAGATAAAAATATATGTGAAAATATCTCTAACCACTCAAATAAAAGAAAATTCACTATCAATAAAGGTAAAATATACTTTCTAAAAAGTTGATATAATATGATTTTTATTGAGTTAAAATATATGCCCTAGGATAGTAAAAGGGACACCTATCATTATCTATCTCGTCCTTATAATCTCCCATATCATGAAATAAAATTTTCCTTTTTTGTAACAATTTTAATTTTAAACCTTATTCTTCTTCTAAATCTTTAATATACGTCTTAAAGTAAGGAACATCAAAAGTACCTTACTTTAAAGTTGGAGCAAAAATACATGTTAAAAAACTTAACAAAAACTCGATAAATCTACGCTCAAAAAATTAATGATACAAGTGTAGTAGTATAATGGACCTATTAATTTAAATAGTTTGAAAATGTTCTACATAATTATGACTTCCCATTTTTTGAAAAAATTATATATAAATTAGTTAAAATAGATAAATTCTTTACAACCTATAAAAAGGATAATTTCATCCCTCTCAAAAGTCAACAATTTCGTAACAAATATTAATAAATTAAAAGATTAAGCTTTAATCTCTTTAATTTTTCATATTATTAATAGCTTAGATATTATTAAAAAATTATTTCCTGGCATAATAAAATGTCTAAATATTGATAAGGTCCTAATCATTTGATGTACAAAAGATATCTATCAACTCATTCGGAAAAAATTAACTTCATGATCAATTTTAATGGCTAAAACGGTGTCTCTCTATATGAGAGTTTTCTCTCGTCTCTGAGAGTGGTCTAGGGTTTTTTGTCTTATCTATTAGCAAGGTTTTCTCTTCATCATTTTCTCATGGTTTCATTGCTCCTTAATACTACGTTTATAGAGGATGATAGGATATCTGAGGACTTGTCTCGACTATCTGTTGAGGGGGAGGCTTTTAACAAGATCGTCTTCGGCAAGGATGAAGTTTTGGTGGAGGAACAATCCTGTGATCTTTGCCTTGTTGGTCGATTTATTACTAAAAGGACCATTAACTTTAATGCGATGAAGCAGACTCCGGCTTCTCTCTGACGTCAATTCTTCCATATAGTTGTTTTGCACAGGGTATTGGAGATGAGCCCTTGGACGTTTAATGGGCAGATTTTGCTGCTTGGAAAGATTGATGGTTTTGGCCATCTGTCTTTGGTTCCTCTTTTTCATTTGCATATGTGGCTTCAAATCCATAATCTGCGGGATGGCTTTTGATCGGAAAGGGTGGCGGAACGAATGAGAAATGAAGTTGGTGAATACTTATTTGTGGATCCTGCGTGCTTCAAGAATTAAGAGAAGTCTTTTAAGAGGGTTCGTGTCAAATTTGATATCACTCGTCCTATTTGTCAAGGGTTGTTTCTTCGTCGTGAAGGTGAGGAGGGGTTTTTTGCCAATTTTAAATATGAAAGATTACCAATTTTCTGTTTTATTTGTGGCATGTTGGGACATGGAAAGGTTTTGCCCTACTCTCATAAAGAGTAATGGCCAGCCACTGGAGAGGAAGTATGGACCGGAGCTAAGAGCTGATCCTCGTCAGAAATTGAAGATGGTTGATGGAAGGTGGTTGTGGGAGTCTCCACCATTGGCTGAGGAAATTGCAGCGGCAGTTAGTAGTAGTTACGGATTTGGTAAGAAGGATTTTGTTCCTAGGAATAAGGAGAATATTGTGCAATCTGATTTGAATTCAAATAGCAGAGTTGGTGGGTCAATGTCAAAAGATAAGGAAATTCAAGATTCTGCTTTAATTGCTGCTAATCAAGATATTAGGCCAGGTCAGGGTAAGGCCCAACTTGTTATTATTTCTGACCCAAAGAGAAGACGAGTGGGCCAGAATGCTGAAGATGTTCAAGACATGGAGCATGATCAGCCTATTGAAGTTTTGCAGTCTTCAAAAAAAGGAGAAACGGTGACTTCTGCTATTCAGGCCCACCGAAGGAAATGAGTTACCTTAGTTGGAACTGCCGTGGAATCGGTAATCCACGAGCAGTACAAGTGCTTCAAGAATTAGTTAGGGAAAAATGCGCTTTTTAAATTTTTCTTATTGAAACTCGTTGTTCCTTTTCTCGTATTGTTGAACTAAAAGATCTTTTGGGTTACAATGATTGTGTTAGTGTTGACTCTTTGGGCCTTAGTGGGGGCCTTGTTATGATCTGGAAAGATTTAATTTTTGTTAATCTCCTTTCTTCTTCTCCCTCTCATATTGATCTGGTTGTTGATATATCCGGCCTTGGACCGTGGAGATTAACGGGTTTTTACGAGAATTCGAATAGAAGTAATAGACATGAGTCTTAGCAACTCTTAAGAAGACTTTCTTTGGATAGTGATTTGCCTTGGGCCTATTTGGGTGATTTTAATGATTTGCTAGCCCTATGTGAAAAAAGATGAGGTAAAGTTTAACCTCCCTCGTTGGTTAATGGGTTTAGTTCGAATGTACTAGATGCGGGTCTAACTGAATTTCGGATGGTGAGATATCAGTTTAAATGGGATAATGGGCGAACCGGACCTGATTGGGTTGAAGCTAAATTGGATCGAGTTTTGGTTTCTAATACTTAGAGAAATCGATTTAGCTTTTCAACAGCTTCCACACTCGAGTTCTCTTCTTCGGATCACCTACCACTTTTTCTGGAAGTAAAGATTTTTGTCCCTCAGCACCAAATTCACCTGTTTCGATTTGAGAACTCTTGGGCGAAGGAGCTTGATTGTCGAAGAATGGTGGAAGATAATTGGGTAAACGTTAATCGCGAGAATATTTTGGATAAGCTGCATCAGCGTAGTGTGCTTCTTGATGTTTAGGGGCAAGATTGTAGGAAGGTATTTAGAGAAGAAATTGATCAATGTAAGCAGGAGATCAAGTTCTTAAAAGGTAAAAGAGATGCTAGCAGTAGATCAAGGGCGTTAGAAGCTAATGCTCGTCTTTTTGAATTGTTGGATCAAAAAGAAAGATTTTGGAAACAAAGGGCAAAGGTCTTTTGGCTTCAGGAAGGAGACCGCAACACTAGCTATTTCCATTCAGTGGCCTCTTTCCGTCAGCGAAAGAACAAGATTGATGCTCTTAAAGATGATGATGGTAATTAGAAAGATTAAAACTTAGGTTTGTCAGATTTAATCTCTTCCTATTTTACAAATTTATTCAATTCTACTGCTTCAGATTCTAGGAGTTTTGTAGATTGTATTCCTGCTTTGATTTCGAGTGAAGATAATAATTTTCTTCTTGATGCCTATACTGTTGATGATGTTCGTAGTGCTGTGATCAGTATGAAGCCGAACAAATCCCCTGGCTTAGATGTTTTTAACCCAGGTTTTTACTAGAAATTTTGGGGTTTAGTAGGTTCTACTGTGTCTGATTTCTGTATCTCTAATCTGGCTGTTGGATTTTTTCTGCCATGTATGAATGAGACAACTATAGTCCTCATCCCTAAGAAAGCGTCTCCCACTAAGATGACTGAGCTTAGACCTACTGCCTTATATAAGGTTCTCTATAAAATTATGTCCAAAATGATTGCTAATAGACTTAAGTCTCTATTGACGAAGTTGATATCTGTTAATCAAAGTGCATTTGTTTCTGGGCGTCATATTCAAGATAACAGTATTATGGCTTTTGAGATTTTGCATTATTTTAATTGGAAGAAGAGGGGGAAGCTTGGTCATGCGACTTTAAAGATCGATATTAGCAAAGCCTATGATAGGCTTGAGTGGTCTTATTTACGGAATGTGCTTTTGAAACTGGGATTTACAACCTCTTGGGTGGACTTAGTGCTATTTTGTGTTTCTTCTGTATCTTATACTGTGTTAACTCAAGGCAATTGCATTGGGCCAATTCTCCCTGGATGTGGTTTGAGACAAGGCGACCCTTTATCGCCTTACTTATTCATCTTGTGCACTGAAGGAATTTCTAGGATGATCTCTGTGGAAGTTTCAGCGGGGAGAATTTATGGTTGTAAGGTGGTCCCAACGGCTCCACCTATTTCACACCTGTTTTTTGCCGATGATAGCATTTTTTTCTTTAACACAAAGGTGGAGGAAGCTATTATAATGAAGACTATTCTTAATAGATTTGCGGAAGTATCAGGCCAAATTATTAACTTCTCCAAGTCCCTTATCTGCATTAGTGTAAATACTTCTTCCACGGTTAAACAAGCAATTTGCTCTATTTTTCAGGTCGAAGAGCAACCTGATTTGGGACATTATCTTGGTTTACCAACTGTTGTTGGTAGAAACAAGAAACAGGTGTTGATGTTTGTCAAGGATAAACTCTGGCTGATATTAAATTTATAGAACAAGAGGCTTCTGACATGTGATGGCTGTGAAGTTTTACTGAAAACAGTTCTCCAAGCTTTGCCTAACTATGTGATGAGTATGTTCTTGTTACCCAAGACTCTTTGTGAAGAACTTCAACAAGTTATGACTCGATTTTGGTGAGGTAAGGGCAGAAATCATAAACGTGGGCTGCATTGGATTTCTTGGGATTGTTTAGCATTACCAAGAAAATTTAGGGGTCTCTCTTTTAAAAAGATATATCAGTTTAACCTTGCAATGGTTGGAAAGATTAGGTGGCGGATTTTATCTAATCCTAATTCTTTATTAGCAAGGTTTATGAAAGTCCGCTATATTCCCAACTATGGAGTTTCTTCATGCTCAGCGGGGTAATAATCCTAGTTTTGTTTGGCGCGGTATTTTGGCAACTATCCCACTTTTGAATTTAGGAACTTATTGGCAGATTGGGTCTGGTAATAACATTTCTATATGGCTGGACACTTGGCTTCCTGCTTTGGAGAATTCAGGCTTACATCAGTCTTTAAAGCTAGGAACAGATGCTTTATGGTCTCTGACTTGATTCGGGATTGAACCTGGAATGTTCCTCACATCGCCAGAGTTTTTAATGATGTTGACACTAGAGCTATTCTTTCTATTCCACTTGCATCGGCAGAAGGACATGATGTTCTTTGTTGGAAGTGTGAGTGCAAGGGGAATTATTCTGTTAAAAGCGCTTATAAATCTCTCACTTGGCAGCAGCAAACACCTCATAATCAGGCTCATTCACACTGTTGGAATAGGCTATGGAAGTGTAAAGTTCCTCCTTTTCTTTTGAACTTTTTATGACATGCTGAATTGAGTATTTTGCTAACTAGGGAGCGTCTTGTTTCAAGACATGTCCCGATTATGGATGTTTGCCCAATGTGTCAAGGAGGGTTTGAATCTATTTTGCATATCTTGATTCAATGCCTTTTGCTAAGGAAGTTTGGAATGCTAGCCCTTTGGGTTAGTTTAATCCTTTGGCTACTACTTTTCTGGATTAGTTATCTTCCTTTACATCTTTGTTTAATGCTTTGGATTTGGCCTTGGGTTTCTTTATCTGCTGGAGTATTTGGCATAGTCGTAATCAAAGGTTATAGAACTGGAAATTTATTTCTCCTTTTTTGGTAAAGCACTTCGAGACTTTGAAGAATGGAGATTGATTTTATCTAAGCTTGGACCTCGTTCGGCTGGTAGTACAAGTACAACAGCAGCTGCAGAATGGTCCCCACCGCTTGAAGGCTGGTTGAAAGTTAATGTTGATGCAGCAACATCTCTCCTTGATAATAAATTCGATATTGGCATGGTTGTGAGAAGAGCTGATAGGTCTTTTGTTGCAGCTAGAAACTTGGTTATGGATGGCTTTTTGAATGCTAGGGAGGTTGAAATGATTGGGGTTAGAGAGGCATTGAGTTGGATTTTGGCACATGCATGGACTTCCGTTATTGTTGAAACGGATTTGCAAGAGGTAGCAAATTCAATTAATGGTCCTGCTTTAGATGATAATTCTAGTTTTGGTCTTTTGTCTGCTAATTGTAAATCTCTTATAACCGAGATATTTGATGTTATAGTTTGTTTTGTTGATCGATCTGCGAATAAAATTGCGCATAAATTAGCTCACGCAACTCGTTCACTTGTGGATCACGAGGAATGGTTTGATTCTTCCCCTTTGTTTTTGTTGAACTATTTCAATTCTGATTAATAAAGAGATTAACAGTTTATTCAAAAAAACTCATTCGGACAAAAAGAAATTTATTAACTATCAACAATAAAAACATAAAAAAATAAAAAATTGTTATTTTCAAGTAAAACATGTGTCTCTAATCACTATTCTATTAAATACTTTACTCAAGTTTAAAATAAGAATTTTGGAATACCAGCTAAAAAATTAATAGTATAAAGATGAACATAACAAATTATATCTTAAATTTTCTGAACAATATGAATTACATCCGGAGATTATTAAAAATGATTCGTCTTATATTGTTAACTACAATTAATTGATCATTTACTTTTTAAAATAAATAAATTTATCACTTGATTACAAACCAAATTGAATTAGAACATAAAAACAGATATAATGATACGAGATTTCTTTGGATAACATATATATTTTGGATTTCATTTGCCTTTCCTAGCATTTACTTGTCTAAATAAACAACCTAACGTCTCGGTGACCGTTCAAAACCCAGTTACTACCCGTTACTTCTATCTCTAACCGTTTTCCCGCAACTCACAACGCCGATAGTGACCCCGGCTGCAGCCGTATCACCGACATCTCCAACGCCACATGACCGCTGTCTGAGTAGTCAAACAACCCACCCAGTGCCACAAAGTCGTCGTCGTCATTGTAAGACCTATCGTAACTATTACTATACGAATCACACCCCAATTCAAACTCGAACGAGTCGAAATTAGGAGTTGCATCTTCAAACCGTAGCATTTCAGAAAGAAATTCCATACCCGATAAGCCCATCACCGAAGGATCATCCGCTCCGACTTTTCCTTCGTCGACGGAGGAGAAACTCGGCGGTAGGCCGAGCTCGTCGTCCGAGGCCTCGAACAGGAAGATTATATCACTTTGGGATTCGTCGGACAGGGAACTCACCTCCGCTGAAGGCGGTGCAATTTCGGGCAAAGGATTCGGGATGATAATTTCATCTTCAAAACTTTTAATGACCGATTCAAGGCCTTGAATAGCGGAATCGTCAGATATGTCCATGAGGCTCAGCAAGTCGTTCTGGATACGCTTAGGGTCCGACAGGTCAACCGAGATGAGAACGGAGCCATCAGAGTGAACTGGAATCTCGAGAGGGTCGGGCGAGTTAACTAAAGAGTCATGCGAACCAACACGGGGAATCTTGGATTCTAGTGAGTCGGAACTCGAGTCATCCCGTGCTCGTTTCTTGTTATCGAGGTGGCCTGATTGGCTCTCCGTCTTGTCCATATGATATAATAAAAGATTAAAGATACCTTAAAAACGTGAAGAAACAGAGGAACGGGGAGTCTGGATCCGAGTAGGGAGAGAAAGAGGGTACCGAGGAGTGGGACAAGTGCAGGAAAAAGGAGGAGGGTATAATTATATAGTGAGTGGGATTAGGATTTTCTGCCTGGGCGGTGATAGGAAGGCAGCGTAAGGTTTCTATTTTACGTTTTTTCAAAAGTTGTATTGTTGTAAGATTTCACTATATTTAAATCAGATTTTGAAGTCCGGGTTGGGCCCCATGTTTCAGTTTGAGGCTTATAGGTTATAGCTTCAGCCATGACTCTCTGTCTCTCTCTTGAATCTGCTGCTGCGGTTGTGTGGATTTTGAATTTCGTAGCTATGGTCTAAAAAAGGGCTATTTACTATTTGCATCGCTTTTGATCCAATTTATAAATTTTGAGTTGTTTCTTTAATGTAGAAGCGGTGATATATTCTTGTTATTGTTATTTCTTAATTAAGACACCAGTAAAAACTAAAAACAAAATTTTGAATTTCCTTCTCTCTCGTCCTTAAGTAGCCAACAGATTCATTTGATTGATTGGAAAAATTAAAAATTGATTTTGTGGCTTTTGGGTATTGCAAATTGGTGGATAGATGAGTTCAGACTTCAGAGGCGATTCCAGCAAGAAGGAGAAGTAACGCCTCCGTTCCCTTGTTTGAATACAACAGCCATGAAAATTTAACGCCCTTTCAAGTTTAATTCAAAACCAACTGTTTCTAATTTCTAAGGGAATATAAATTTCTTTTTTTAGTATCCAATTTAAGGTTTTGTTGAGGGAACAAAATATTGTTCTGCTATTGCTCCTTTGTAATGTTTTATTTCTTTCCCGATTTAGATTTTCGTAAAACTCTTTTGGTTGAAGAAGTTAATATATTCTTGTTTTGTTATCATGGTCATAGAGTCAAAGACTCGAGGCATTCGAATTAAAAGTTTATATTTATTAAAAATAAAAACCATATTGAATTGCAATTACACGTGTATAAATCAATCGATTTTGCAACATAAAAACACTAATCCGGCTCAAGCTCAGTTCACACTGTGGAACGACTTGTGTTCAAAAGAAAACTCCACGTCGACGGCATGGAAGCCACGCGTCGTCTTCACCGTAAGCACGTGGTATGCCGCCGCCTCCGAAACCGTACCAACCGCCACGCAGCTTCATCTTTCTGTGAGAAGGAAACACGTGGACGCTGTTTCCTAGGGATGATGGCTTGATCTCATTATTTGTGTGAAATCTCAAATGAAATTCTCTCGTTCCTTTTTCCTGTACCATGTGCTATTTTATTTTAACTATCTATTTATACGGAGACTCATATAAATTAATGGTTTAAATAAAAGGGCACAAGATTAGTACAAGGAAAAGAGAACAAAGGATCAAGTCCCGTGAAATCAAACGTGCCCTTGTAACGTTGCTGACATCACTTGGGGTAAAGATATTTTGCTAATGTTGTGAATACTGTATCGAATTTGGTACTGAATTGGGTTCTAATACGGTACTATACCAGTACCGATTAATACCGGATACTATTTCGGATAATTTT
>JAOQML010000007.1:13380548-13397902 GCA_027568935.1 Erythroxylum urbanii | reverse complement strand
ATCAAAACGAAATTCAAGTTATGCTCGTTGATAATTTATTGCTTTATGTGTAAATTTTGTGATTTGGTGAGCCATTGTAAACATCACATGAAAAAGTTATGTTAAAATTTTATGACATGTGCTTTAAACTTATACTAAAGTGTCAATTGGTTCATTTTTTTGAAAATGTGTATTGAAGTGAGAAAATAAGTGCCCTCCATGAATTTATGCAAATGAATGGATTGACTAAAGTAAGGTGACTTAGGCAAAACTTCCTTAAATAAAGGCCTAACTAAGATGGCTTAGGAAAAGGACATAAGTGATGTGACTTAGGCAAATTTATATAAAAAAAGACATAGGTAAGGTGGCTTAGGCAAAAGATCTAAGTAAGGTGACTTAAGCAAAATTCCTTAAAAAAAACCTAAGAGAGATGGTTTAGTCAAAAGAGCTAAATGCAGTCATTTAGGCAATGAAATAAGGATCCCTAGTTTAAAGAGCAAATGAAAATGAACTTAAACATGAGAAATAACATGTGTGTTCCAAGTATGGGTGTTTTGTTTGATTTATTAATGTGAAATGCAAATAATGAGCTTGTTCCTTGATAAGTCAAGTGTATGTTTGCTTACTCTTTGATGTGAAATTGCAAATATTGAACTCATGCCTTGATGTGTGTGATACTTATGTTGGAGTGATATAAATACCCCATTAGGCATGGTTATGTGGGAACTAATTAGACACCTAACAACTTACATAAAGCTTTGTCTACGGTACTAAAGATTAAGTTGAATTAAAGTAAATAATTGAAATTGAAACAACTAATAAACCAAATAAATAAATAATTAAGTTGGCAATAAAATAAGTTTAATCAAAGTTTGAGACTTAGTAATTAATCTATCCTTGTTTTATTTTTCCTTTATCTTGTTGATTCAATTTGTGCTCGATCCTAGATATCCTGAAGTTTTGATTACCCAATCTGTCTCGATCTAATCAAATAACCCTAACTGAATTTGATACTAATAGAATTGTAATCTCTCAATTCAAAAAACTACCCCTAACTATTCAATTAGATTTGAAGCAATATTAAGGATAATTAATTTCGCAATTAAGATCGCTCTTTAATTTTTAATTAATTAAACAATTTTAGGTCTATTAATATATCAGCTTCCATTGCACATCTTAAAATATGTAACTTGATTCATTCTCTTAATTTATTACTAAGCATAAGTATAATAATTATCACAAACATTTATAGATGTATTGAATTCAACAAGAATAAAGTTCAACAAAATCATTCAATAATAATACCTAATATGGATTTAGAAACCTATCATAATGTTAAAAATCTTAGAAATTTAGATACACATTCAAGATAATGAAAGAAATAAGGGAAAAGAATAAAAACTAATTGAAGTTTTGATCTGGAATGATGGAAATTCTCTGAAGCTCTCTTTGATGTCTCCTCTTGATTTACTTTGATGCCTCCTTTTGATGCTATTCTTTTTTTATGTTTTTTGTTCTTTTATGGTGCTTGAGGCTTCTATTGTTTTTACACTTAATTTGGTTCCAAAAATAGCCTCAAAATCTAAAAAATAAAAAAAAAACTCGTGACATGGAAATACCCTTGTCACCATAATGACAAAGGCTTATGCAACATTTATCATCTTCGTCTGTCACGATCTTGAAAATCTCCTCTTTTCTTAACTTTCTTGTTTCCATTTGTTGAGTGTAATTTATGTAAAACAATCTACTCATTTTACGCTCAAAAACCACAAGTACATGGATCGTGATTTTTAGTAAGAAAGTAGATATCGATCCCACAACGATTGATGCCCAGACACTACTTAATTCAGATCGAACTTTGTTTAAGAACCGAAACTATTTAATGGAAATAATATGGAAAATTAAATTAAATTTGAAATACTAACAATAAATAATAAACAAGGCCAAAATGTAGAAAATAGGAATTCAAGAATCTAATGACTAGAGATCACATTCCCTCTATCTTACCTCCCTCCTATTTTATTAATCGAATTGTGTCTCACCTAAGATATTCGAATGTATTAACTATCCTCTCTTAAGGTGTAATTAATTGTCCCTAATCAAACAAAATAAAGTTAGTTGAATGATCTCTTAACTTACCTAAACTCCACCAATTTAACTAGTTATTAAGCTATCCTATTGGTGATCAATTGAATTGGCTGAGATCTCTCTTCTAACTAATCAATCAACGTGATGATTGCATGTCTATAAGTTGCCAACTCTCATTGTACAATCTTACACAAATAATCTTACTCACTCTCTCGATTTATTGCAAGATACAAATATAATCAACAATCACCAAAGACAACTTTCATTCAATCCAATAAAATAGCAGTTTAAACAAAATAGTTCAAAAGCAATCCCTAAAAACAAATCAGCCAATCATGGTCTCTATAACATCACCAACACTCAAATATTGCATTCTACTAAAATTATAAGAGATAAAATTGAAAAAAATTGAATAAGAAAACTCCTTCTCTTCTTTGTTAAAATCTGGAATTTTTGATATTGATGTGTTATTTTCCTAATTGTTATTGACAATCCTTGAAACTTTACCTTCCTCAAGACTCAAAACTTGTATTTTTCACTCAAGGAGGCTCTTTTCTACAGAGGGTTTTCATCCCCTTTCATCCATAGAGGTTTAATATGTTATATAGTCCTAAAAACCTAAATTTAACTGAACCCCGCAGAATGTCTCGGGTTAAACTTTCCACGATCATTGGAATTGGCATGATTCCCACGATCGTGGGATTTTGTAACAGAAAGTTTCCTTTTCTCTTCTCCTCGTTGATCTTTAGCTCAATCTCCAAGTTGCTCAATCTTCCATCCTCTATAAAAATAATCAATTCTTACCCTAAATTAACGTTAAACATAAAAGAACAACAATGAAAATCGAACTAAATAAAACATACAAAATGAATCCTAAATTACATGAATAATAAACTGTTATGCAAGAAACACATGCCAATTACTTAGAAAAACATAAACTAATGCACAACTATCAACATCCCTGATAGTAGTGTTTTGTATGATATTTTAGGGTTTAATTTGTTATGAATTTTGTGTTAAATTGAGTGTTGAGTATTCATTTAGGGTTTAATTAGGTTAGTTTTTATGTTTTAAGTGTTTTTATGGGTTAGTTTGAATCTTTAAGCTTAATTTGTATATTTTTAAAGTACCTTGATATGTGTGCTAGTATTGCAAGGTAAACTGGGAAGAATGTGAAGATTTAAAGAGTTTCAGGCTAAAAGATATAGGCCATAATCTTGCACATTGGCCACGATTGTGACAGAAGAGGAAGAGCCAGCAGTAGCCAGGCCACGATCATGCACCAGGGGCCACGATCATGACAGAGAGCTTCAAGTTATGCCATGATTGTGCACTCTAGGCCATGATCGTGACAGAAAGGTTTGGGTCAGGCTAACACGAAAACTTGATTTTTAGTTGTTTTTTTGAACCATTTTGACCCTGAATTTGACCTAGGGTTGTTATAGAATAAATAGAACAATACCTAGTAGCCACCAACAGTTTTTACAGAGCTGAGAGAGCTGTGCAAAAAAAGGGAGATTCTGTAAAAATCTGAGAGAGTCCTAGAGAGAAATGAAGCGAATGAGGAAGGAGACAATGGAAGAGAGGCACAGAGATATGTTTGACGCGACGTACTTCCTAGAGTAGGTGGTTTCCCACAGTCGCTACCTTCCAAATCCATTCTGACAGTATTTTCTATTTCTTTAATTTCAATTTCATTGATGTATGAGATTTGGATATTAATTAGGAATATTGTCGTTGATTGTTGATCTTTTGTCTAAACTCACCTTTGGATTTTTTGTTCTTGAGATTAATAAAATTTATTTGATTGTGTTTTATTCGATTTATTTGTCATTCAATTTCGATTCTTCATAACTTGGCAATAAACTAAGAGGGTGAGCTGGGTGAAAATCATCAATTTAGACTAACAAAAGTTAGGTAAATCGATAGGTAGAGAGTTGAATCAAACTGGTAGAGTTGTGTAACGAGAGATCGAGCATAGATTCTCAGTAGGTTAATAGAAAACTTTAGAACTAATTTCAGTTTTGGACTAATTGCAGATTGAGATATCACAATTTCCATAATTTGAATTAGCGATTATTAATTAGGGTTATGAATTACAACTCGAGAGAGAGTAATTCACCCTAAGACCATCTAGGTAGGCCCTTTAAGTTGGAAATTACATAATTGGGTAGATTTTATTTAGTTTCGAATTAATTCCCCCTTTTCTCTCAATTGGTCACTTCTAGGTTGAGTTTTGGATTATTTGTGTGAGCTTGCTATTTTGTTCATTCTTTTGGTGCTTTAATTTCTCATATTTGATTCTTTATTAATTTTAAATTCTACCGTATTGTTTAATTAGGTATTGCAAACTTAGCTACTGTTAGATTTTAGGACTAGTTCTCGTCCTTGTGGGATCGACACTTTAGGTTCTACGCGAATTACCCATACACTTGCAGTAATTACTAGGGTTATAAATGGTAAAACTTAGCGCGTGTAACCTTGAGCGAACAAGTTTTTGGCATTGTGGCTAGGGAAGGCAATTTAGTTCTACAGTTTAAGGCGTTAGAATAGTTTTTAATTTTTGGTTTTTTTATTTCGTTTGTTTTATATAGGAATCATGCTCTTGTATGAACACAAGAGTCATTGGGGGTTCGAGTTGCGTAATTGAGACGTCAGATTTAGACATAACATGTTTAGAACGAACTCTTAGAAAAGCTCAACTAGAAGAAGAAGAAGAGATCAAGAAAGCACAAATGATCGAGGAATTCCAAATAAATATGGGTGAAGAAGTCAACCTTAGCAGACAACAACAGAGGACCTTTATGGATTTTATAAGGCCAGGGTTCAATCCTGTGAATCAAGGAGTGGCTAGACCTCCTGTTCAAGCAGTTTCCTTTGAAATTAAGCCATCCCTCCTGAACATGCTTCAATAGAATGTCTAATTCTATGAACTTGCAAATTAAGATCTGAACACTCACATCAGGAGTTTTCTCGAGATATGTGATACTTTCCGGTATCACCAGATGTTAGAAGGTGCAGTGAGAATTAGGCTGTTTCCTTTCACGTTTAGGGATAGAGCGAAGGCTTGGTATCATTCACTGAGCCTACTAACATTACGACATTGGGTCAGCTAGTGTGTGCCTTCCTAGATAAATACTTCCCACTAACAAAAACCACCAAAATTATTAAGGAAATCACAAACTTCCAATAAGGTGACAGGGAGTCTATTTATGAAGCATGGGAGTGTTACAAGGACCTGTTGAGGAGATGCCCACACCACAATTTACCCAAGGAGCTCCTGCTGCAAACATTTTACAACAAAGTGAACCCACATACTACAGCCACCATTGATGTAGCATCGGGAGGATCGTTAATGAAAAAGACCATCGATGAAGTAGAGGAATTAATAGAGGAGTGGCTGGCAATAGTCATTTATGGGCTAGTGATTTATAGGCTAGTGAACGTAGTAGGCAACCTACTAACTTTAGGGAGCAGAAGGGAGTTGTCATTGTTAATTAGATGACTGAATTGCAATCTAAAATCGATAACTTAATGAGATAACTTAGTAATATGAAGGCAGATACAGTAAAGGCCGTGCAATTGAAGTGTGAGCTATGCGACTAATTGGATCACGATACGGTGGACTGCTATATGATGAGAGACAATAACCTGGAGCAAGTTAATTATATGGGGGCCCAATTTGGACATATAGGGGTAATAATCCCTACTCCAACATGTATAACCCTGGGTGGAAGAATCACCCAAGCTTCTCCTGGTCTAACAACAAAAATGGAGGGCAGTTCAACCCCCAAGGACAATCGAGCTTCTAATAGCAAAAAACAAGCTCAATGGATTTGAAATTGGACAAAATTTTGATAAGATAGGAGGAATGGAGGAAGCACATAAGAGGCTCGAGAGAAAATTCGATCAAGTCACAAAGAATCATGCTTCGTCTATCCACAATTTAAAAGTCCAAGTGGGGCAGCTCGTGAAAGCAATGTCGACTAGGAATGCTGGAACTCTTCCAAGCAACACTGAATCAAACCTGAAGGAACGTATTATGGCTATAAGCCAGACTCAAGACGAGGATTTGGAAGAGGTAGACAAAAGAGAAGGTCAAGTAGTTAAAAACGACCTTCCAATTGAGACTGTGAGAAAATCGGTGCAAGTAACTTGACAGATATTCTTGCACCAATTTTTTGCTCAGAAGGAATTATATGCCAGGAGGGAAGCAGAAACTTTACAAGAAATCAAGCCAAATAAAGTTGAGGAAGTGACAGAATGAATACAGGCTAATCTGAAATTACAAGAATCCGTCACATGGAAAGAGAAGGAGCAAATACTGGAAGACACCCCCAACATAGTAAAGAAGGATGATCCAGGGGGCTTTTTCATCCCTTGTAATATCAACAAGATCATCGTAGATAGGGCGTTCATAAACTTAAGTGCAAAAATAAATGTGATGCCTTACACACTCAGTTTTAAATTGAGGTTACGAGAGTTAGTGCCCCCAAAGTTTTTGATTAAGATGGCCAATATAACTTCACTTAGACTAATGGGAATCATATAAGATGTGCCGGTGAAAGTCAATAATTTTATCTTTCCTATGGATTTCTATATTTTGGGTTTCAATGACGATGAGGATACTCTGATGATTCCAAGATGACCGTTCTTAGCCACTACGCGCTCAATTTTTGATATGAATAGGGGAGAACTAACTCTACGAGTAGGGAAGGAGCAACTGACCTTTAAGGTTATTGTTAGAGAGTATGAAGCTCCTTCAACTTCAGTGGATCGTAATAAGCCCGAACCTCGAGGAGAATGGGAAGACATTGAGGATCCTGTAAATGCTTTCCAAAAGAAGCGCTCGCGAAGGAGAAGGTGAGGCAAGGAAAATTTCAAAGAAGGTAGTAGTTGCAATATGGTAGAAAATATTCAGACTTTGAGATTAATAACGATGCTACCATCAAATCAATTATTCCAACCACCGTGAGCTTTAAAGGAGTGTCGAGATACCGACGTTAAAAGAAGCGCTACATGGGAGGTAACCCATGGAAAATTTAGTTTATTGTTTAATTTTATTAGATTAGTTGAATTTCGTAGTTAGGTTCATTCTTGATTTGGTTCAATAAAAGTAAAAAGAGGAATAGGATTTTGGAATCATGGGGAAGAGTACACAAGCATATTAAAAGAAATGAAAAAGAACTATGAACTGAGAGAGAAAGAATTAGAAGAAGGACTTGGTGTCAGGGTATAGGCTGGCCACGATTGTGACCTGTCAGGTCACGATTTGGCCTAGGATTGAGAATTCCTTATGTGGTACGCCATATGCCACGATCGTGACCTGTGACTATGTACAGAAAGGAGAGGACACGAATTTTAACTGACACATTTACCATTTACCCATTTTACCACCTATTTATTCAATTCTTACTTAACTTTCACCTTCACTTTCATTTTTAATTTATATCTCTAGAACTCCAATATCTCTCTAGAATTTTCAAACTTCAACTTTCCAAACTCAAACCAGTCATGCCTCGTATCAAGCAAACTGCCTAATGGGAGCCTCAAGGAGCACAACAAGTCGTAGGACAGGGGAGAAGAAACCCAGCAGCGAACTTTGGAACTCCTTTTCCTATCTACACTAAGGAGGAAGGTATTCGCTTCTATTCCCTTCATTCTAGGCAAATTGTTGAGCCTAAATATTTTGATTTTGATACATTGGATAGGATAAAAGTTTGTAAGTAGGTAAAGAACTTAGCAAAGAGGATCCAGTGGGGTCAATTCATTAGATTCCAATTCCCCGTTTATGAAGAGCTTACCCTAGAGTTTTTCACGTCCTTGACCTTTGACCCCAAGAACACTAAGGAATTATGGTTTAGATTGAGGGGGTGAGCATATGAATTAACGGTAGAGATCATATGTGACATATGTGGATTCCTCGAATCCACTATTATTGACCAACATGATGACTTCCGTGCCTCCCAATACTGGCACGAGCTTATTGGCATTGAGTGCTTTTATGCTAAAAATGCCTACAACAATATTTTCCGGTCCCATGAACACTTGTCGCTACATAAATTTATATGTCAGCTAGTCTTTGACAAATCAAAGACCACCAAGTGTTCCACTAAGGAACTATTCATTCTATGGTGTATGGACTATAGTATTTCGGTATGCACATCTACGCATGTGCTGAACGCTTTTGTTATGACTCTGTGAAAACGAAGCAACCATCTTGGAATGGGATACCTGGTTTCTACCATTGTAGATAATTTTGGTGTGAAACAGAGGGGGTTAACAGTGCATCTGCCCGAGTTCCTTGACCACCGTCATCTATTTTAGGCAGAGATTATTCACTCCACCAACATAAGTCTGCAAGAAATCAATGAAAAGATATATGTGCGAACCAGGGTAGGTCAAGCAGGCTCGAGCTCCACGCCTCCTAGGCGGGCACATGAGGCATCAACAAGTGAGGAATCATAAGAAGAGGAAGAGGAGGACCAACACTGGACAAAGGTTTTGGATGCGATCTTTGAAACCAACAGAACACTAAAGGAATTGGTGCGTACACAAAGACATCAGAACCAAAAAATCCATCGTCCTTCGTATCAATCAGTATTTCAAAGGTTAGGGTATTCAATTACCACCTCTTACACCATCACCACCTCCATCTCCTTAGGATTCAAGTCTAACCCAAAATTTTTCTTCAATTCTATTTTGTTTTGAGCTGTTTATTTTTCTGTTATTTTTTTATCATTAATTTTATTTATTCTTTGTTATTTTAATTTCTGTTTTCACATTTCATTTATGTATGTGTCGTGTGTGTTTCCTTCTCATATTGAGGACAACGTGTTGTTAAAGTGTGGGAAGGATTTTGTGTTTCTCTTTTGTATATGAATTTTGCATACTGTATGATATTATTAGGTTGCATGGTGTGAAGTGTGTCAATGTGTCAATGGCTTAGATTGAGTTAATTTTTTTAAAATTTTGAACATAGTCTATTATGTCGTGAACAATCATTAGCCTGCAAAATTAGTGAATTAGGGGGCCTTCGGATAAATATACAGCCTAATTAAGACTTAGTATAAATTTAACACCCTACAGATTGTCACAATCATTCATAATTTGAGTCCTTTTAGCTAATTAACGTAACTAGTATTTTTTCATGAAAATGAATAGTTTAAAGCAATAAGGTAGACAATAAAAAAAGTGTTCAATAATCACTATTCTACTGGCCTTTGAGTTATGAATAGAGCTAGTAGCTAGTTGAAAGCATGATGTAGCTGAGTAACTGGATCAACACGTATCACAAATGTGTGCCTTCACGTAAAAAGGCTATAATGACATTTCAACCAAGCTGTTAATAAATGACTTAATTGAGTAATCGGATCGACATTCATCGCAAATTTTTGCCTCCAATTAAAAGGCTAAGTCCTGGGTTAAAAAATAAAAATAAAAATTGTGTGTTTAAATAAAAACCTACTGGACTTGTAATAGGTTTGAAGTTTCATGGAATTATACCTAAGAACAGTTATTAAGTTTGAGGGACCCAAAAATTATTAATGTGTGTGCACAATTGAAATGGGCAAATAGGTTAACGTCTGGTCTTGAGTTAGTTGTATATTTAGATCAAAACCTCTAGACACATATTTTGCGTGTTAATGATTTGACACACAAAATATGGGTGTATTTAAAATTAATTTTTTTTCATGAAGATTAGAGCCATTGTCACATTATTGCGTGGTGTGTTTGTTTTGTTAGGTGATGTTGTTTTGTTTGCTCAAGGACAAACAAACGTTTAAGTGTAGGGACGTTGATAGTAGTGTTTTGTATGATATTTTAGGGTTTAATTTGTTATGCATTTTGTGTTAAATTGAGTGTTGAGTATGCATTTAGGGTTTAATTAGGTTAGTTTTTGTGTTTAAGTGTTTTTATGAGTTAGTTTCAATCTTTCAGCTTCATTTGTATATTTTTAAGGTACCTTGATGTGTGTGCTAGTGTTACAGGACAAACAGGGAAGAAAGTGAAGAGTTAAAGAGTTTTGGGCTAAACAACATAGTCCACGATCATGCACATTGGCCATAATCGTGACAGAAGAGGAAAAGCTAGTAGCAGCCAGGCCACGATTGTGCACAGGGGCCACGATCGTGATAGAGAGCGTCAAGTCAAGCTACAATCGTGCACTCTAGGCCACGATTGTGGCAGAAAGGTTAAAGTGCTAGCCACGATCGTGGCACTTAGAGCCACATTCGTGCCCTGTATCAGGCTAACACGAAAACTAAATTTTTGGGTGATTTTCTAGACCATTTTGACCCTAAGTTTGACCTAGGGCTGCTATAGTATAAATAGAGCAATGCCTAGCACCCACCAGAAGTTTTTAGAGAACCGAGAGATCTGTGCAAAAAAAAGGAGATTCTATAAAAATCCGAGAGAGACCTAGAGAGAGATCAATCAATTGAGGAAGGAGACAAAGGAAGAGAGGCATAGAGATATGTTTGACGCAATGTACTTCTCGAAATAGGCCGTTTCCTACAGTCTCTACCTCCGAGATCCATTTCAATGGTATTTTCTATTTTTTATTTCGATTTCATTGATGTATGAGATTTGGATATTGATTAGGAATATTTTCGTTGAGTGTTAATCTTTTGTCTAAACTCACCTTTGGCTTTTTTGTTCTTGAGATTGATAAAATTTATTTAATTGTGTTTTATTTTTGTGATTCAATTTCGACTCTTCATAACTTTGCAACAAACTGAAAGGGTGAGCCAGGTGAAAACATTCAATTTAGGTTAACGAGAGTTAGGTAAATTGATAGGTAGAGAGTTGAATCAAACCATTAGAGTTGTGTAACGAGAGATCGAACATAGATTCTCAGTCGGTTAATAGACAACTTTAGAATTAATTTAAGTTTTGGACCAATTATGGATCGAGAGATCGCAATTCCAATAATTTGAATTAGGGATTATTAATTAGGGTTAAGAATTATAACTTGAGAGAGAGTAATTCACCCTAGGACCATTTAAGCCCTTTAAGTCAGAAATTTTCTTTAGTTTCGAATTAATTCCCCCTTTCTCTCAATTGGTCACTTCTAGGTTGAGTTTCAGATTATTTGTGTGAGCTGACTATTTTGTTCATTTTTTTGGTGCTTTAATTTCTCATAGTTGATTCTTTATTAATTTTAATTTCTGCAGTAGTTGTTTAATTAGGTATTGCGAACTTAATTTTCGTTAGATCTTAGGACTAGTTCCCTTCCTCGTGAGATTGACACCTTAGGTACTATGCGAATGACCCGTGCACTTGATGTAATTACTAACGTTATAAATAGTAAAACTTAACGCGTCTAACCTTGAGCGAACAATCCCCACACTTAAATCTTTGCTTGTCCTTAAATAAATACAACCAATCAATTCTATCACTTCATTTTCACAAAGATCAAAACATACAATCCCTCATAATTTAGCGAACTCAAATATCAAGTTAATATACATATCATTAATACTTTTTCATTAGTGTTCATAAGCAAATTCAACACTTGACACCATCACTCAAAGATAAGTATAGATGCAAAATGAATCTTCCTCACGGTTTCACTCATTTCTCTCAAGTGTTTGATGGCTAGTGTTTCGCTCAAACTTCCTATAGGAAACTACATTACCATAGGCTTGCTAATACACCAGTTCTCCTCTACAATGATTGCATGCATAAATAGATCAAAAGGACTTGTTTAAGGTTGTAATATGATAAAGGTGGGTAAAGAGGATAAAGGGTTAACACAAGTATTCGTAAAGTACAAAGCAGATAAAAAGGGATAATAAAACATAACTCCAAGATACAAAAGTGTAATTATGCTAATACTCTGCACTTATTTATGATACTAAAGTGTTCTTTCCTTTTTCTTTTCATTTTTTCTTTCTTTTTCTCAATACATGGAAGAAACTATGAATACAATAGCAACTATATACATTGTAATTCACAGGTAGAAGTGTCCTTAACTCATCTCGGTAAAATTTTTCACAACGATCCCAACTAATGGTTTACCTAACACTCTACTAAGCTTGTGAATGGGTAGGTTAATGGGGTTTTGGGATTTAAAATTTTTATGTATTTCACGAAACAAAAGGTTAAGGCTCAATAGCGGTAGCAAGGGATAATATAAGGGTAGGTCATTTAAGCCAAAGGTTAACATAAAGATGGCCTTAATGATCTCTATTAAGCATGCATCCAGTAGACTCAAACCAATTCAAAACAAGTTCTGAAGGTAATAACCTATGGAAGTATCACTCAACAAAGAAATAGAATGACTATAGATGGAGTCATATAGCTCAATTCTCACATTGGCTCAAATGAAAATTCATTATGTATCTCTATATTACCTCATTGCTCAAATGTCAATTTGTCAATAAGCTTATGTAAAAAATTAATTTTCATCATTCAATATGGTTCACTTTTTACTCAAGTAGCCTAATCCAAGTTCAAGCATGTATTCAATCTAATTTCAACGAGCATGACATAATTTCATGGCAATACTTATAAAAATGATTGAAGTGCGATTCCATTGCTTAAACAAAATAACATGATATGCCTAAGTATGTATCCTATTTAATAAAATGCAAACAATGCAATTGAGAAAGTCAATGTCACCTCCCCACATTTAATGATCATATTGTCCACAATATGACAAGTCAACCACCAAATAAGGGAAAATGACATTAAACCAAACAAAACAAATTAACCCAAACAAAAATGACATAAAAACAAACAAAAGAAATAGACACAAATTAAAAGTAAATGGTAAGAAAAGCTTATGGAGAAGATGGTGGCAACAGTGTTAGTGATGGAGCTTCAAAAATATTCCTTTGAAAGAATTTGAGGAATTTCTTCTTTAAGTAGCGCTGCTCATTGTGGACTTGTTGCATTTGGATGCCATTGAAAGATTAAAACCTGTAAAAATAAGAGAAAGAGAGGTGAATTCGTATTTTAGAGAGAGAGAGAAAAATCTTACCCAAATCCTTATGTTTTTGAATTATTAATGCATGAAAAGAGTAAAGGATTGTAAGATTAATGAAAAAAGATGAAGAAAATACCAAGAATCTAAAGGAAAATAAAGGATTTTAGAGAGTGGGAGGAGAGTTTTTGTAGGTTAGAGAGAGAAGGTATGAAAATTTTGAATAATGTATGAAAGAAGAAAGGAGAGGGAAACTTAAAATTTCCCTAAGATGGGATTCCCACGATCGTGGGAATACCTATCATTCCCACAATTGTGGGAATCACTACAATTCCCACAATCATGAGTTTTCTCGTCAGAAACATTCTAGAGAGAATTCCCACGGTCATGGCTTGAAAAAAGGTTTAAAAGCGGAAGAATTACCCAATCCTATGATCGTGAATTCCCACGATTATGGGATTGGGTAATTCTTCCACTTCTAAACCTTCTTCCAAGCCTAGCATGCATTCTCAATGATCCCACAATCTACAAGCACATCAAATTAATATTACTAACAAAAATTCGATGAAATTAAAATAAAATCCAAATAAATACCAATCAAACTCAAATCAAACCTAATTATAACTGAATGAACCAAACAAACAAATATACAAAGACAATTAAAAGGAAACAGTGGGTTGCCTCCCATGCAGCGCTTCTTTTAATGTCAGTAGCTCAACACTCTTCCTTAGAAACTCAGCCAGGATCAATTATAAATAGCTTGCTTCCACCTTTTTTGTACAACATTAGTTTTGTAGCCTGTAAGTAAGCTACAAATTGTAAAATAATCAAAAGGACAAAAAGGATAACATTATGAAAACTGATTAAGCTTAATAATGTTTTTTTTCCAAGTGAACCATCAATATAACAAGGAACAACAAAACTCCCTGAATCCAACATTTTGTCTTCTTCGAAGGTGAGTTGCTCTCTTTAATCCTTAATCACCTTGATCTCCTCTGCTTCTTCCACTTCCTGAACATAGACTTTCATAACTTCTTCAAACTCGATGTCTGTTGTCATCTGTTCTTCGTCTTAAATAAATCATTCATGTTGAATTTCAATTGATCATCACCAATCCAAAAGATAGAGTTCTTTTCATGAACATCAACCCAAGATTTTTCGGTCTTCTATAAGGTAAGGTTCAGCTTGGTCTTCCACTGGTTCTTCTTGTTCGTCTCCATTTTTGAGTGTGATAGCCTCATTTTACTTTCGTTGATATAATTCCATGTTGCTCATAGAATCTTCCATACTTCTCATACAAAACTCATGGGACAGTTGTCTTACTTGAATTTCCAGGTTGTGAATAGAAGCAGTATCATTTTCATAAACTTGATCAAACTTCTCTTCCAGTCTTTTCTGACTTTCCACTTGGATGGAAAACATCCACTTCTAGTTCTCTTCCATTTTTGTTAGCTTATCCATGATTTTTTCGAAACTGGAATCCAATGAACTGGACTCATCTTGCTGAAATTCAAATATGTCTTAATGTCCCATGTGAGTACTTGCATTGTTGGACCAATAGAAATTTGGGTGGTTCTGGCACTCCGGAGTGTACTTCTCCTAATAAGGACCAATACTTCCCTAATCATAGTGCGCCTCATTGTAATTTATAAAAGTTCCTTGCTCCTTATAATAACTATCTTCCTTCATCGTTCTTTCTATTTCTTCTCGACGTCTAGCTCTTCAGATGTCTCATTCCTCATTCTAAGCTGTCTTGATTTGTCTTGTGATATCGAATAGTTTGTTGTTACCAAATTCTGTCAGTTTTTGTGTACTCCTTGTGTTCATGCACCTGCAAATACACAAGGAAAAGTATCAAGAACTTCTAAATTAAAGTAATCTAAACTAAACAAGATGCTAAACAATCAATCCCTAACAAAGGTGCCAAAAACTTGTTGAGTATAATTTATGCAAAACAATCTACTCATTTTATGCTCAAAACTTGCAAGTATATGGGTCGTGACTTGTAGTTAGAAAGTGGATATTGATCCTATAAGGATTAATGCCTAGACACCACTTAATTCAGATCAAACTTTGTTTAAGAACTGAAACTGTTTAATGGAAATAGTATAGAAAATTGAATTACAATTTAAAGACTAACAATAAACAAGACCAAAATCTAAAAAATTAAAATTCAATAATCTAATTACTAGAGATCACTTTCTCCCTATTTTGTCTCCCTTATAATTTATTAATCGAATTGTGTCTCACCTAAGATATTCGAATATATTAATTACCCTCTCTCAAAGTGTAATTAATTGTCCCTAATCAAATTAAATGAGGTCAATTGAATGATCTCTCAACCTACCCAATCACTCCACCAATTTAACTAGTTGTTAAGCTGTCCTATGGGTGATCAATTGAATTAGTTGAGGTCTCTCTTTTAACTAATCAATCAACGTGATGATTGCAAGTCTATAGGTTGCTAACTCTCGTTGTACAATCCTACATAAATAATCTTACTCACACTCTCGATTTATTGCAAAATAGAAATAAAATCAACAATCATCAAAGGCAACTTTCATTCAATCCAATAAAATAGGAGTTTAACAAAAATAGTTCAAAAGCAATCCTTAAACATAAATGAGCCAATCATGGTCTCCATAACATCACCAACACTCAAATATTTCATTCTACTAAGATTAGAAGACATAAATTTGATAGAAAATTGAATAAGAAAACTTCTTCTCTTCTTTGCCAAAATCTGGAATTTTTTATGTTGATGTGTTATCTTCCCAATTGTTGTTGACAATACTTGAATCTTCACCTTCCTTGAGACTCAAAATTTGTATTCTTCACTCAAGGAGGCTCTTTTCTACAGAAGGGTTTCGTCCCCTTTCATTCATGGAGGTTAATATATTATATAGTCCCAAAAATTTAAAATTTAATTGAACCCTGCAAAATGTTGATCGGGATGTTACGCTATAAATTTTTTTTAATATTTTTAACCTCGATATTTTTACAAGCACACAGGTCATTCATGTAGTACCTAAGGTATCGATCCCACGGGGAAGGTTAATCTAATCCTAAATCTAAGGCTAAACTAAATAGCAACAATTTAAAATATACAACTAATGTACAAAATTAACCAATCAACCAATCAAATACGAGAATTAAAATTCAGAAATATAAATAGGATAGCAGTTGCATAACCCAATCAAAATCAACCTAGGAACTACCAATTGAGAGAAAGGGGGTTTTATCTGACCTTAATGAAACTCTAATTAATTATGGAAATATTGAAATTACTAGGTCTAGATGGTCCTAGGGTGGATTACTTTCGCTCGAGTTATAATTTTTAATCCTAATTTATAATCCCTAATTCAAATTATGGAATTGTGATCTCTCGATTGAAAATTGACCCAAAACCTAAATTAGTTCTAAAATTGCCTAAAAACTTACTAAAAACCTATGCATGATCTCTCGCTATACAAATTTTTGATTCGATTCTTTACCTATCAAACTACCTAACTCGCGTAAGCCTAATTTGATGATATTCACTAGATTAACCCTCTCAGTTTGTTATTGAATTATTAAGCACAGAAATTGAATAACAATTAATTCAATAAAAACACAATAAATCGAATTTCATTAATATCAAAGACAAAAATCCCAAAGGTGAGTATAGACAAAAACTGAACATTCAACAAACCTATTCTCGACAACTATCTCAATTATATACATTAATAAAATTGAAATAACCAAAAAATATGTTAAGAATGGAATAGCATGGGCAGCGACGACAGGAAACCTTCTGTTCTGGGAAGTACTTCGCTTTAAGCTTCTTCTCCGTGTCTCTCTTCCTTCGTCTCCTTTCTCAATCTCTCGATAAACTCTCTAGGTTTTAGATTTTAACTAATGCAAAAGGCTCTTTCCAGGATGCTTCATCTGTCCCTTAATGACGTATTTATACTTTGGAAGCCCTAGGGTTGATTTGGGGTCGAAATGGTTCGAAAACTCTTGCGAAACTTGAGTTTTTATGTCAGCCCGATGCAGTCCACGATCATGGCCCTACCTACCATGATCTTGGCCAGCTCCTAACCCTTTCTGTCACAATCGTGGCCCAAAGTTCATGATCATGTTGTTCGCTCAAGGTTACACGCTCTAAGTTTTACTAATTATAACCTTGGTAATTACCGTAAGCGCACGGGGTTGTTCATATAGTACCTACGGTGTTAATATCGCGAGGAAGGGAACTAGTCCTAAAATCTAAAGGCAACTAAGTTCGTAATAAACCTAACTAAACAACTAATACAGAAATTAAATCAATCAATAATCAAATTTGAGAAATTAAAGTGCTACAAGATTGAACAAAATA
>JAOQML010000007.1:13305378-13321442 GCA_027568935.1 Erythroxylum urbanii | reverse complement strand
TAATCCCTGTGGACACGACTCGGTTCTTACCGATTTATTACTCACTTCGACAACCGTGCACTTGCGGTTTACGAACAATGATGAATCATATCTTTATCACACAACTACCTCCGTATAATTCATGTTGCATCTAATGACTACGGATTGACTGACCTATGATTAAATGGGTCATAAATAGTATCAAAACATAGTAATTCTTATGCAAGATAACTTTGGAGACCTCAAGTCAAAGGGTCACTTATACACTCATCACAATGAGAATTCCATAGACATACAAGTAATGATTCAAATGGATTTCTCGTGTTAAGTCTGTTCAGTGAACTTGTTTCTACTAAGCACCCAAACATTTGTTTAAGTTTTTCCATACTTTAATCTATGAGATCGACTCTTCCTTCATAAGGAAAAACAAAATGTGTGCCAGTTTTTTACGTTCTATTAATGTCCAGTCTTAATAGAACAATGACTAAGAACATTTAGGGATAATACATAAATGCAATATGAATTTCATAATTAAAATCTCTTTATAATTTCATTTACAATGTATAATTATTCTATGAACTTTATCATATACATCTAAATATGTAAAGATCAATATTGCCATTAAATTATATTGAATCTAAACTACAACCAAAACGATTGACTGTAGGGCATAAACCAACAAAATTACCTTTATAGTATATGACTACTCATTATTTAATAGCAATTTCTTTTGATTAAGTGGTTAAAAAAGTTACAGTTATGTTAATAAGCTAGTTTGAGATTAGATTATTATATATGGCATCAAAGTTAGACCTCAATAAATATGGGATACTAAATTATCTTATTAAAAGAAATGAAATAATGAAATAATTTATAAATTCATAACATAATTCATTTTTGAATATTTTTTTGGTAAATGGTTTGAAAAATTTTGTTATAGTGTGTTTAATGGGCTAGGTTGAGATTGTGTTGTTATAAATAATTAAGTTAAACTTCCACAAATACAATGCAGAGTCGAGGAAAAGTTAAGTTATTACACCATTAATTTAATTCAATTTTATTGGATTTGTGACAATTACTTAAATTTCATTATCAAATTAAGAATAAATCAACTCACTAATCTAAAACAAAGATTAAATGATCCATATGTGATAACTAATATTAGAACCAAACATTCAATATTTTATTTAGCATAATTCTCATAAAATAGTTACACTTTACATGGGTTAAAAAAATCAAATAAAGCATAGTCCACTCTCTATCTAGAAATTCCTTTGGATTTAACTTTAAGAAACTATTAAAAAAATAGCTAAAAGTCTAAATTGGGGCCTAACGTTTTTGAGTTTGATCAGTTTAGGACTTAAACTTGTAACTTGCTCAAAGAATGTCTGAACTTTTATGAGTCTGCTCAATTTAAAGCTTTTTTGGACAGAAATTAAGAAGTATTATACACGGGCCATTATAAAAAGTTAGTTAGTCTTTAAATGTCAAGTTAAAAACAGGTGGATTTTTATAAAACAAAAAATAAATAAATTCATTTAAATTTTTAACAGAAAACAAAAAATAACTTTCTCGTTAACTTGCAGCAAAAGTTGCACGGGCTATTCGGTGTGATGATCTTGGACACAGTCAGGATAACTCGATGGGACTGGAGAACAGGGCAAAGGTACTTTGCGCAAGTCCATAGTAATGAAATATTGTAGTTTCATTCAACATAGTTCAAATTTTGTTTTAGGTGTCAATCTGTCCTTTTCTGCTCTCGTGGACTTAAGGGCATGCAAGGCGTGACTCTTCTTCAGTTGAGAGTCAATTCTAGGAGGCTATCGAGTGTATGTCAGCTTTCTTTAGCTGCTAGGAGTGTAGTGTCATAAATGTCATTTTGCTGCGTGATGGTCGTGACCTTTGTTATTTTTCAGTTTCAGAGTCTTAAGAAGGGTAAGAAGCCACATGTAAAAGGATATATGATATTTCTGTTTAGTGTTGTTTAGAGACATTCCAACGTGTTTCTGTCATAGCCACACGAAGTGAGGTTCCAAGTTATATCTGAATATTATTATGTGGTTGTTTAACCTTTCAACATAACATGCTATTTTGCAGCTCTTGGAGTGCACGTGCTTGAAGGAGGTCTCAAGTCTCTAATATGCCGTTGAAACTATTGTAACTTCAAAGTGTTCAGATTATGACGCCAGATGATTCATTTTTCTGAAACCATACAAATTTGATAACTTTGTATTGTAGCTTGTTCAGTTGGAGGTTTGGGGCCTAATATTGGATAAAGTGGGTAAAGTATAGCTTTTTCTTAATCATATTCATATGTATTTCGTTTAGAAGTTCTCCATTTTTGTCCCCTTTGAAAATAATTTTGCCAATAGTGCTGGTGTTTATGGTGAGGGAAAAATGGTTAATCTTTTGTGGCAATATGGTGTAATGCTTTGTTTTGTCATGTCTGCAGCTATTGCCACTGTTGTTACTGTTGCAGAAATTTGGAAAAACAATGGATTAGCTGTTGAAAAGAGTAAGCAACTGCCATTCCAATGGTTGATAGACCCAGTCCAATTGCTATTCTCTGCAGATTACTGAAACCTGCTGAAAAACATATGAAACAACATCAATTTATGGCCTCAAGTATTTTCAATAGTAAAGATATGCAAAGGATATTCTGTCTGAAAGCGGTTTTCCAGGTTCTTGACAAGACTTGATCTAAAGCAGATAAATCCATATCGTTTACTAGGTTGTTCATGATTAGCTGGTCAAAGTCCTTTAATGCTTTTCATGAGTTTTAACTTTACCTGGTTGTCCTTTCCATTTCTTCCAAACGGGCATGATAAAATGATCATAAACTCCCAAAGTGATCAAGATAGCTGCTACGAAGAAAACAGTCAGAGAACCTGCCAGAATTTGGAACCTTCCTAATGATCTTTCGATGGTAGATGCTTACGGAAATGGTTAAGAGGAGAGGAAAAAAAGTTAGCAGCCGCAACAACACTTTCATAAAAATTTAAATGTTTTTTTATTTTTATTTTTAAAAAATCCATGTGTTTTTAATGTAACATTTCAAGACTAACTAACTTTCTATAAAGGCGCGTGTATAACATTTCTTAATTTCCGTTTAAAAAAGCCTTAAATTAAGTAGGCCCGTAAAAATTTAGACCTTCATTGAGCAAGTTACAAGTTTAAGTCCTAAACTGATCAAACTCAAAAACGTTAAGCTCCAATTTGGGCTTTTAACCTTAAAAAAATTGTCAAAGTTCTCTTTGCCTTATATTAGGCTCCTCATTTGAAAATCAATTACAATAGGGTAATATATATCAATTAGCAAAAAACTAATAAACATAATTAAGTAACAACCTACTCCTCTACTAATAAATGGTTAACACTTTATCACCAATGCCTATATAGCACTAATACCATCTCTAAAAACCTATCTTAGAAGTAATCATCCAATACACACATTCCGAAATTAATAATAAACTCACAAGTATGATATGCAACTTTTAGTGGTGACAAAACAATCATATAATGGCTTATACCTACATAAGGTATATACCATATATTCACTTGGCAAATATATTAGTTTATTGCTTAATATGGATATTTATATTTGCCCTATACAATGGATCGATTTATGCCTCAATCTAGCTCTGACTATTATCCTTAGACAATATATTTATTGCTATAATAATATGACATATGACATCGGCCTCAGCAAACCCTTGCACCATAATTATGTCATAAATAGATAACATATAGATGCCTATCATAGACCTTAAAATAATCACGACATGCATCTAACAATCACAACATGTAACAATTGAACATAGGAGACTGAAATTATGTATAAACCCCATAAAAGCACACATGAATCTATGTTGTACTTAAAACATTTATAACATGTATCACAGTAGTTTAACTATGACTATATATCAAAATTTTTACATGTTCACACTCAATGATGTATGAATAAATCCCCCCAACAAGAAAACAAATCCATAAATCCAACATATCCCCTATATGAGGTTTATATAATTCTTATTAAATTTCAAACAATTATTAATCACAGAAGATAACAATCAACGATATTAAATTAATAAACATATATCTTAGAAATTTTGATTGATATATGTTACCCATTACATGTATAAATTATTCCTTTTTTAAATAAAATAAATAACAAGGCACTCTCTAAAACTTGTTAGAGTGAAGAAAATTGATAGTTGTGATTTGCATGATATTTTAGGGTTTAATTTGTTAAGTATTTAATGTTAATTTGAGTGTTTAGTATGTATTTATGTTTTAATTGTGTTAGTTTATGTGTTTAAGTGTTTTTATGGGTTAGTATGAGTCTTTGAGCTTAAATGTTATATTTTTGAGGTACCTTGATGTGTTTGTTAGTATTTCAAAGTAAACGGCGAAGAACGGAGAAGTTTCGAAGAGTTTTCGGTCAAAAACATGGTGACAGAAAGAGGCAAGATGACAGGACCTAGGCCACGATCATGCATTTTGGGCCACGATCGGGACAGAGAGCTCTATGCCAGGCCACAATCGTGCACTTTGAGCCACGATCATGACAGAGAGGGTTACACACTGGCCACAATCGTGGCAAGTAGTGCCACGATCGTAGCCTACGTCGAGCTGACACAAAAATTTAAGTTTCGTAAGTTTTTTCTAACCGATTCAACCCCGAATCAACCCTAGGGCTTCCAAAGTACAAATACATCATTAAGAGACAGATGAAGCAGCCTGAGAAGAGCCTTTTACATCAGCCAAAATTTGAAACCCTAGAGAGTTTATCGAGAGACTGAGGAAGTAGACGAAGGAAGAGAGACACAGAGAAGAAGCTTGACGTGAAGTACTTCCCAGAACAGGAGGTTTCCCACCATCGCTGCCTCTGCTCTTCCATTCCCGACATATTTTCTGTTATTTCAATTTTATTGATGCATAAAGATGAAATAGTTGTTGAAAATAGGTTGTGCTGAATGTTGAGTTTTTTTTTCTATACTCAACTTTGGGATTTTTGTCTTTCATATTAATGAAATTCAATTTATTGTGTTTTCATTGAATTATTTTTTATTCAATTTTTTTCTTAATAATTTGGCAACAAACTGAAAGGGTGAACTGAGTGAATATCATCAAATTAGGCTAACGAGAGTTAGGTAATTTGATAGATAAAAAATTGAATCAAACCGTTAAATTTGTGTAGCGAGAGATTATGCATAGGTTTTCGGTAGGATTTTAGAACATTTTAGAACTAATTTAGGTTTTGGGTTAAATGTGAATTGAGAGATCATAATTTCATAATTTGAATTAGGGATTATAAATTAGGGTTAAAGATTATAACTCGAGAGAGAGTAATCCACCCTAGGATTGTCTAGACCTAGTAATTCGATATTTGCATGATTAATTAAAGTTTCATTAAGGTTGGATAAAACCCCCTTTCTCTCAATTGGTAAGTTCCTAGGTTGATTTCTAATTAGGTTATGCAAACTGCTATCCTGTTATGTTTCTGAGTTTTATTTCTCGTAATTGATTGTTTGATTGATTAATTTTCTACATTAGTTGTTTATTTTGAATTGTTACGATTTAGTTCAGCCTTAGATTTTAATATTAGATTAACCCTCCTCGTAGGATCGATACCTTAGGTACTACATGAACGACCCGTGCACTTGCAAAAATATCGAGGTTAAAAAAATTAAAACTATTTCATAGTGTAAGACCCTGATCAAGTTTTTGGCGCCGTTATTAAGGAGGCGATAGTTTAGTTCTATAGTTTTGGGCATTTAGATTAGTTTTTAATTTTTTTATTTAGTTCGTTAATTTTTACTTTAGAATCGTGCTCTTGTATGAACACAAGAGTCATGATAGGTTCGAGTCATGCAACTAAGACATTAGATTTAGATATTACTCAACTAGAATGAACCCATAAGAAAGCTCGGTAAGAGGAAGACGAAGAAAGTGAAAAATCAACGATGGCTGACAAATTGCAACAGAACATGGACCACGGAGTGAACCAAGGTTGACAACAAAGGACTTTAATGGATTTCATGAGGTTGGGGTTCAACGCTGCAAACCAAGGAGTGGCTAGGTCGCTTGTCTAAGTGGCCTCGTTCGAGATAAAACCAGCACTCCTCAACATGCTTTAACAGAATGTGCAATTCTATAGATTGGCGAATGAGAATTCGAAAGCGCACATTGTTAATTTCTTTGAGATCTGTGATACCTTTCGGTATCATCAGATGTCGGAGGATGCAATTAGAATTAGGCTGTTCCTCTTTACTCTTAGTGACAGGACGAAGGCTTAGTAACATTCACTAAGCCCAGCCAACATAACGACATAGGATCAGCTTGTGCGCGCCTTTTTGAACAAGTATTTCCCGTTAACCAAGACCACCAAGATAATTAAGGAAATCACTAATTTCTAACAAGGTGACAGGGAATCAATCTACAAAGCGTGGGAAAAATATAAGGATCTACAAAGGAAGTTCCCACATCATAACCTACCAAAGGAGTTCCTTTTGCAAACCTTCTACAATGGAGTTAACCCACCAATAAGAGGCACAATTGACGCAGCGCCTGAAGGATCCTTGATGCGAAAGACTGTTGATGAAGCAGAGGAACTGATTGAGGAGATGGAAAGTAATAATTGTTTACAAATGAATAAGCGAGGAAGGCAACCAACTACTTTCAGAGAGCAGAAAGGAATTGTCGCAGTCGATCAGATGATAGAGATGCAAGCGAAGATCGACAACCTGGCACGACAATTAAACAACATAAAGGCATCATCCTTAGCTCAGGTGAAGTCCATACATTTGAAGTGTGAGCTTTGTGGATAGATAGATCATGACACTGTGGACTATTATTTGATGAAGGAGAAAAGTTAGGAGCAAGTGAATTATATGGAGGCACAATATAGATGAGGAGGGGGTAATAATCCTTACTCTAACACTTATAACCCCGGGTGGAAGGACCACCCTAACTTCTCCTAGTCAAACAATAATGGAGGATAGTTCAGGCCTTAGGGACAATCGGGCTTCCAGCAAGATAAAGCAAGATTGATGGAATTAAAATTGGATAAGATTTTAGATAAGATTGGGGGCATGAAGGAAGCACATAGAAGGGTTGAGAGCAAATTCAAGCAAGTCATAAAGAACCATGCCTCATCCATACATAATCTAGAAGTCCAAGTAGGCCAACTCACATAAGCAATATCTACTCAGAATGTTGGAACTCTTCTAAGCAATAATGAGTCTAATCCAAAAGAACGAGTCATAGCAATTAGCAAAACCCAAGATGAGGAACCTGAGAAGGTAAATGAAGGAGAAGATGAAGGAGAAAGTCAGGCAATTAAAGAAGACTTTCTAAGTGAGCCTATGATTAAGTCACTTAAGGCAACTCAACATGTATTTCCATTCCCCATTTTGGCTCAGCGGGAGTTAAATGCAAAGAGAGCAGCAAGGACGTTAGAGGAGAGTGAGAAAAACAAGGTCGAAGAAGTGATGGAGAAAATATAGACAAAGCTCACAATAAAGGAATTCGTCCAGACGAAGGTTAAGGAGCAAGTATCGGAAAAAGACCCTGACATCTCTTAGAAGAAAGAGGACCCAGGGACTTTTTCATCCCTTGCAGCATTAATAGAATCATCATAGATAGGGCATTCGTGGATTTGGGTGCGAGTATAAACATGATGCCCTACACTTTTAGTCTAAAGCTGGGGTTACGAGAGTTAGTACCCACTAAGTTTTTGGTAAAGACGATCGGCAGAATAATGCATAAACTGATAGGGATTATAAAAGATGTTCCAGTAAAAGTTGATAAATATATCTTTCCAACAGACTTTGACATACTGGACATTAGTGAAGATGGGGACTCGTTGATAGTTCTTGGATGACTTGTTCTTGGCCACTGTGTGTTCAATCATTGATGTTGATGGTGGCGAATTAACTCTACGAATAGGAAAGGAAAAATTGACCTTCAAGGTGGCTAGAAGAGAGTACGGATCTCCTTAACCTCTAGTGGATATCAAGGAGCCCGAACCTCGAGGAGAATGGGAAGATATCGAGAATCCTGGAAATGATTTTAGGAAGAAGCACTTGCGACGAAGAAGGCGAGGAAAGGAGAATTGTAAGGAAGGTGGGACCTGTAGTATGGTAGCTCAAGTGCAAACTTTGCAGTTAATGACTACGTTACCACTGCGACTTAGATTCGAACCACCGTGAGCTTAAAGGAGCATCGAGCTACCGACGTTAAAAGAAGTGTTGTATGGGAGGCAACCTATGGAAAAGTAGTTCTTTGATTGTTTAATTAGAAAGTTTGAATTATGTAGTTAGGATTTTTTATTTTGAATAAAATCAAGACAGAATAGAATTTATAAATAAAGTGGATGGACTGAGAAAACAAGTAAAGAGAGGTGTAAAGGGGCTATAAAAGAATCAAGAAGTGAAATAAAAAAGATGGGAAAAGAACAAAGAAGAAAGAAATCAAGGAGAGTGGAAAAATTGCTACGATTGTGTCATGCAACTATGCAGAACAAGGAAAAAGAATAGCAGGCAATGATTGTGGCCTAGTGACCTGCGTCTGTGAAAAAATGAGGGAGGACACAAGCTTAATTTTTTTTACCATTTTACCCTTATAACCACCTATATATTCACTTCTAACTTCCTTTTTACTTTCACTTTCATTTTAAAATTTATCTCTCTAGACTTCAGGCTACAAACACTCTCCCATCTCTTTAAAAAAATTTTAACCCTTAAATTCTTCCAAATTCTACCCAATCATGCCACGGATTAAATAATCAGCCCGACGGGAGCCATATAGACGATAGCAAGTTAAGGGACGTGGATGAAGAAACTACGCAGCAGACTTTAGTGCGCCCTTCCTAATCTATATAGAGGAGGAAGGTACTCATTTTATCTCCCTTCATGCTAGACAAATTATGGTTCCTAAGTACTTTGATTTTGACACACTTGATAGGTTAGAGTTGCGTGAGCAAGTAGAAAACCTATATGAGAGGATCCAGTGGGCTCAATTCATAAGATTTCAATTTCCTATTTATTAAAATCTTACACTGGAATTTTTTACTTCCTTGACCTACGACCCGAGGAATCCTAAAGACCTGTGGTTTAGGTTGGGAGGACGAGCCTATGAATTAAGCGCAGAAATTATGTGAGAGATGTGTGGATTCCCCGAATCCTCCATCATCGATCATCATGAAGATTTTCATCCTTCTCAGTACTAGAATGAGTTTACTGGAATTGAGCATTTTCATGCCAAGAAAGCTCATAACAACATTATAAGGTCATATGAACACTTGTTATTGAAAAAATTTATATGTCCGTTGCTTTTTAATAAAATCGAAACCAACAAGTGTTCCATAAAGGAACTTTTTATATTGTGATATTGTGGTGCATGGATCACAGTATTCTAGTATGCACATCCACATATGTGCTTAATGCCATTATTGCATCTTCGCGTATGAGGAGCAACAATCTAGGAATAGGGTATATAGTGGCTGCCATCGCAGAATATTTTGGTGTAGAACGGAGGGGATTAACTGTTCATCTCCCTGAATTCCTCAACCATCACCACTTATGGCGAGCTGAGATCCTTCATTCCCACAACATGAAACTTAGGGAAATCAGCAAAAAGACACATGTCAGAGGTAAGGCCAGTCAAGCAAGTTCGAGCTCAGCATTGCCTCGGCAAGCAGAGGAGGACTCTATCAGTGAAGAGTCTGAGGAAGAGGAAGAAGAACATGGCTAAAAGGAGGTTTTGGATGCTATATCTGAAACTAACAAGACACTCGCAGAAAATACCAAAATGGTGAAGGAGATGGCCCGGACATAACACCACCAGAGCCGGGATATCTGCCAGATCCACTGATATTTTGAGGCTTAGGGCATTCAATTACGACCTCCGACACCATCACCACCTCAATCTCCATAGGAATTGTGTCTAACCCATTTATTTTTCTTTTTCAAATTAGTCTTCAGTTCTAATTTTTATGTTAATTTATTTTATTTTATGTCTACTTTAATTTATGTTTTTCCTTTGTTTTATGTGCTTATGTGTTCCCTTCACACATTGAGGATAATTTGTTGTTCAAGTGTAGGGAGGGTTATGCGTTTTTCTTTTGAATGTGAATTTTGCATATTGTATGATAGTTATTAGGTTGCATTTTGTGAACTGTATGAATGTGTCAATGGCTTAGATGAAGTGAAATTATTTAATTTTAAACATAGTCTATTAGGTTGTAAATAATCATTAGCTTGCAAAATTAGTGAATTAGGAGTCTTTGGATAAATATACAACTTAATTAGGATTTAGGGTAAACTTAGCACCCTATAGGTTGTCACATTTATTCATAATTTGAGGCCTTTTAACTTAAGTAACTTAACTAGTATTTTTCATTGAAATGAGTAGCTTAAACAACAAGGTAGGTAATAAATGAAAAAAGTATTTTTGTTAAATACATCACTAGTCCGCTGGCTTTTAGGTTATGAATAGAGCTAGTAAGTTGAAAACGTGATATAGCTGAGTAACCGGATTGACACGCATCGCAAATGTATGCCTTCACGTCAAAAAACTATAATGACATTTTAGCCAAGCTGTTTAATAAAAACATGACTTAGCTAAGTAACCGGATTAACATTAATTAACAATGTTTGCCTCCAAGTAAAAAAACTAAGCCTATGTTTAAAAATAAAAAAATTAAAAGGAAAAGAAAAGTGTTTCCTTAATAAAACCTATTGGACTTGTAATAAGCTTGACTTTTCATGAAATTATACTTAGGAACATCTACAAAGTCTGAAGGACCAAAGAATTATTAATGTGTGTGTGCAATTGAAAAGGGTAAATAAACTAACACTTAGATCTCGATTAAATTGTATATTTAGTTCAAAGCCCCTAGATATAGATTTTGCATGTTAATGATTAGATATAACTTGTATGATTGTGTTTAAGGTTAAATTTATTTCATGAAGTTGAAGCCATTGCCTCGTTATTGCATTGTGTGTTGTGTGTTTGTTGTTTTGTTTGCTTGAGGACAAGCAAATGTTTAAGTGTAGAGATGTTGATAGTTGTGATTTGCATGATATTTTAGGGTTCAATTTGTTAAGTATTTAATGTTAATTTGAGTGTTTAGTCTATATTTATGTTTTAATTTTGTTAGTTTATGTGTTTAATTGTTTTTATGTGTTAGTATGAGTCTTTGAGCATAAATATTATATTTTTGAGGTACTGTGATGTGTTTGTTAATGTTTCAGGGTAAATGGCAAAGAACAGAGAAGTTTCGAAATGTTTTGGGTAGGCCACGATTGTGACAGAAAGAGGCGAGCTGACGAGACCCTAGTCATGATCGTGCCCTTTGGGGCACGATTATGATATAGGGCTCTGTGGCAAGCCATGATCTTACATTTTGGGCCATGATCGTGATAGAGACGGTTAGACGCTGGCCACGATTATGGTTGGGCTGACACAAAAACTTGAGTTTTGCAAAATTTTTGGAACCGTTTCAACCCCAAATCAACTGTAGGGCTTCCAAAGTATAAATACATCATTAAGAGACAGATGAAGTAGCCTGAGAAGAGCCTTTTACATCGGCTGAAATCTAAAACCCTAGAGAGTTTATTAAGAAATTGAGGAAGGAGACGAAGGAAGAGAGACACGGAGAAGAAGCTTGACATAAAGTACTTCCCAAAATAAGAGGTTTCCCACCGTCGCTGCCTTTGCTATTTTGTTCTCGATGTATTTTCCAGTTATTTCAATTTTATTGATGTATGAAGTTGAGATAGTTGTTGAAAATAGGTTGTGCTGAACTTTGAGTTTTTTTTTCTATACTTACCTTTGGGATTTTTATCTATGATAATAATGAAATTCGATTTATTATGTTTTCATTGAATTATTTATGATTCAATTTCTATTCTTAATAATTCGGTAACAAACTGAGAGGATGATCCGGGTGAATATCATCAAATTAGGCTAACGAGAGTTAGGTAATTTGATAGATAAAGAATTGAATCAAACCATTAAATTTGTGTAGCGAGAGATAGTGCATAGGTTTTTGGTAGGTTTTTAGACAATTTCAGAACTAATTTAAGTTTTGGGTTAAATGTGAATCAAGAGATCACAATTCCATAATTTGAATTAGGGATTATAAATTAGGGTTAAAGATTATAACTCGACAGAGCGTAATCCACCCTAAGACTATCTAGACCCAGTAAATTGATAATTACATAATTAATTAGAGTTTCATTAAGGTCGGATAAAACCACCTTGCTCTCAATTGGTAGTTCCTAGGTTGATTTCTGATTAGGTTATACAAACTACTATCCTGTTATGTTTATGAATTTTAATTCTCATAATTGATTGTTTGATTGATTAATTTTCTACATTAGTTGTTTATTTTGAATTGTTGTGATTTAGTTTGGTCTTAGGTTTTAGGATTAGATGAAACCTCCTCATAGGATCGATACCTTAGGTACTACGTGAACGACCTGTATGCTTGCAGAAATATCAAGGTTAAAATATTAAAACTTTTTCATAACGTAAGACCTCGACCAAAAATCTACTAGAAATGTTGTAACTTTTTATATAATGGCTTTGTCTCTTCTCAATTCCCCTTTTCCTTTACTTTCCCTTCATTCCAACCACTTAAAATCCTAAAAAATACTAACAAATACTTTTCAGTTTGAAAAATGAAAGTTCGCGAGGTTTCAGTAGTCACACAATTTACAAAATTCATAGTGGATGATAAAGATTTGACTAGTCGATGTCAACTATAGAGATATTTTTAAAAATTATAGAGAATTATCTTAACTTTCACTTTAATCTCTTCAACATGATATTCCTATAAAAATTTACCCCTAATTTACTAAATAGTGCTTAGTGATAACAAAAAACTAAACTTATATACTTTTTCATTTCTTCCTTAAGTACTATCACCACTATTATTCTACTATATGCCTTTAAAGATCCAATATGAATATATAATTCTATCTACAACCTTAGAAAATCTCTTTAATGTGTTAAATTTTATTAAATGATAAGAATTATAATCTCAAAATTTAAAAGTCTCACACGAATGAAAGTTTCTTTTTTTTGAAAAATAAATCCCATGAGAAAAAAGTGAAAGTTGCTTGATATATAACACTTGAGATAAAACAAAGTTGGAAAGTAACATCAACAATAAAAAATGTAAGTAAGCAACAACTCTAATCCAATTTTTAAATGAATTCTGAAACAGTGAAAAGAGGGGAAATTCTGGATATGAATTTTGTATTAGAAGTTGAAAACATTTACTTAAGATGGATCTTGATAATGATATTGAAGTTTTAGAGTAGAGAAACTTGTACATTTTATATAAAGATAAATGTTAAATTTTATGTTAAAAAGAAACAAGGAGATAGAATAACTAATTATAAGTTCAAAATATGTTACTATTAATTAATGCTTCACTAGATCATTTCGAGCAAGTAAATTTGAAAAACTACAATCAAATTATTATTATATTAGTTTAAATTTGAATTACCTTACATATGAAAAATTTTAAAGACTAAAAGAATATCCTTTATAATTATCGCATATCTTCGGGTTATTGCACAATGTTTCAAAAATTGTGTGAAAGCTTGTTACATGAATTTGGTAATATACCTAGTAAGTTTACCAACAATAAATGCTACATTAGATTATAAGCAAATTATCTCATTAATAAGGTATTCAATTTTTTTAAATAATTCAATTATATTATTCGATTCTTAAAATTCATGATAATTTAAAGATGAAAGAAAATAAGAAAGTTATTAAACTGATTTAATTTCTTAAGAATTTTTAATGGAATGTAATTGTATAATTATAATCCTTCACTTATTTCATATTATTTTTTATATAAAAAGATACTTAATTCTTTCATATTTATCATATTAAATTTTCTTGACAAAAAATATTTGCCGAAAATTTTTTAGAAAATAAAATGATTGTATTAGTCAGGGGTCCCAATAAGGAAAGTATTAAAAAATCTAAGCTTTAGAACAACTTAATCTTTACAAATTACATAGCAGAACATATAGCTTCACAAGTTAATAAGAATGTCCTCAAATGGAATGACAATACTCTATCCTGAGCTTTTTTTTTTCTCCCTTCCCGTCCTCCTTGATATAAAGAAGGATTGGTATCTCTAACACCCATATGGCTTTGAGCATCTTTTGTAGCTCTCGCTAACTCAGCTCATCTTTGCATCCTATACATTTTTCTCACCTCCCTTTTTGTCCCATTTGAATGCTCTTAGCTCCTATTTGCACTCTAGCATTCTTTCACCAAGTGAACCGTTTGTCTCTACTTGAAGCTCATGCACTATAAAGAATAACTCAATTTCCATATCAATTTTAACTCTTCTTAAACTATTTCTTCTCTTGAGCTCATGGTTTACTCCTCTTGTTTTTCTTGTGATTGATGTTTATTGTCTTTGTCCACTAGATAAATGGCAAGTTTTAACTCTGAATTCTCACCTTTACCTTAAACTCCTCAAATAACATCTTCTTCCAATCCTTTTGTAGATCCTCAACCTACACTTTAAGTATTACATCGTCCAGTTCCAATATGAGACTCCGCTTCTTTGAACATAAAAAAACATGGATAAACTAATTTGTATAGATCAATACATTATAGAGACTTGAAGGATAAATTTTGTATGTTTCTATATTTTGATAAACTCTTCGACAAATCTTCCTTATACAATTCCTGTTATAAAATTCAATAAAAATTTGAGACTATGGAGTACACTTTGAAAGTGACATATTCTTGGAAATCAAAGCAACAAAATTCCTTTATGACAACATTACGATGAGTGATGTGCATCAAACACTCTAGAAAATGAAACCTAACTTTGCATAACTAAATTTGTAATAGTGGTGAGCAACGATTGTATCCACATAGAGTGTGTGTGTCTAGCTTTTGTAATGATTAAATTAGTATTTAGGATTTGGGGAGGGGTTGGCTGAATTTGATTAGCAAAACAAAGTAAAACTAATGAAGGTAAAACAAATCAAATAGTACAAAAGTGATAAAATTAACCAATATGTTTCAAATCCAATTCGCAAATCAATCATAAGCTTCACACTAATATCCATAATCAATCGTTATGTTGTTTTTGGACCTCTTCTTAAAATTACTAACCATAGATTGACAGCAAGCTTTATTAACCCTAGTTTTCTCTTAGGTTGTATCTAATTAAAATAATCTCTTTAATTAAGTATAACTATTAACAACTTAGAATAAGCTCTCTAGATTTAGTATGACAACCATATTACGAAATAGGAAAAAAAAGTTAATTTAGGCAACATCCATATAATATTGGGGCTCGAAATTTTTATTATTTATTTTATTAAGTATGATATGAATAAATTGTGTGGTTTTGTTAGATAAATCATTTTTTATTTGGAGTTTAATTATTATGTCAAGTTTGGGAGGATTTTATTTCATGGATTGATGGAATTAAAGTATTAATATTGTAAGGTTATATAAGGGTATTTTTGGAAGATCACTAAAGGTTAAAAGGCTAAGGCATTATATGAAAGGGCATAGTGGACTTTGCTCATTCATTTAAGGCATTAGTGAAAGAAATAATTGTAGTCTTGTATTTTTAGGGAAGCAAAAATCATGAGTGGAAGAAGAGAAAAAGAGAAGTGGAGAAAAGAAGAAGAACAAGCTAGAGTTTTAGAGATTCTTAAAGAGCTTGAAGAATTTGAGGCTAAAACAAGTAAGTATGAGCATTTAACCCTTTTTGATTGTTAGATAAAGCATATTTAGGGATGGTTAGAAGTGAAAGTAAAGTGAATATGTGTAGGAAGTTATTGATGAATGGTATATGAAAATGTTTTGATCTTTTAGGTTGATGAACAAGTATAGCTTAGGAATTGGTTTGTGAATAATATTGGGTTGAAATGAAGTTTAAAATGAAGTAGAAGAGATGGTTTAGGTTTAAGATGGGATTTATGTGAGAGGTGAGAAGTTAAAATTTGGAAAATGAAACATGTTCTGCATATGCTCCTGTCAAAGTTCGCCGCGGCCAACTTTCCTTTGTTTGCCGCGGCGAA
>JAOQML010000007.1:13271170-13285538 GCA_027568935.1 Erythroxylum urbanii | reverse complement strand
TAACCAATACAAAAAGGGCTTAAAGAGTCTGACATTACAGTTGTGTTTTGTATATTTTGTGGGTTAAAGCAAGCATTTGAGCTTCAATTTTAAATTTTTGAGGTGTCGTGAAGTGTTTCTAGTGTTTCAGGGAAAATGTAGAAGAATGGAGGAGATTCGAAGAAGCCATGATCGTTATAGAAGTAGATGCAAGGAGCTATGGTTATGGAAGAAAGGGAAATAAGGTGCCACGATCGTGGCCTGCACGACAGACGACACACCCTAACCTTCTAAACTTCATTTCTTAGGGACATTTCGAATCATTAGAACTTCATTGATCTGTGGATATTTTATCAACCATTTCTTATTTACCAAATCCTTGTCCAGTTTCTTTCTTAAGTAGCAAGATCCTTTTTGTTTATTGCTCCAAGTATAAAAGTTTCCCTCTATACATAAGTCTATCAATTGGATATAATTAATATAGTTTCTATAATCATTTATGTAGCTTCTCATCCTTACATTTCCTTTATCGACTAAGGATGTAGGTTGCTATTGAGGGCATCTATTATTATCCAAGGCTTATAGATTAAGTCACCATTATTTATCAATTTGTTTTATTATGGAATTCTTAGATAGGATGAATGCATACAAAAATATGATAAAGAAGCTAGCTTTCTCCTATTTTATTTTGACATAAAGATGAAAAATTTGATTAAGCTAGCTTTCTCCTATTTTATTTTGACATAATGATGAAAAAATTGATCTTATATTTAGAGTGACATACCATAAATTTTGATGGATTAAATGTTACTATTTTTCTTTCGTTATGATGGATGTGATGTTTAGTAAGGAAACTCTATTGATTCCATAAAAATTTAAATTCCTATCTCTATTCTCTCTCAACTTAGTTCAAAAAAATCCTATTAGAAAAGAATTATAGTTCCTTATATAATCAAAAACTAGTTATTGTTTATTAGGACTATTAAGTCATCTAATATTCTAAGCTAGGATACTCATCTGTAGAAAAGGCTTTCTTCATCCTATCAAAGCTCCTTATGTTACATTTTTTAAGCTTCGTTCATTATCATCTTTTATAGAACTATCGATTATAAGTGATAAAGGAGAGCTACTTGAAGGAAAAATATCAGGGGTCTCATTAATAGTTATCTATTCTTTAGCCATATGAATCATATTGGATCCTGGACTTTTGGAATTTTACAGACATGGTTCCTTAGTTGATGATTGGATTTAGGTGCCTCTTCATTAGTCCTTTCCCTATGTGCTTAGAAAAATTCTCTTATTGACATAACACATTGTAACACTACTCAAAATAACTAGACCTACAACTATAGTAATAGTGAGTTTAAGTCAATCTTATAAAGAGTGTTCGGTTAGCTTTTACCATGAAAAGAATTGGTGTTTAGGTTTTTTTTTTTGGGGGGGGGGGGTTGCTTGTCTTCAAATAAGAAAAAAAAATGAAACTAAACTAATGAAAACAATTTAAAGAAAAGATTCAAAATGATAAAAAGTGATGAATACGTTAGGGACCCAGTCATCAATTCAATCTTGGCCTACACATAATTAAACATACTTCATTGGAATGTCGTTCTCTTACCTCTCCTAGCAACTATTAATCATAAGTTAATGGTAAATTTTATTAACCCGGTTTTCCCTTATTTCATGTTTAACTAAGAGACACTCTTTAACTAAACCTAGCCATCAAACAACCTAGGATAAGCTCTCTAAATTTAATTAGACAACAATATTATGAGTTAGGAAAATAGATGAATCAAGGAAGATACCATATACGCCGGGGTCGTTTAACCTATGTTATTTTATCCCTAATAATTAGACACCAACTAGAAACACAACAATTACAGATTTTTATCCCTAATGATCGGAAACCATTAGTTGCTATAAACAAATCTAAACATAACAATTACATATTATATTGAAGATTCTAGCAATGGGTTCGTAATAAAACAATCCAATGAACACTTTAACATCATCTGAACACAATACCCAAACAATAAATATAGGATAACATAATCATTCCTTAAAGAGAGAAAGAACAACAAAAATAGTGAAAGATATGCTTAATTGGGTTCTTCGGCATCAATTTCACCTTCAAACTGACATCGGGATCTTTAGAACTTTATAGGTCTCTCCAAAGATGAGAGCTTCTATCTCCCTCTTCTCTTCTTGCCCGAGACCTCTCAAAAATAATTCACAAACCTTTCATATCTTCTGTCATCATAAAACGATGTTTTTATACTAAAAATTAGGTTTTCGGGATACCTAGACATTCATCATGGGCATGCATAATGGCTCACGATCGTGAATGGACTTTTTGAAGGATCATGTTTGTGAGCCTCCTATGCAAATGGTTGTTACGCCCATGATAAATTTGTTATGGGCATGACATACATGTCATGGTTGTGGACAAATTTTTATAGTCTTCATTCTTGATGTTTTCAACATATACTCTTCATTTTATGCATTTTCTTTTCTTCTCTTGCTCTAATCCTTCTTTTTCTTTCTCTGTGAAGACAAGTGAGTGTGAATCTTAAGAATAAGGCTAAAAGAATGTGCTTTCAAATTACTTTATTTCTTACAGTTCCAAATTGTAGCTAAAATCAAATATAAACTAAAGTTAATGTCTTAAACATTTCATAACATCAATTAGTAACTGTTATGGACTAAATATCTAATCAATTGAGCACATATGAATTTCCCCCACACTTTTCTTTTAGCTGTCCTCGGGTAAAACATCATAATCAAAATCATAGACCCAAAAGCATTTACTCATTTCTCATATGTTAGAAGAATATATAGTCATAAGCAAAGGTCAACAACTTTCAAAAACCATAGCAAGCAATCGACATTTAATGCTTCTACTTATGATCAATTGAAATTCATCACCTTTAGAAACTAAGCAATCTAAAGGTAGACTTGAAAATTGTGTTTATATAAGATAGATTCATAGGTACACTCAAATAACATTCATGATCAAGATATTAAACAACTTTGCATATCATTTCATATCTCCACCACTAAGAGTCATATATATAATCATGAATTAAAGGACTTTTCAAGGTTATAATGTGGGTAAGGGTAAGGTGAGGAGTGTTTGGGTAAAGTAGCATGGAAGCCCTCAAGCTAGTGAAGCAAAAGTAACACTCAATGAAGCATCAAGTGCACAAGCTATTATTCATTCAAAACTACGTACCATCAGTTATAATGAATGCAACAATTATATTCCACAACTCAAATTCAAGCACTCACACTGTAAACAACATAAAGCATAACCAATTAGAAGAAATCACTCATAAAAATCATTGATAACAATACATTGAAACTATAAGGAGTGATCCTTCCAAAACATCATCTACCTCATATGCATCATATTCAAATTGCCCATTCCATACAACTTTAGGAGGAAAGAGTAATCATAAATAACATTACAAAATATATGCATTTCATCCTTAATACTTTTATTTAAACATTTTTGTCTTTTCTTTTTCTTTTCTTTTTTCTTTTTCTTTTGCTTTGCTTTTCTTCTTTCTTTTTCTTTTCATATAAAAAATTGAAAGAAGCTACATCAACATAGGGATTTCATTGATAAGACACAAAATAGCATCCCAAAAATTATAATCATCCCACACATATGCACACCCCCACACTTATACCTTTATACATCTACAATCATCAACAATTAACCAATGCTCCACTAGCTTTAAAGCTTGAGTAGGACATTTGGTTAGGTCCAAAGCATGTAATGTGGTTAGCATAAAAAGAACAGGTAAATAAAACTCAAAGGGGTTTATCAAAAGGAAAAATCATAACAATGGGTAGGCTATTTGACTAATGTATCTTACAAAACAAATAATGTCCATATCATTTCCATGTTTATGTATGTGAGGTCTGGAATAGAAAATTAAAAAAAATCAGGATGTATATGTTGATCATTTTGCAAGCTTTACAATTTATAGCTTTCAAAATATCACAAGTGCACAGCTCATGATTCACAGTATATGGAGGGTCAATCCTATAAGGAAGGTGGACTAATCTAATCCTATGTTATCTAAGGCTTGGAAAAATTAATAAAATGAAAATAAAAATTGCAAAGAAAATTAAATACGGGAAAGTGATTATTAAGAAATTAATTTGAAAGTTTAACACAAAAAGAAATTAAAATCGAGCAACATAAAATTTATAATGGAAATTAACTAAGAAGAGTTATTAAATTATGAGAGAGGGGATTTTTCTCTATCATGAATGCTAATCTAGTTAATTATATGTTATTGTGGTGTTAGTTCTAGACCATCATAGGGTGGACTACTCTCTCTATAGTTATAATCACTGAACCCAAAATCATAAACTCTAATTCAATTATAGAATTTTCAATCTCCCAATTAGCATAAGACCGGCAACCCTAATTAAATCTGATGTCCTCTAATAAACTATCAGGTCTCACACAAGATCTCTCTCCATACAATAACTGATATGATTAATCATATGGTTTATTGGATTTCTTAACTCTTATTAATCCAACCTAATCATTTTTATTTAGTTCACTCTCTTAGTTTATTATTGAAATATGCAAGTTCCATAATTAATCACAACATCTAATCAAAATAATGAAAAAAATGACTATATCAACATTGAATCAAAGTAAAATCTCGAAAGAAAAGTTAGAACATCATCAACAATCCAAGATCCATCATCATACAAGAACATCATCAACAATCTAAGATCCATCATCATTTTATACATTAAATGAACAGAAATAAAGATAGAAAGGAGAAAGAACTTGGGTCGGATAACTCAGAAAGACAACAACATCGAAAGACCTGCTTTCTCTCGCCTCTTCTTCCTCTTCTTTTTCTTCTTCTTATATCCCTTAAAGCTTTCCTAAAAAATGGCGAAAGTGGAGGCTCTCTTTTTAGGTCTCCTCTTTTCCTTATTATAGTCTTTTCCAATTAGGGCAGCTCTAGGGCTTTACCTGTGCCCAAAAGGTTTGAAAGTTCTTGTGGCCCCTTGTTTGGCCTAGCCATGATTGTGGCCTTTCCTACTTGTTTCCGTCATGATCATGGAAAAATAGCCATGATCGTGGCCTTCTGTTTTAGTTTGGGCCTCCTCTAAAACCATTTTTTCATATTAACCTTGAAACACTAGTAAACTCATAAGGCACCTCAAATACACAACACTAAAGCTCAAACTATCCACTAAAACATGATGCAATCTACAACTATCAACATCCCTACACCTAAACTTTTGCTTGTCCTTAAGCAAACACAAAACAAACAAAACAAGACAAACCAATGCACAACATACACACAAATGCACTAGTGAAGCAATGTCATCAAACTTCACGAAACAAATTTAACTTCGAACACTATCCCTCAACTTGTTATAACATAGTAACTTGCAAAATTTGAGTCTAAGTACCTTGGAATAAATATACAACTAATCTAGACCTTAATATTAAGTTTATTCACCCCTATCACTTACACACACACATTGATAATTATTCGATCAATAAAAGATGTAACTATCCCTAAGTATGTTTTTATGAAAATTCAAATTATTCACAAAGATTTGTAGGTTTTATTTGACAAAACATTGTTTTGTTGATTTTATAAGCATAAATCTAGTCTTTTTCGCGAAGGCAAACATTTGTGATGAATGTCAATCTAGTTACTCAACTAGATCATGTCTTTATTAAGCAGCTTGGTTGGAATATTATTATATCCTTTTTGCGTGAAGGCACATATTTGTGATATGTGTCGATTTAGTTACTCAGCTACATCACATTCTCAACTGGCCACTAGCTCTATTTATAACCCAAAGGCTAGTGAACTAATTAATAAATTTCTTTTAACACAAAAAATCTACCTCATTTCTTTAGCTAGTAATTCTTATGAAAAGGTACTAACGATGTTACTTATTTGATTGGCATAAAATTATAAATGAATGTAACAAATTCTTAGGGTGAATACACTAACATCGTATCCTAATTAACCTGTATATTTAGCCAAAGTAACCTAGATCACTAATTTCATAAGCCAATAAATGTTTGCAACCTAAAAGACTATGTTCAATGTTAAACCAATTTCATTAAGCCCTAGCTATTGATATATTCACACAAATCACATAATGCACCCTAAACAAACTAATATGCAAAATTCACCTTTAAAATAAAAGCATACAACACACATTGCTCTCCACATTTGGATAACACATTGTCCTCAATCTGAGAAGAGCAAACAAAAACACAAAACATGGGAATAAACATAAAATAACATGAAAAATAAAGACAGAATTTAAAAGAGAAAGGGTTAGAACACAAAACCATCTTGGTGATGGAGGTGGTGATGATGAAGGAGGTGGCGGTTGAACACCTTGAACCTCAAAGTATCTTTGAATACGTCAGATGTCCCAACTCTAGCATTTCTGTTCTCTGACCATCTCCTTCATCCTTTTTTTGTATTTTTTGCAAGTGATTTTTTAGTGTCTGATAGTGCAGTGAGTACCTTCTCCCAATAAGCTTCTACTTCCTCTTCAAATTCTTCACTTGTTGAGCCCTCTTCTTATTATTGTGGTGCTGAACTCAAACTTGCATGTCCTACCTAGTTTTGAAATGAAATTTGGAACTGATATTCTAAAGTTCTATGTTGTGGGAATTCAAGATTTCAGGTCGCCATAAGTGATAAGTGTTAAGGAATTTAGGACAAAGGACAGTGAGTCCATTGCAATCAACACCATAGTATTCAGTAATGGCTAAAAACAAGTAACTCATACCTAACTTATTGCTCCTCTTATGTAGAGTAGCAATAATTGCATTGAAGACGTGGACAGAGGTACATACTAGGATGTTATAGTCCATGCACCACAACAGGAAAAATTCTTTGGTTGAACACTGGTTAGTTTCAATTTTTTCAAATACCATTTGACATAGAAACTTGCATAGTAACAAGTGTTAATGGCTTCTAATTATATATTAGGAATTTTTGGCATCGAAACATTCTAACCCAGTTAGTTTAGTTCGATAGTAGGTAGCACTAAAGTCTTCATTCTGATCCACTGTGGATGACTTATGGAAATCACAAATTTCACACAAAATTTCGTCATTAAGCTCATATGGTTTACCCCACAACCTAAACCATAGGTCTTTTGGGTTACTTGATTCATATTGAAGAGAGGTAAAGAACTCCTAGATTAATTCTTAGTAAACAGGATACTGAAAATGTATAAACTTTCCCCATTGAATTCTTTCTCCTAGGTTCTCAACCATATCTCTCAATCATATTCTATATAATATATCAAAGTCAAAGTATTTCGGCACTACAATGTCTTTAAAACTAAGAATGTGAAAATAATTACCTTCTACTTCTGAGTAAATAAAAAAAGGTAATTTGTAATCCTTTGCCCAATTCTGTTATCTGTGGCCAGACACTTGAACTTTTCCCTTAGATAAAGTGCACTTGACAATCTGCTTAATGCATGACCCGATTAGGAACGAGAGTTGTTAAGAGTTAGAGAGAATGAAAGATTTCATGGTTGGTGGAGAGACTTGAGAGGATTTGAGAGTCTTAGGTATATAGAGAGTAAGAATGAAAAATGTAAGAAAAATGAGGTTATATATAAATATATAGGCAAGAAAGGGTTAAAAAGGTAAAAATGAACAAATTTTTACTAAAAAACACGTGTAAAAATGGATAATTTTTTGCTGAAAAATGCATGTCCCTATTTTGCTAATCGTAGGCCATGAACGTTCCTTGCAATATTTCTACAATTCTCTGATCTTTCATCATTTCATCATTTCGCCCCTCAAGATCTTTCTTTAACTTCTTATTTTCACTTATCATGTCATTGTGTTTACCTTCCTGATTATCCTATGTCAAAATTAATCTCCATTCTTCCAGGAAATTTATTTGAAAACGAAACACATAAACAACGAAATTCAAAACTACCTAATACTAAAGAGGAAATAACAAGTAATAAAAATCATGGGTTACCTTCTATGCATCTCTTCTTTATCGATAGTAGCTCAATGCCTTTCTTTTTCTTGGGGTGGTTTAAACAAGTTATGCAATGGTAGCGCAGTCATAGATCTCATAATTTGCATATGAGCTACCAGGTTATGGTTTCCACCATCATTCTTCTTCATTTTCTTTCTCTTTTTCCTTCACAATTTTGTCTTTCCAAGTGAACCCTTGTGAGCATCAATATGCTCTTGTTGTCCTCAAGACTTGGTTCTTTCAATGATGGTCATAAGTAGGGGAGAACTTTTTTCATTCTTAGATACAGTGAAGGTCACCTGCTTATTATCTACCCTTAAAGTCAGTTTACCCCTATCAATGTCAATAATTGAGTGAGTAGTGGACAAAAATGTTTGTCCAAGGACCATTGGTGTTTCCACGTCTTCTTCTATATCTAAAATGAAGAAGTCTGTGGGAAAGGTAAATTTGTCAACCTGAACCTACATATCTTTAATTATACCTTTTAATCGATGAACTGATCTGTCCACTGTCTTCATAAGCATCTTAGTAGGTACTATCTTTCCTACCCTCAAATTTTGACTTAAATTATAAGGCATCATATTTATGCTCATCCCCAGATCAACAAATGCCCTATCTATCTTAACACCATTAATAATGCAGGGGATGTAAAAATCTCCTAGATCCTCCTTCTTTTGTGCTACCTTGGGGTTTCTTTCCTTTATCGATTCCTTTTCTACCTTCTCTCTCATTGATTCCATTAGTGTGAGCTGTGTCTTCAATTGTTCTATTATGTCCATAACATCATTTATTTCAGTGTCTTTATACTTCCTCATTGCCTTAATAGGACATGGAATCGAAGGCTAGTACTTTGTCATTTCAGGCAGATTGTACTTGGCCGACAGGGAATTTTCCTTATTCTTCTAGCCTTCTATTTTTCCTTTGTCCCTGAATGGAATTGACTTTCATTGTGGTAGAATAAGGTAAGGAATTTCATATCGTTGCTCCTCGATTGGCTTCAATTCAAGTTCTTTTTGAAAAAAATTTTGTTTGCTTTTTCCTTCTCCTTTTCTTTATCTTCTCTCCTTTGGTCGAGCTTCTCCTCATTGGCCTGGGTGATAACCATGATGCTTTCTTTTGGGTTGGACTCTGTGTTACTTGGGAGGGTTCCTGCATTTTGGGTCGCCAACACTTCTGCCCATTTACCTACTTGGACTTCCAGGTTATGCATTGAGGAGGCATAATTCTTTCTCACTTGCTTGAACTTGCCTTCAAGCCTCTTATATGTATCCTTCATACCTCCAATTTTTTCTAGAATCTTGTCTAATTTGGAGTCCATTATGCTCCGCTTCTCTTGTTGGAAACTAGGTGGTCCTTGAGGTTTTTTTTCCCCTCCTCGACCATATTACGCTCCCATGTAATTCACTTGTTCTGGCTCATAACCTTTCATCAGGAAACAATCAATAGATCATGGTTCATTTATCCACACAGCTCACACTTCAATTAAACAACTTTCACAGAAGCTGAGGAAGAGGCTTTCATATTGTTTAGCTATTGAGTTAGATTGTTGATCTTTGCTTACATTTCTATCATACAATCGACAGCTATCACTACTTTTTGTTCTTGGAAAGTTACGGGTTATCTACTCTGCTCATTTATCCATAAGCGACTGTTGCTAACTATCTCCTCTAACAACTCTTTAGCTTCATCCACCATCTTCCTCATTAACGATCCTCCTGAGACTGCATCAATAGTGCCTCTCATGGGTGGATTCACTCCATTGTAGAATGTTTGCAAAAGGAATTCCTTTGGTAGTTTATGGTGCGGGAACCTCCTTTGCAAATCCTTATATCTCTTCCAAGCTTTATATATCGATTCCCTATGGAAGTTTGTAATCTCCTTGATGATTTTGGTTATTTTGGTGAGGAGAAAATATTTTTCTAAGAAGGCACATACTAATTACTCCCATGTAGTGATATTGGATGGGCTAAGAAGGTGATACCAAGCCTTTGCCCTATCTCTTAATGTGAATGGGAAAAGCCCATCCTAACTGCTTTTGACATTTAATGATATCGAAAGGTATCACATATTTCAAGGAAGTTTATGATATGCACATTTGGTTCCTCATTTGTCAATCCATATAATTGTATGTTTTGTTGCAACATGCTCAATAGAACGGGTTTTATTTCAAATGAAGCTGCTTAGACCGATAGGCCTAGCAACACGTTAATTTGCAGTATTGAATCCCGGCCTCAAGAAATCTATAAGGGTTCTTTGTTGGGCTCCTTAGTTGCCTCCTTCATTGAATTCTGACAAATACTCTTCGACCATAACTGCTTATGTAGTTTATTCTTCATGACGAGCTCTGTAAATGGCACATTCTAAACGGGCCATATCAAGCTCTAACGTTTCAAGTATCCAATTCAAAATTTTAGTAACTCTTGTGTTCATGTAAGTGCATAGACATAAGAATGGGGAAAAACTCCTTAAACTATAAGAAACAAACTATTTGGATGCCTTCCCAGCAACGGTGCCAAAAAATTGTTGATCGTTTTACAAGCATTGCAATTTATAGCCTTAAAATACCACAAGAGCACGGGTTGTGAATTGTAGTATGTGAAGGGCGATCCCAATATGAAGTGAACTAATCTAATCTTATGTTATCTAAGGATCAGAAAAATTAGTAAAACGAAAATAAAATTTGCAAAGAAAAGTAAGGAAAAGTGATTATCAAGAAATTAATTCTCAAGTTTAACATAAAAAGAAATCAAAATCGAGCAAGAAAAAATCACAATGGAAATTAACCAAGAAGAGTTACTAAATTATGAGAGAGGCGATTTTTCCTCTCATCAATGCTAATCTAGTTAATTATGTGTTATTATAGTGTCAGTTCTAGAATATCGTAAGGTTGATTACTCTCTCTCAAGTTATAAACATTGAACCCTAAATCATAAACCCTAATTGAATTATGGAATTTGCAATCTCCCAATTAACAAAAGACCCACAACTCTAATTAGATCTTACGCCCTTTAATAAACTGTCGTGTCTCACTTGAGATCTCTCTCCACATAATAACTGATATGATCACATGGTCTATTAGATCGTTTAGCTCTCATTAATCTAACCCAGTCATTTGTATTCAGTTCACCCTCTCAGTTTATTACCGAAATATGCAAGTTCTACTAGTAATCAAAACACCCAATCAAAATAACACAAAAAAGATTATATTAACATTGAATCAGGGTAAAATCTCGAAGGAAAAGTTAGAACATCATCAAAAATCCAATATCCATCTTTCATACATTAAATGAACAAAAATAAAGAGAGAATGGAGAAAGAACTTGGATTAGATAACCTGGGAAGGTAGCAGCATCGGAAGACCCACTTCTTCTCTCCTCTTCTCTTTTTTCTTTTTCTCTCCCTTGAAGCTTTCCAAAAATGGCAGAAGTGGAGGCTCTCTTTTAGGTCTCTTATTTTTCTCTTTATAGTATTTTCTAATTAGGGCAACTCTAGGGCTTTTCCTTTGGCCAAAAGGTCTGAAATGTCCCTGACAAATGAAGTTCGAAAATTCGGGCGGCCCTGTTTGACCTTCTGTCATAATCGTGGCCTGCTAACCCTGAACGTGGCCCTTCCTCCTGCTTCTGTCACAATCGTGGCCCTCTATTTTGGTTCGGGCCTCCAAAACTCCTCCATTTTTTAATATTAGCCTTGAAACATTAGCAAACTCATCAAGGCACCTCAAATAGGCAACATTGAAGCTTAAAAGTGTGCTTTAACCAATAAAACATTTAAAACACAAATATTTAACTAACTAAAACAATTCTCACTAATCAATCTAATTGACAACTAAACACACACCAAAATACCCACTAAAACATGACACAATCTATAAATATCAGTACATGTCATGAAGGTCACACACCAAACTACCCACTACCACTAGCCACTACTTTTCTAAAGATAATGCATATTGAACAACCACAATAGCAAAAGTACATGCTAAGTTATTATGGATTTTTCTAGTTAATTCACAACCTAATCATGACTATATAATCCTATAAGTAATAAAAAAGGAGATAATGTTTGTATTTTTATTTTATTCTCTCTCTTATTTCATTAAAAATTTAGAAACTTAAAAACACACATGCATATAAGAAAGAAATGCGAAATTGTAAAGAAAAAGAAATAAACTTCCCTTGGGTTGCCTCCCAAGAAATGCCTTTGTTTAATGTCATTGGATCGACTCCTTGTTTTCTACTCACATGAAAAAATTATAATCTTTAGGTTTCATAGTTTGCACTTGCTTTACGTGAGGTTGTTCAAGATAAGGCCTAAGTTGATAATAATTCACCTTTAGCATCTTCCCTATCTTCAAATTCTTAATCTTTACTGAGTCCATCCAATCTGGAAAAATCTCAAATATCTCTTCACCTTTTTTTTCATTCACATTCTCCAATATGTTATGTAAAGGTGAAAGGTTAGTTTAAAAATAATTATAGACTCATTATTCTTCTTTGAGCTGAACGATGTATCATTTTCTGCTTCAAGCTCCTTCTCCACTTCTTTTTCTTCACAAGAAATTTCTTAAGTAATTCTCTCAAGATGCTCTAGCTCCTCTTCACTTTGTAAAGTCTTTGCACTAACGTCCCTTGGGTACACCTCGAGTTGATATTGCTGCTCCTCTTCATTTTATAATGCTAGGTGGTTAAGAGCTTTTGTCATCTGCCATCTGGCTTGCTATGTTGTGGAGTCTAGACATTGTATCTTGGTGGACTTGCATCATATCCTCCTAGAACCACTATACACTTTGTTGAATATTATTAGCATTCATGATATTAAGTAAGTCTTCTAAAGATGTACCTGAGTCGTGATAAGAGGCTTCTTGTATATACGACAATTGCTCTGTGTCCTATATATTATCAAGGAAGTAATTGTGTTGATTATCCCATCCATAATTGAAGTTATTATAATCACTCCGGTCTGTGTTATAGGATTAGGAATATAAGTTATAAAAGAAACTATTTTCTTCCATGTATTTTTTATTTTTTTATTTTTTCAATACATAAACATTAAACAAAGAACAAAAAGATAAAAAAATAACTGAAAAGAAACTAATTATAAACAAATATATACAAAAAACTAATTAAAATCAAAAACTAAAACTAAAGCATCACACTCCCCAGTAATGGTACCAAAATTGACATAGCGTGTTCTAACAGTACCTAAAATAACTAGACCTGCAACTATAGCATTGTTAGTCTAGGTCGATCCCACAGAAAGTGCATGTAAAGCTTTTAAAGTGAAATGAATCGATGTTTAGGTTTTGGTGGGTTTGTTGGTATTCAAATAGTAAAATAAAACGAAACTAAACTAACTAAAACAGATTAAAGGAAACATTGAAAAGTGATAAATGCTTTAGGGACCTAGTTATTGATTCAATCTAAGCCTACACACAATTAAACATATTTCATTGAATTGTTTTTCTCATACATCTCCTAGCAATTATTAATCGTAGGTTAATAATAAGCTCTGTTAATCCCAGCTATTTCTTAGATCATGTTTAACTAAGAGACGTTCATTAATTAAACCTAGCCTTTGAACAACCTAGGATAAGCTCTTTAGATTCAATTGGATAACTACATTATGAGTTAAGAAAATAGATTAATTAACGAAACAACCACATATGCTCAGGTCATTTAACATAGGTTATATTATCCCTAATGATTACAAACTATTAGTTGCTATAAATGAATCTCAATATAACAATTACAAATTATATTAAAATTCTAATAATGGGTTCATATAAAAACAATCTAACGCTAACAAAGTAAAGATCATTTATACATGATAACCCAAATTCATAAACATAGGACAACATAATTAATCCCTAAAGAGAAAAAGACTTAACTGAGTTCTTTCGGTGTCGACAAGCTAGCCCTTCATAGGTCTCCGAAGGAATGGAGCTTTGCCCCTTCTCTTCTTCAAAATCGAAAGCTCACACCCTAAAAATGAAAACCCTAATGAAAACATAAACCTTTCATCCCATTCTTCCATCACAACATGTAACACCCCACTCCCGCTGGACCCGAACCTAATATCGATGGTGATATCCGAATCTGTGTCCCGTGAGGGTGGTGTGCCACATCACTAAACAATCAAAAGTCGGTATTTTTTTTCAAACCACAAATATAAAGTACAAAAAATCAATAACCAAAACGGTCCACTTTGTTTTATAACCATTTGATCCAAAACAATGTAATCAACAGAAACTTTTATTAGCCATTTGGGCCCATTTCAAATTTCAAAATACAAACATTCCCAATTTCTCAAAATTATTACAAACTGTAATATTCGATTACAAATAATACAACATTTTGCGGAATATA
>JAOQML010000007.1:13256117-13271070 GCA_027568935.1 Erythroxylum urbanii | reverse complement strand
AATTCTTCCATTTAATACTTCAAATTTCCATCAATCCATGAAATAAATCCTCCTAAACTTGACATAACAATTTAACTATAATTTAAAAATGATTTATCCATCAAGATCACAAAATTCATTCAATTCATGCTTACTAAAATAATAAAAAAATTCAGGGCCTAACATGTTCCCCCGTCGTCCATATTGCACCCCCATATAGTTCACTTACTCCTGGTTGTCCTCTCTCATCAAGTAGCTATCCATAGTATTATGATCTACTTAACCACAGAACTCACACTTCAATTGTATGGCTTTAACCGAAGCAGAGGATGGTGGCTTCATACCATTGAGTTGTCACATCAAATTGTCGATCTTTGCTTACATCTCCATCATCTGATCAACCGCGACGATTCCTTTTTTCCCTCTAAAAGTGGTAGGTTTCCTACCTCGCTCACTCGTCCATAGAAAACTATTACTGGCCATCTCCTTGATTAATTCCTACGCTTCATCGACCATCTTTTGCATCAAATATCCTCCCGATGCTGCATCGATGGTGCTTCTAGTAGGTCGGTTAACTCCATTATAAAATGTCTGCTGAAGGAATTCCTTCGGTAGGTTGTGGTGTGAGCACTTCCTCTGCAGGTCCTTATCTCTCTCTTATGCTTCGTAAATTGACTCCCTATCACCTTGTTGGAAATTGGTAATTTCCTTTATAATCTTTATAGTCTTTATCAACGAGAAGTATTTATCTAAAAAAGCACGCACGAGCTGCTCCCACGTCGTAATATTAGCAGGGCTCAGTGAGTGATACCAAGCCTTCGCTTTATCCTCAAGTGTCAAAGGGAATAGTCAATTCTTAATAACATCTTTCAACATCTGGTGATACCAGAAAGTATCACAGATCTCGAGAAAATTTATGATATACGCGTTGGAATCCTTTTTCGCCAGTCTATAAAATTGGACGCTCTACTGAAGCATGTTTAGAAGGGTTAGCTTGATTTCAAACGAGGCTGCTTGAACTACTGGCCTAGCCACTCCTTGGTTAGATGGGTTGAACCCTGGCCTCATAAAGTCTATGAAGGTTCATTTTTATTGTCCTTGAGTTGGTCCTTGGTCTATATTTCTCTAAAATTCCTTGGCCATTGTTGATTTTTCTATTTATTGTTTTCTTCTTCTTATCAAACTTTCCTAAGGTTATGTTCTAATTGTGTTATGTCTAAATCTATCACCTCCGCTGCACGACTCAAAAGCCTCGTGACTCATGTGTTCATGCAAGAGCACGATTCCTAAAATAAACGAATGAACTAAAACCAAGATTATAACTAACCTAAAGCCTCAAAGTAAAGAACTAAATTGTCTTCCCTGACAATGGCGCCAAAAACTTGGTCTCAATGTAATACGCGCTAAGTTTTACTATTTATAACCTTGGTAAATTTCACAAGTGCATAGGTCGTTCGCGTAGTACCTAAGGTATCGATCCCACCAGGAAGCCTAATCTAGTCCTAAAATCTAAGGACGTACTAAAATTGCAATAATTCAAATCAAAATAAACTAATACAAAAATAAATCAATCAACAATTAATTCAAGAATTAAGTTGCAAAAATCTAATTATGAAAACAATTCACATAAACCAATCTAAACCTTACCTAGAAACTACAGAGTGAGAAAAAGGGGATTTTGATATGAAATTAATGAAAAACAAATTAATTGTGAAATTATCGACTTAATAGGTGTGGACAGTCCTAGGTTAAATTACTCTCTCTCGAGTTGTAAATCTTAACCCTAATTGATAATCCTTAATTTAAATTATAAAATTGCGATCTCTCAATTCACAATTGACCTAAAACTTAAATTAGTTCTATAATTGTCTACTAACCTACTAGGAATCTTTACTCGATCTCTCGTTACACGACTCAACCAGTTTGATTTAATCCTTTACCTATCAATTCACCTAACTCTTGTTAGCCCAAATTGATTGTTTTCACTTAGCTCACCCTCCCAATTTATTTCCAACTTATTAACAATAGGAATTAAATCACAAGTAAAGCAATCAAACCCAATCAATCCAAATTTTATTAATCTCAAAAATCAAGATCCGAAGGTGAGTATAAACACAAACTCAACATTCAACACAATATATTCTCAACACCTATTTCAATTCTATACATGAATAAAACTGAAACAATTGGAAAATACGTTAGGAATAGAGTCGGGGAGGCTGTGACAGCAAGAAACTACCTATTTCGGGAAGCACATTGCATCAAGCTCTTCTCCATGTCTCTCTTCTTTTATGTCCTTCCTTAATTTTTTGATTTCTCTCTAGGTTTTTTTTTCAGAATTGGATGATGCGATTATTCTCTTTTTCAGACTCTCTAGCTACTACCTTTGACTTATAATGTTCTATTTATACTTTTAAGGCTCCAGGTCAAAGTCGAGGTCGAAACGGTTCAAACAATCTTACAAAACTTAATTTTTTCTGTCAGCCCGATGTAGGCCACGATTGTGGCCCTGCCTGCCATGATCGTGGCCAGTGCTTTAACCTTTTTGTCAAGATTATGGCCTAGTATGCACGATTATGGCTTGACTTGGAGGCTTTCTGCCACGATCGTGCCCCATGTGCACGATCGTGGCCTGGCTACTATTGGCTTGTCCTTCTCTATCACGATCGTGGCCTGTTTACCACGATTGTGGCCTAGGTACCCAAAACTCTTCGAATTTTCTCAGTTCTTCATCGTTTACCCTGAAACACTAACAAACTCATCACGGTACCTCAAAAATATAACATTTAATTTAAAAGACTTAATCTAACCCTTAAAAACACTAAAACACTCAAATTAACATAATTAAACCCTAAATGCATGCTCAACAGTCAAATTCACACTAAATAATTAAACTCTAGAACATCATGCAATTGACAACTATCAGTAATTTTGGTGGGGGAATTCTTCATCCTTTTTATGCTTCTCTTGGCCTTCTACAAGGTGGGTTTCACCTTGTCTATCTGTTAATTCTCCTATCTCTTTCCCACTCCTAAGAATGATAATCTTACATTGCCTAATTGAATTTACTTTAAGTTGCGAAGATAATTTTCCACAGCTCTCTTACAAAACTCCCTAGACAACTGGCCCATTTGAACCTCTAGGTTATGAATAGAAGAGACATGATCTTCTGTTACTTGTTTAAGCTTCTTTTCTAGTCTCTTCCGGGCCTCTTTCATGTTTATGAGCTTATTTATGTTCTTATCCAATTTAGAATCCCATGAACTCGACTCTTCTTGCTAAAATCCTAAGAGGTTTTGATGCCCTAAGTGAATCATTTCATTGTTGGACCAACAAAAATCTAGGTGGTTCTGCCACCCAAATTGTACATGTTGCAATAAGAATGATGATTTCCCTATCCAAATTAGGCCTCATTGAAGTTCGCAAGGGTCCTTTGCTCCCTATAATATATTTCCTCCATCATTTAACTTTTTGGACTCCTCAAAGTTGCCTTGTGATGTCCAAATTGATGTGTCTTCTACTTTGCATACAAACTTCTTTCTCTCTTTTTTTATTTTTTATATTTCATGTGATTGGGTAAGAGATGGTGAAAATTCCTTAGGCTAAAAGAATTAAACTAATCCTACTTACTCCTTGACAATGGCTCCAAAAACCTATTGAACAAGTTTTATCTAATATAAAACCCCCAATATCTGCAAGTATAGAGATCACAAATATGTAGTATTAAAAGTGTCGATCCCATGAGGAGTTGTGAAGCAATATAATCCTAAGTTATCTAAGGTTTAAAAGATTAATAAAATGAAAATAAAAACTGAACAAAAAAGCAAACACGTGAAGATGTATTGATAGAAATTTTAATTGCAAAATTATCACAAACAAATCAAATTGAGCACCACCAACTTAACAATGGAAAATTACATAAGAAGAATTACCAAATTATGAGAAAGGGCATTTTTCCTATCATCAATACTAACCTAGTCATTTATGATTTAATGAGGTGTTGGTTCTAGACTATTGAAGAGAGGATTACTCTCTCTCGAGTTATAATCACAAGCCTTAAATATCAATCTCTAATTAGGTTTAGTATTGAACATGTAATCTCTCAATTACAAATAACCCTAGCCCTAGTTAGATCTTAAGCTTTATAATAAACAATCCAGTCTCACATGAGATCTCTCTTCATATAAAAACTGATTTGATTAATTACGTAGTCTATTAGATCGCTTAAATCTCATTAATCCAACCCAATCGTTTTGCATTTGGTTCACCTTCTCGATTTATTTTCGAAGCATAAATTGACAGCAATTAATCACAACACCCAATGGGATTAGCACAAAAATAACTAGTTTAATATTAAATCAAGTCAACATCCTTAAAGAAAAGTTAGAATCTTATAATCAATCCCAAATCCATTGTCATACAATCCATCTCAATCTCATACATTTAAATGAACTAAAATGAAAGATGGAAAGAAGAAATAAACTTAGAAAGATGGAGGTTGAAGCTACAAGATAGGTCTTCTTCCTTACTCATCCCTTTACTCTCTTTATCGTTTTCTTCTTCTTGGAGTTTCCAAAAGTGATAGAGAATGGAGCTCTCTATTAAGGTTCATTTCTCTTCCTTGTCTATTATCCCGTAAGCCATGATTTATAGTGGCACTTAAGTCCCCTTTCTGTCACAATCGTGGCAAACAAGCCATAATTGTGGCCCTTTGTAACATCCCCTTTACCCACGTTTAGGCTAGAACATTATATATATGAGAGATTATTGAGAGATTAGAAAATGCATTTCATGCTTACGCATTATATGATATGCGCAAACATGTGAATATTGAATTTTTGCATATGAAAATAATTATACATGCATTCATTAACATATTCTTGGTATAATTGTTTACAAATGTGATTATATTGAGAATTGTGGTTTTTATATGTTGAAAACTAGTTTGGAGAGTGTATTTAGTGATTTAGAACTTTTGGTGAATTTTAGGAAAATTTCTAAAAATGTTGGATATTTTTAGACTAGGAAAAATGCCAAGTGATAGGACAATTGATAATTAGCAGTAGAAATTAATGTCAAATGACAGTGGAAATTTTATAGATGACTTTTGGATTTAATGATCATTGTCATTGAAATTTGGAGACAATTGGAGTAGAAATTGGAATTGATTGGACTAGTTAATGTAAGAGTCTATTTCTAACCACTAGAAAGTTGACAAGTGGCAAGTGAGTCTTTAAACCCACGACTCCTTGCTTTATTGAAAGACAAATTAATTGTTTTGTCTTTCATTCTTGCCATTCTTCTTCTTCTCTTCGTGACTCTCTTTTCCATCTCTTCTCTTTATTTTTCTTTATCTCCCACGACACATATTCACCACCATCTACGTGAGCCTTGCTTTCACCTTCCTTACTACTATCATCTTTATTGCCTTCTCAATTCCACTAGACACATATCACATTCTCACTTAAGGGTATGACAATTTTTCATTTCAAACAATCAAACATATTTATTAAAATGTATATGAAATGCTCATGCAACTATTTTCCAATTATTACGTTGTTGAGACCGAGTGCCTAAACTGTCCCGTATCTATTGTGGATAAAGGGCTCATTTATACTGTCCCTTATCTTATACTGTCCCTTATCCGTTGGGCATACAGGGGTCATTTTACATAGTGAGCCTTTGGTTCTTAATCACATTTGGAGCTTTAAGCTCGTTTTCGATGGCTCTTTAGGTCACAACTCTCATTATCTAATCATGCATTCATGTATGGAATGCATCTCTCATAATCAATCAATCATGTCAAGAAGCATTTAGTTCATCACATTCACATATAAGTAGCACTTTAATATCACATTCATGAATCAAGTCTCGAACCTTCATTGTCTGGCATCAACATAATCAAATCACATTCATATCACCATTACTCTCAAATGTCTAGCATGCTCTTCTCTATTCTTTGAATACATCAATAAACATTATCATAAAGTGGTCCAGGTAGGGCTAAAACACCTTATTCATCAAGGCCATAAATGTTGTCGGGGTATTAGTTAACCCAAACGGCATTACTAAAAACTCGAAGTGCCTATACCTGCTCCTGAATGCATTTTTAAGTACATCAGCCTCTACTATCTTCAACTGATAGTACCCTGATCTCAAATCTAGCTTAGTGAATACCTGAGCTCCCTATAACTGATCAAGCAAAACATCAATTCTAGGCAACGGGTACTTATTCTTCACTGTCACCTGATTCAGTTGCCTATAATCGATGCATAACCTTACATGCTAGTAGGTTAAGGCTGAGCATCAGGCTCCAATAGGGAAGCTTCATTCGTTGCTTATTCCGGAGTAGCAATGGAAACGAATTACCATAGACTTCATTATGGGAATGCCCAAGACTCTAAGGTAGAATGATGTTATATGGGTTGTAGAGGGATGATTAACTAAGTTAGCTCATTTCTTACTAGTGAGAGAGAATAACTCACTAGATCAGTTGGCCCAGAGATATGTGAATAAGGTAGTTCAACTATATGGGGTTTCAGTGTCTATTGTATTGGACAGGAATCCCAGAGCTTTGGGCATAAAGTTGAACTTCAGTATTGCATTTCATCCTCAAATAGATGGACAGAATGAGAGGACAATCAAGACTGTTAAGGATATGTTTAGAGCATGTGTATTGGAGTTTTAAGGAGCTTGGGATCAATATATAGCACTGATATAGTTTGCCTATAACAACCATTATCACAGTTGTATCGAAATGGCACCATATGAGGCATTGTACGTAAGAAATTGTCGATCACCTTTATATTGGGATGAAGTGAGCATGAGAATGGTTAAAGGCCCAGAATTAATACATGACACTGTAGACAAGGTGAAATTGATCCGAAGCCAAATTACCGTGGCTCAAGATACACATATAACATATAATTCACATCTTTTCATTTTGCATAAATTATCACAACTCAAACTCGGAATTCAGATTCATCTTCACTTTCTCTATAAGCTTCACCATATTAGGATCTTTCCTCTGGACTTTTCTGATTCTATCATACAGCATCGGTCTCAACTTTAGTGTAACAATCAATGCCTCATCTTGCTCCAGATTCAATTCCACATTCAAAGCTCTCAAATGAATCAAGTTTGGTAACCTCGATAACTGAATCTGAGCAGCACTGGTATTAGACTTCCTACTCAAAGCATCAGCCACCACATTAGCTTTCCCCAGGTAGTACTCAATCATGTAGTTATAATCCTTTAATAATTTAATCCATCTTCTTTGTTTCATGTTCAACTCTTTCTGACTCAACAGATACTTCAAGCTCTTATAATCAATGTAAATCTCTCCATACAAATAGTATCTACATATTTTTAGAGCAAAGACATTTACAACAAGCTCTAAATTATGTACCGGATAGTTAATCTTATAGGACCTTAGATGTCTCGATGCATAAGCTATCACCTTGCCATATTGCATCAATACACATCTCAATCCTTGATGCAAAGCATCACTATATACCACATATCCTCCAGTCCCGATGGAATAGTCAACATCAGTGCAGTAGTCAACTAATGTTTTAGCTCCCTGAAGCTCTTCTGACATTCCTCATTCCATTTGAATACTAAATTCTTCCTCAGAAGTTTTGTTAGAGGAGTTGAGATCAAAGAAAACCCCTCGATAAACCTCCGGTAATATCCGGTTAATCCTAGTAAGCTTCAAATTTTTGATAAATTTATTGGAGCTTCCTAATTCATCTTTGCCTTTATCAACTTTGGATCTATCTGTATGTCATGTCCAGTCACTATATATCCCAGAAATACTATTTGATCCAGCCAAAATTCTCATTTATTAAATTTGGCATATAACTGTTTCTCCCTCATAATCAACAGTATCATGTCCTGTTGTTATCGAATAAACTATATTAATGTAGGTCGACTCAGACAATGGTGTCTTCACAAAAGTAGTAGCTTATTCTCTTAGCTTTCAATTGGTATAAAGTTTGTAATTTCTGGATATTAGAATAGAGAAATATGAGCTGTACAACTTGGAAGCATGATCATGCACTAGCCAAAATTTCAAATTTACTCAGTCTATAGTATTTTAAGCATAACTCATAGAATAATAAACCAAATTAAATGATCTTGGTGTCATTAGACACTTAAGACAATGAGGAACATCAATCAATTTTTTTCAAATTAATTCAGATGGCTCTAAATTTTTATATGGAGGAAAAAAATGTCTGAGGAATCTATTGGTTCAATTTTCAAGTCATTTTGAGGTCGAGAAACAAAGTTATAGTCAAACGAATCCTAGCCATACAGTTTGAGAAGGACTGTTGGCTGGCCATGCAACCATAGTGCACGACTATGGACTCCAGTTCTAGAAACTGCAAATTCTCTTCCTTCTTCTTCCTTTCTTCCACTTACCCCATCATCTCTAATTTATACTCTCCCATTTATCTCTTCATTTCAACTCAACATAATCATAAACAAATCAAGACCCAAGATTAAAACACAAACATCAAAATAGAAAAATCATTCACACATCTCCACATTTTTCTACATTTCTTCTTTCATTTTTCTGCATTTTCAGTTTTTGCATTCTCTTCATTTTTATCATTCTTTCTCATATCCAGGTATCACCTTACACCTATTCTTTACCTCTCAACTCATTTTAAAACATCTCTAAAAAAACTCAAAATAGAACATTTTCTCATACAGTTTCATCATAATTTTTTTCTGCACTTCTTCATTTTTCTGCTACACCTAATACTTAACTTCAAGTCAAATTTTGAAACTCTTAAAGATAGAATTTGAATTCAATGTCTTCATGCAGGCATGGATTGGCTCACTGCTCATATGGCTATCATGAATTGCTATACTAAGGAGGCGGTATTAGAATCTCCTAATCAGCCGAGAGCAATTTTCAGGGGAATTAGTCAAGAAGTGCAAGCCAGGTTAATATCATTTATGAGTGCATTGAGGATGATGCAAGGTGGATGTGAGGCTTATCTGGCCCATATCATTGATACTTGAGTTGAGTAGAATGTGCAGGACATTCCTATGGTTAGGGAATTCCTAGATGTGTTTCCCGTCGAGCTATCTAGTTTACCTCCAGATCGAGAAACAAAGTTTACAATTGGCTTAGTTTTAGTTACTGCTCCTATATCCATTCCTCCATATAGGATGGCACCTAAGGAACTAAAGGAGTTGAAGGCTCAACTACAGTAATTGTTGGAAAAGGGTTTCATTAGACCCAGTGTTTCACCTTGGGGTGTATTGCCAAATTACTTTATTTTTAATGTTAGATTGATCATGTACAGTAGACTCGAAGGTATGTTTCAGGAAAAATCTGAATTGATGAAAAGAGTTATGAATTTTGATATTAATGGTTTTATTAAGGTATAAACCATAAGTTTAAATGATATTTATGTGAGTTCAAAAATATGAATGTTTACATGACAAGAATAATAGAGCGATACCCGGGATTGTCATGAACATGCATTGTGCATAGAGTGAACCATCAATGATGGTTACCTCACTGAGTTCACAAAACTCACCAATATTGCAACGTTGATTTTTTAGGACCGAGAGACGACTTTAGCTACTAAGAGACGCTACAAGGAGTATAGTCTTGTACTTTTAAGGAAAAAGAAGAAATGGCTCAAATTTCGGTTAGCTAAGATTGGAAGATTCGATAGATCTTTTTGTGTATTTTGCTCTTTCATGTAGTGTATTTTGTATTAGGATATGATGATGTTCATATTCAGACGATATTGAAAACTGTCAACGTAAATATTTGGTTTTAAGAAATTAAAGGAGAAATTTGGGTTTTATAATATGGTGTTTTTCATTATGATGTCTTATAAGAAAATAAAAAATGATGATGCCATGTTAAGTGAATGTTATGATTGAACGTAGCACACCTTTATCATAGATTATATACTGAAATGTCCTCAGGGTGTTCCGGTATGTACTCCATGGTAAGGGGGTGCTACACCCTTCCTCCATGCTTCTGTTGTGATCGTGGCACATTTTTCATGTAATAACCTGTTTCTCCATACTAAGGGTTAGGACATAAGATCCTAGACCACTGTACATGAGAAATAACATTGAGAAATTATGAGGTGCATTACATTCATATGCATATTATTCGCATACACACATAAATTATGATTTTTGTACACATTACAAAGATTGATTATGCACTCAATTGACATATTCTGAGGTATAAAAGGTTTAAAATGATTATGATGTGAATTTTGAATTATTACATCTTGAATTTTGGTTGATGGATTACAATTATTAATTTGTAATTTACTTGTTAAAATTGGGAGATTTATAAATTTATCTGTATTTTTGGACTAGGAAAAATGTCAAATGATAAGATAAATTAAAAAATGGTAGTAGAAATAAATGACATATGGCATTAGGATTTATTGACAAATGGCATAGAAAATTGGGTGAAAATGGTGTGGAGATTGAGAGACCAATAGACTAGTTATTGAAACCCTAGAGAGCATATCAAGAGATTTGAGGCAGGAGACAAAGGAAGAGAGATAAGAAGAAGAAGCTTGACGCGAAGTACTTCCCAGAATAGGTGGTTTCCCACCGTCGCTGCCTCCATAAGTCCATTCCAATAGTATTTTCCATTTTTTTCAAATTTGTTAATGTATAAAATTGGGATAATCGTTGGTAATAGCTGTTGTTGAATGTCGAGTTTTATCTAAACTTACCTTCAGGATTTTGATTCTTGAGATTAATGAAGTTTGATTTATTGTGTTTTCATTGAGTTATTTGTAATTCAATATCTGTATTTAATAATTAGGTAATAAACTAAGAGGGTGAACCGAGTGAATATCATCAAATTGGGCTAATAAGAGTTAGATAGTTTGATAGATAAGAATTGAATGAAACCAGTAAAATCGTGTAACAAGATATCGAGCATAGGTTTTCGGTAGGTTAGTACATAAATTTAGAACTAATTTAGGTTTTGTGTAAATTGGAAATCGAGAGATTACAATTCTATAATTTAAATTAGGGCTTATAAATTAGGGTTAAAGATTATAACTTGAGAGAGAGTAATCCACCCTAAGACCATTTAGACTTGATAATTCGATAATTTGATAATTGATTAGATTTTCATTAATTTCGGATTAAAACCCCCTTTCTCTCTATTGGTAGCTTCTAGGTTGATTCTAGAATAGGTTGTGTAAAATTTTTATTTTTTTTATATTTTATGAATTCAATTCTTGATATTGATTGTTGATTAGGTTAATTTCTACATTAATTGTTTATTTTGATTTATTGTGAAATTTAATCAAGCCCTAGATTTAGGATTAGAATAACCCTCCTCATAGGAAAGACACCTTAGGTACTATGCAAACCACCCGTGCGCTTGCAAAAATATTGATGTTATAAATATTAAAACTTAGCATACGTAACCTTGCAATTACCACTCATGACACAAACCCATATGAAAGACCATCTTTTATTTGTCTTTCATTCTACTCTTGCTACATGCTTTCTTCATTTTCTTTTTCTTTCTTCTCTCCATCTCATGACACTCTCACCCTTACCACATCGAGTTTTAGCTAACATCCTTCACCTTGCCACTCTAAGATCTTTGTTGACTTCTTCTTATTGATGAAAGCCTAACCTTTTCCTCCATAAAATGGTAATGATCGTGTAAGTGGAGGAGCTAGGTTTACTTGGAGATTTGTAGAAGCATTAGAGTTAAACAAGTAAGTTAAATATATTGTTCTTCATGGTTTGATTAATAGAAACGTAAATGGTGATTGTTTTGAGATAAATTAATAGTGATAATAGAGTTGAAATGTGCTGAAATGTTAATGATAAAATGTATAAGTTCATGTTATACTTTTGTATAAATGATCAATATAGTTTAAAAGTTGTAGAATTGATGTTTATGTTTTGAAATGGAGCTAAAAATGATTAGGAAATGAAGTCTAAATGATGAACTATGAACTAGATATGTTTGATATATGATGTAAGGGTAAAAATCTAGAAAATTTGAAGAGAAATGATGAATAAATTTTCGAATTACATAACCCACAATTGTGGGAAATGCAAGCAAACCCACGATTGTGGGAAATGCAAGCAAATGGCTGGAAATTTTTCGATGGCTTAACCCACGAATGTAGGAAGCCTCTATGATCATGGGAAAGCCCTTAGACGTGAGATGTTATCTTTTATGTGATGTTTGAAACAACAAATGATAAACTACTTTACTTTGGTGCATTTAGACTTGGTTGAGGCTTGAAATGAACTTAGTTTGATGCTTCAATAATTGGTTAAAGTGTTTAATATTTTTAGGTTGTTAATTGAGGTTATAACCTAAAAATGGATTGTTAATGTCAATGAGTTTAAAATCTAGAAATTTATGAATGACATAAGAGTGAAGGTGTTCTTATGATTATAAATGTGATCCAAAGGATATGAGAAAGGTGTATTAGGTATAAATCAATGAAAATTTGGATATTACCTGATTATAAAATGCTAGAAAAGGATTAGTGAATGTTTGCTTGATGATATTAGAATAATCAAGTTACCTTGAGCTGTAAACCTAAGTGTAAGCTAGACATATATAAGTTATAATGGTTTGGATGATCAAGACTTATGATTACGTGCACATACCTAAGAAAGTCTTTAAGAATGCATTGAACATAATATATATATATATACATATGTGTATGATTGAATACTTATATGAATGATCACATTAGTAATGTGTATAAATGTGTGTATTGCATGATTTAGATGCTCAAGTCAAACGCCAGCATCCAGACATTGCCAGTTCGTCGAGGTAATAGCTAATATGGAGCTTACTATGAGTCAACCTAGATATTACTCACTATGATTGATTGTATCTGCTTAAATTTAAATTATTGAACTGTTATTGATGTGAATGTGATAATTCCATACAGTGATGGTCTGAGGAGTTTGATAATTGAGATTTTATTGGAAGTGTTTAATAATTTAATGTGAATTTGAAAGAAATATGTGTACTCAACAAAATGTTGAATGCCCAACTTAGATCTGATGAATATGTGAAAATGACTATGTAATGAATGAAAGTGATTGATTGCATATAATGAGAAATGATGCATTTCATCGCAATGATATGCATGATCAGATAAAGGAGTTGTGATCGGAGTGATTAGTGAAAAAGATCTTAAAGCTCATAAATGCACATAAAGAGCCATAGGCTCAGTATATAAAATGAGCTTGGTATCCACAATGGATACGGGACAGTTATTAATGAGCTCGATATCCATAACAAATATGGGATAGTGAAAAAGGCTCTCGTTCATAACAAAGGAACGAAAGTGAGTCATATGTGCATTTGCATTTATACACATACATGTATTATATGAAAGATTACATGAATTTACTGAATTGTGATGTTATGAATGATTGAGAAAATGATCAGAATATGATGAAATGTGACGTGATATGCAATATTTGAATATATTATCTGTCTGTGAATTGAAACGTTAATTGTCTTTGTGTTTTGTTATGAGTGAGCACATCGAGGATGGTTCTCTCAATGAGTTTCCAAAACTTATCCAAATTGTAAATGTTGATTTCGGGTACGAGGGAGACATAGTTCCTAAGGTACACTTGTAGAAGTATAGTACTGTCGATTTTGAAAGTCACGAATGGCTCAAAGGTCAGTCAGTTGATATTGAGGAGTTTAGATAAAGTACTTTTGTATAGTGTTCTCGTTTCATGTAGAACAAGTTGTAAAGAGTAGTAAACTTTAATAAGTTTTTGATACTGTAGGTATGGATTATGTAGCGAAATACTACAACGTAAATTATGTTTTATAAATGAAAATAAGGAATTGATCTTTAAAATATTTTTGTTATATGTATAATGTCATATTAAGTGAATGTGATTGCTCTAACATGTCGCTTTCGTAAGGTATGTTCTCGAATGTCCTCCGAATGTTCAGGCATTTGCCCCATGGTAGTGGGGTGTTACATTCCATGATTGTGGGCATGAGGTTTGTCTTGGGCTTCCTCCGATTCTCCTCCGTTCTTCGATATTTGCCCTAAAATACTAGTAAACACATCAAGGCAGCTCAAACACATAAAGTTGAAGCTCACTCACGTTCTCTAACCCACAAAACACACAAAACACAAATATTTAGTTAAATAATAAAATTTTAACCTAAACATGCACTAAGCATTCAATTTAATAACTAAACACATACTAAACTACCTGTAAAACATTATGCAATCTACTACCATCATTTATCACATTTCAAAAACTTGTGTGAATGAATGGTATGTTATGAGGATACGTTAATTAAAGTATTTGAACTTAGTGAAGGAGATAGTGTTTACTTTGTCTTGTTTATATTGTGATTACTTGAGAAATATTATATGTTTAAATTTTTGTTGACTTGAAAATTTGTAAGTTTTATGGTATTAAAGACACCTAGGGGTTTTCCATAGTTTTAATAATTCTTAAAATTAAAAAAGGACTTAAAGCAAGATTAGAATAGCTCTTAATAGTTTCTCTTCAAACTTTTCTTCCATTCTTTCCTTTATATTGAGATTTATTGATTAATATTTAGTTTTTGTTATGTTTAATGGTTGGAAACCCTAGTTAGGGTTAATGATATAGATTTTAATGATACTTCAATTATTAATACATAATATGGTTATTTGATTATTAAATTTATTCTTTTTATTTTTAATTAGTTTATTCTTTGCCATTATATATACAATATTAGGGATTGTATGAAAGACTAAGAAGTGAAATATGATATGTGCACTAAGTGAATAAACAATTTAGCTTTAGGGATTGAAAGTATTCCAAACTTAATTGAATTTAAATGAGTTAAATTGCATATTAAGAGTTAGTAATTGAACAATTAGATATACCTGTGTACTTCAAGAGAAAACATAGATACTTTAGTTTAATTACTATTGTAACCTAGATAATT
>JAOQML010000007.1:13229782-13246569 GCA_027568935.1 Erythroxylum urbanii | reverse complement strand
AAACACAAGCAAAACATCACATAAGCCTATCAAAAGAACATAAAACACACACAATTAACATGCACAAAATGCAAGTTGTCAATGTTGAATTCTTATAATAGTAATATCCATCAAATCAATCTCAGTTTTGCATCCTTCTTGGTGAAAAGATATTTAAGTGCTACATGATCGGTAAAAACAATCACCATAGAGCCCAAAATGTATAATCGAAACTTGTCATATGCTTACACTAGTGTTAGTAACTCCTTCTCAGTAGTGGTGTAGTTCAATTATGGCCTAGTTAATGTCTTGCTTGCATAGTATATCACATGTAACTTATTATCCTTCGTTTGGACCAACACGTAGCCCACAACTTGATCGCTAGTATCGCACGTGACTTTAAATGGGAGTTTCCAATCCAGTGTCGTTAAGATCAGTCTTGATTTCAGTTCCTTCTTTAATTGATCAAATTCAGATAAATAGTTATCATTAACACAAAAGGTCACTTCCTTAACTAAAAAATTCCTTAGAGGTTTTGCTATTTGTGAGAAGTCCTTAATAAAGTGGTGGTACAATCTTCATAACCTAGGAATGTTCTCACACCTTTGACATTGATGGGTGGTGGAAGCTTCTCTATGACCTCTATTTTTTCTTTATCTACTTCAATTCTTTGGTATGATATTTTATGTCCTAGCACTACTTCCTTACGCACCATGAAGTGACACATTTTCCAGTTCAATGCTAAATGTGATTATTCACATCTTTGGAGTACTTTATCTAAATTGGTCAGGCACTGATCAAAAGAGTCTGCAAAGATTGAAAAATTATCCATAAGAACTTCTATAATGTCCTTAATAATATCTGCAAAGATAGACATAATGCACCTTTGAAATGTAGCTAGAGCATTGTATAACTCGAAAGGCATTCATTTATATATAAATGTACCATAAGGACATGTAAAAGTGGTCTTTTCTTAGTCTTCAGGATAAATGAATATCTAATCGTATCTCGAATAACCATCTAGGAAACAATAGAATGAGTGACCAGCCACTCTCGATCATTTGATCTATGAATGAGAGGGAAGTGATCATTTTTGGTCACCTTGTTAAGTTTTTGATAGTCTATGTAAACTCTCGAACTTGTGACTGTTCTTATTGAAATTAACTTTCCAATTTCACTCTCTATAACGGTCATTTTACCCTTGTTTAGTATATATTGTACCAGGATGACCCATTCGTTATAAGATATTGGGTATATAATACTTGCATATAAGGGCTTTACTACTTCCCTTTTGATCACTTCTTTCATATGAGGGTTTAACCTGTGTTGGCATTCCCTAACCGCTTGATTTCCTTCTTCGAGGTTTATTCGATGCATAACAATGTTTGGGCTTATACCTTGAATGTCAGATATCTGCCATCTCATGGCCTTCATTCGCTTCTTAATAATTGCTACCATCCTACTCTCTTGTTCCCCATTCAATTGATTGGAAATGACAATAGGTAAAGTTTGACCTTCACCTAAAAAGGTATATCTGAGGTGTGTGGGTAAAGGTTTGAGCTTTAGAGTTGGTTGTTTCTCCGTGGAGGGTGGTATGGGTGCTTAAGTTCTTACTAATAATTTATGATGTCCTGGAAGACCTGACTCCTCCGTCTTCTTGTCTATCTCTGAAAGGATCCATCCCAAAGTTTCCCTTTCGGAAATTGAATGAAGCCCTCTTGGTGACCCCACGGTAGCCTTTTAAATGATATCTAACTCAACTAAAAGGTTCCCGCAAAGCCAAACCATTCAACTGTTAAAAAACTTTTATACTTTAAAAGTTAAAAGTATGAAAAATAGTGGGATGTTTTCCAATCATTGTACTAAAAATTTTGGCAACACAATGACTGTATTTTAACCTTCTCAAAATTTTCAAAAACCTACTTAACACATTTTAAAACACATTTCCAAAAAATACTTTACAACATATATATAAGCAACTAAGCCAATTTTAAGCAAACACATACATAAGAAATATAACAACACCCAATGATACAACTAATCCTACAGTAGAGTCCCAATTACTACAAAACCTATATGCATACTTGGGGGTGGTTTGTTTAAAATCATAAAATAAGGATGAGCTAAACGAGCTTAGTGAGTGTTAATCAGTTTACTAAAAATTTAAACTTTTTATAACAACATAACTGAAATATTCCCATATAGTAGTAAAGCTCATAGTAAAATACTTGTTATAACAATTCATTCGTGCATCATAACAATTGGTACTTAAATAACATTTCGTAAAACACAATTTCAAAATTTCTAAAATACTATTTTGAAAGGCTTTTTCGAAATTAACCCATCATATAAAAGTTTCCATTTTCTTTTTTCTTTTTCCTTAACCAATAAACAGTGGTGGCAATAAGCTTTCTGAAAATTTTTATACTAAAATATAAGCCAACCGCTATAATTGTTACCATACGATGCAACTCAAATTACTTTTAAAAATAAATAATGGTGGCATTACTATTTCATGACTTTTCTTACTCACCATAGCCCACAACTAGTTTCTTTATCATACAGTACACTAGGCCTAAAGTCACAAAGTTAGTTCTGTATCGCTTACCCGTGATCGATTAACCACTAATTATGGAGCTGGTTCTACATTGCTTACCTGCAACAAGTTAAACACTATAGTTTGGTAGTTACGGAATTGGTTCAACATCGCTTATCTGTAATAAGTCACGGAGTTGGTTTTACATCGCTTACTTGTGACTGGTTAACCACTATTTACGGAGCTGGTTCTACATTGCTTATTGTAATAGGTTAATTACCATAAATATACTGGTATAATAATATGTATAAAGCCTAATGTTGTACCATAGGCAAAAGCAACCCTTACATTTATGAGTCATCTTATTTTCTAAATCAGGTATTGGTGGATTCATAATTAAATTATTTCAATGTAACTCCTAATCATATAAAATTTAAATTGCAAATTAAAACTCATATATTGCCAAAGTATACACTTATGCTAGCAATATTCACTTGTAAAATATCATTTGCATAAAACTTAGCATAAATATTCATTTCATGATCAAATGAAAACCATTTATGTAAACTCAATTTAAAGTACACTCACGACTTGCTAGTCTTTATAAATAGAAACCATTTGCATAAAATCAATTTAAAGAACACTCATATGTCATCAATTATTTTGAAAATAATTTAGTCATATAAAACAATTAAATACACTCACAGTTTCACAAACTTATCGCCAGGCACACTCACGCATTATGTGCCTTTCATTTACCTACACAAAATGCATTTTGTTTGGTAATTTATTTTCCAATTAGGAAATAAGACATTAAAACTATAATTCAGTTTAACCAAATTTGAGATTGGTATTTAATCGCTTAACACGTACGTTAATCATATTTTTACTTACTTTTGTAAGCTAACCTATTGTTCTCCGTTTCCAAATCTAACTTCAAAAGTAAATTAAATACCATATTTTACCCATTTTAACTTATCAATTTCTTCAAAACACAATCTCACCCAATTTAATTCACCATATCACAATCATGCATGATAAGTCACGGTTATGACCCATGCCAGAATCTATACCTTCACTTGTTCCTCAATTTTCATATATCGAACGCTCAAATTAGGTTTTAAGGTATTTTGGACATTTATTCCCCTATGAATCTAGTTTCCATAACATCAAAAATCATGCCATTTAAGCATCTAAATCATGAAACTTGTACCAAATATCACAAGCTACTTCAATCCAGACTTTCTCTTTACCTTTTTCCTGACTTTTCTCCACTGGATTAGCAACTTCCTTCAAGACTAGCTTTGGTAACTCCTTTCCACTTCTCAACTGAATTGCCTTTAAATGTTCTTTTTTATAAGGATCTGAAGTGTTGAAAAGGTTACCTGGGGTCCTGGTTGATACTACAGTTGCCAGCTGACCCATCTGCACCTTTAGGTTATAGATTGATCATGTTTGATTTTTAATCAACTGATCAGTCTTCATTCGATAACTTTTTAGTGCCTGATCACTCCATGCCTATGCCTCCTCCATATTCTTCACCTTCGATCCAATTGTACCCATCACTTCCATCATCTTTGAAAATTGGGAGCTCAGTTGTGAAAGTTGAGAATCTCTCTTGCAGCTTAGGCTTCGATTTTTGCCTCTAGCCTTGATTCAATACCTTCAAACTTTGACTCTAAGGAAACATGTAAGTTACTTTCCTTTTTTGTGAAATCCTGGAAGGTTTTGAGGTCTCCAATTGGTTCCTACAGGGTTAGCCCAAGAAAACTTTGGATGGTTTTTCCATCTAGCATTATAAGTACCAGAATATGGATTATTACCTGACCTCTGTTAGAACCTTAAATAATGAGCTTGTTCTGTGCTTTCAATGCTCATCAAATAATGCATTCCACATTATATGCCCTCATTAGCCTTTTCTATTGACTCATCATTCCACTATCACCATGCAAAAAGACTAAATTGCCCTTACATCATGTAAAAAGATCAAATTGTCCTTTAATGAATGTAATTCATCAACTAACCAAATTAAACTCTGAAAATATTACGCAATCATCTTATTATCAAATTGACCATGAAATACTAGAATTATGGTTAATGTTTATTGACTGGATGCTTTATAATTTTTTTGAATCCTCATTACCCATTATTTTTCCAAAAAGGGCATTTTAACCTTAAACTTTTAGAACTCCCAATCCATTTTAGTATTATTAGACTTTAATACCTATTCTCGATATTGTTCAAATTTTTGGGGTTGGGTCCCCAAAATCATTATTTAAGTGAAAATATTATTTACCTGAATTTACTATTCATCCAAAAATACTATTTATCAAAGTCATCCAGATTCCATTCCAAAGTGTTACATAAATCTTTAAAGCACATTTAACGACTTTTAAAGTTCATTCGGACTCATTTCGTAGCTTTTTAAAGTTTTTGAAAATATTGTCGAGAAATTTTTGATCGAGTCCAAAACCATCTCTGGTCTATCTGTGATCTCTGTTATAACTTCAATAATACATTTAAATTCTTAAATTACTCTAGTATACCCTAAATAGAGCATACTCTATAAAATGCATGTATAGTACATCACATAGTACAATAATCGAACTAGAATATTATAGCCTCAGACTCTGCTTCGTTCGCCCTCTCAATTTTATTGTCTATCTCAACTTCCATAGATATAATTTCTTCAAAATAACTCTCTTCTTGCTCTTGAATACTTTCTTCCATGACATAAACCTTCATCCAAGTGCTGCTTTCTTTCAAATTTTTCGAGGCCTTGTTCACGTTGAACTCCACTTGATCTTCACCAATCTAAAGTGTTAATTTACCTTTATGAACATTGATCAATGGTCTTCCTGTATTCATGAAAGGTCATCTAAGAATTAGTGAACAATTCTTATCCTCTCCGAAATTAAGAACAACGAAGTCCACAGGGATAATAAACTTGCCCACTCATATTAACACATCTTCCACCACTCCAAACGATTTTTTAATTGATTAATCAGCCAACTGAATTAACATTAAAGTTGGCTTGACCTCACCAAATCCTAATTTCATTAATATCGACAAAGGCATAAGATTGATACTTGCTTCCAAATCACATAAGCATTTTGCGAATTCAAATTCACCAATCACACAGGATATTATGAAACTCCTGGATCCTTCAATTTGGACGACATATGACTGGTGATTATGGAACTAAAATATCTAGTTAATGCTACCATTTTTTTCTCTTCCTAAATGAGCTCATTTGATATTATATCCTTCAAAAATTTAGCGCAGTTGGGCATATCCTCCAATGCCTCCACGAAAGAAAGATTAATTTGCAAAGTTTTCAATTTCTTTACAAACTTTACAAATTGTACATCCAGTTTGCTCTTTTGTAATCATCAAGGATATGAAATCTTGGGTGGACATGGTGGAGAGGCAACGTAAGATGGGTATTTGCTCATGTCAACATGTTTTTTCTTATTATGGTCTTTTTCTACAGGGTGGGATGTAGTTTGTGTTTTTGTTGGTTACCTAAGTTCCTTCCCACTTTGAAGTGTGATTGTCTTTAGTTGCTCCTTTGGGTTTGCTTTGGTATTGCTTGGGATGCTCCCCATACTTCTTATAGACAATGCATTTGCCAATTGGCTCATTTGGACTTCTAAGTTGTTGATGGAAGAGGCATAGTTTTTGGTTACTTAAACTTCCCTTATACTCTTATAAGCGTCATTCATATTTACGAGCTTATCTAAAATTTTTTCCAATTTAGAGTCTATAAAATTAGGTTTCTCTTGTTGAAATCTAAGTGGCCTTTGAGTTCGGAATTGACCTCCTACATTGTTCGACCAAGAAAATTTTAGGTGGTTCTTCTACCAAAGATTATACATGTTAGAGTAGGGACTGTCCCCCCTCCTCGACCAAATTATGCTCCCATATAGTTAAGTCACTTCGTTTCACTGTTTTGCATCAAGAAACAATCAATGGTATCATGGTTGTCTTGTCCATGTAATTCACCCTTGACTGTATCCCTTAGTGTCAGGGGAAGAGACTCATCATAACTGCATCTTTCGACATTCCATGTTATCGAAAAGTATTACATATTTCAAGGAAATTCACCAAATGGGCATTAGGATCTTCATTGGTTAACCCATAAAATTGCACATTGGTTTGCAACATATTCAAAAATACTGGTTTGATCTCAAATAATATTGCTTGCATCGGTGGTCGAGTGATGCCTTGACACACAGTGTTGAACTTTAGTCTGATGAAATCCATTAGGGTTTGTTGCTGGTTTTCTCGATTATGATTCTCTGCCATCGTTTCTCAGTCTCTTTTTAGCTTTTCTCTCTTCTAATTGCTCATTCTAATCACATGATATCAAGTGCTCGAGTTTTTGTGATCTTGCTTGAACTTTAAGTGACTCTTGTGTTCATAAAATCGCATGGACACAAGAAAGGTGAGAAAGAAATTCCTTAGAAAAAAGGAATTCAATTAGTCCTAAACTAAGTTCCCCGACAACGGTGCCAAAAATTTTTGAGCAAGTTTTACCTAATGTAAAACCCTCATTATTCTACAAGTATACGGATCGTAAACTTATAGTACGTAAGGTATCGATCCCATGAGGAATTAGCTAAAACTAATTGAATCCTAACTTTGTTTAAGGTTGTAAAAAATTGTGATTTAAATGAAAACAAAAATACTCAGAAAATTAAGCAATCAAATATGAGTTGAATGAAAAGTAAAATTTAAAAATTAACACAATAAAATTAAATTGAACACTTAACCACTTATCAATTGAGTTGCCACAATGAAACAAGAATGATCAATTATGAAAGTATATGATTCAATCTTTCATCATTTTGCTACCTTAACCATTTTTTATTTAATCAATATCAATCTTATATTTCTAAAGGGTTGATTACTTTTTCTCAAGACCTAATTCGCCCCAATTAATAATTCCTAATTGATTCCAAAATTTCAATTTTTGTAATCTCTTGATTAACAAAAAAGCCTAACGTTTTCAACTAGTTCTTAAGCACTCTATCGGATAATCGGGTCCTAATACAAGATCTCTCTTTATATGATTATCAATTTGATATTTTTATGACTTATTAGGTTGTTAAATCTAATTACCCAACCTAATCAGATTACTATCAATTCAATCTCTTTTTTTATTATCGAAGTAAAAGCAAACACAAATATCACAACACCCAAAATATTTCATTGAAATAAAAAACAATCAAGTCACAAAATAGTTCAAGAATAAATCCTAAAATCAAATTAGAAAATCATCAACAAGTTAACCATTCTTAATCCCAGTTCATACATCAATTTGGAAGTAAATAAACAAAAGAAAGATAGAAAGAACTTGATTAGATCGGTCTTGAATGGCTGGACTATTGTTGCTACTCCTTTTCTTCCTTCTTAATCTTCTTTGGCTCTTTCTTAATTTGGTAAGATGGAGGCTATCTATTTTTGGTCTCTTGTTATGTTCTTTTATAGTTAATGAGTCATTTAGGGGAAAGTATAGGTCTTACCCATGTGAATTTATCCAAAAATGCCCTTCAAACATCAAAACAGAAGGAGATTTCCGCATCTGGCGTTGTCATGATCGTGACATAGCAAAAAGATCTTTTATCACAATCGTGAACTCATGTCACTATTTTGACCTTGCCCTTTAGTCCAAGCTTTCTCCAACTTCCTTCAATCTTCATTTATTCAGGCTCATACACTAATAAACACACCAAAACACTTCAAGAATATAAGATTAAGGTCTAACATCATGCCCTAAACCACATAACACTTAAAAACATAAACACACAATGACATTAACATAATTCTAATCCTGAACATGCAATAATCATCTAATAAATACCTATAAACACACTAAACATGTACTAAATGTAAACTATAACTATCAAAGTACTTTTTAGAGTTCTTAAAAGTATATGAAACATTTGGATTAAGAATTTTTAAGGAATTATTAAATGCATTTAAGTCTCTTTGTCTTAATATACATAATGTGAGGGGTCAAAGATATGACAATGGTTCTAATATAAAGGGAAAATAGTAACAGGTTTAAAAGAAATTACTTGAAGTAAATCCAAGAGAATTATATATGCCATATGATTGTTATAATCTTAATCTTACTTTTAGTGATATAGCACATTCTTGTATTAAAGCTGTGTCATTTTTTGGAGTTATGGAACACATATATGCATTCTTTTCAAGTTCTCCTAAAAAGCGGAAGGTTTTACTTGATAATGTTTTTGGCTTAACCATGAAATCATTGTTTAACACTTTTTAGGAGAGTCGAATAAAAAGTGTTGAAGTTATTAGATCTCAAGCTCCTCAAATAAGATTGACTTTGATGGAATTATCTAAATCTTGTGATGATGCTAAGCCAATGAGTGAAACAAAAAAGTTTGGAGTTTTTACTTAGTATGGTTATTTTGGTATAATATTTTATTTGCTATTAACATAGTGAGTAAAAAGTTATAGTCTAAATCTACCTGTATTAACATTACCATAGAGAAATTAGAAGGTATGATGGTACTTTTAGAGAAATATAGAGAAGAAGGGATTGCCTTTAGTATGAATATTGTCAAAATTTTTGCCCATGAGATGAATGTAGAGCCTATATTTGTAACTAGATGTTATATTATTAAGGAAAGACAATATGATGAAAATGATCACGATGGATAAATATAATCAACTGAAGATTCTTTCAGAGTTAGTTACTTTCTAGTTATTGTGGATATGGTAATTGTAACTTTGAAGAATATATTTGAACAATTAACTATTGGGATTGCCATGAATACATGCATCACATGCATAAGAATGCAACAGAAGTTTCAGAATTTAGATTTCGACACTATGACAACCCGAAAAAGCCAAAATCACACATGCATGCATAGACATATAAAAGAACATGGAATTTAAAACCTTTTACCTTTTGATTTCTCCTCCTTTCTTGATTCTTCTCCTTGTTTGGGTTGTTGCAAACACCAAACCTTTACTTGATCACCCAAGAACATGCAAAGATGAAGAAGAAGAAGTGTGTAAGGGTATTAGAATACCAAAGTTGATGAATTCAAGTAGATGTTCAAATGGGAGATAGATCAAGATTATCTTGCATGCAATTAAATTTATGCTACAATTGCATAAATTGCTTGAAGATAACTCAAGACCTCTTCTCTCTATCTCTAGAACTCTTCTAGAGCCATTTCTCTCTCATGTGAGTGCGTAAGAACTTGTCAAAAGGTTCTATACATAGGTGAAGAACTCACTTATGTATCAACAGTTAAGGCTTCAATCATGATCATGGCCTATGAGCCACGGTTATGGCCTACTTAAAAAATAACCTCGCCTTTGGTCACGATTGTGGCTTACAAGTCACGATCATGGCCTATGAGTCACGGTCATGGCCTACTTAAAAGCAGCCATACACACTTTGTTTCTCATCTAATCTTTTATACGTGCGAACCTTGGGTTCCTAGTTATTTTATGCACTCGAATTAACTCTTAATTCGATCTAATCATGGATGGTTTCATACTACTTGAATTAACTCTTAATTTAAGTAAATCATGAAAGGTTTCATGATGCCAATTTATCATAATATAAGTGGATTAACACATAAACTCTTCGATATTTAATTCTCCAACTTACAAATCTTTTCATAAACAATTACCATGCAAGTCGTCCTTTCACCATACTATACCCTACTTAGTTTGGAATGTGGGCTACGTGTCAACTCTCACTAGACTGACTACGTCACATCTAGTCCAAGTGATGTTAGTTTTTATCCTGGGATCTTATTGCTCTATGTCTCAATGAAGACTCTCTTCATGACACATAATCGCTTTGGCTAGAGACTCCTGATTAATGACCTGATCAGATGCCCTGGGTATCATCTCCTCCTATTAGGAGTGGTGAATCCTTTATTGGCTACCCAATTACCTTCGAATACTAATAACTGTACCCAATCACCACCCTAAAAGTGACCTCATCTTGAGGTAATAAGGAATGATGTCAAAGCACATGATTAGTATCCAAGATATCCTTGAGTACCTCAAGTTTAAGGATATTTGCACCATTGCTATTATGAGATTGATCATTGACATTTGATAGTTCATCCATATGATAATCTTATAGCGGGTCATCTGATGTACTTACTACTCTTAGTAAACATCCACAAATTAACTCTAAACATGTCATGTTTATAGTTTGTGAGATCCACTGCTTGATCAAATTAAGGAGTATATCATGTGCTAGTCTATCTAGATTAACAATGTCTTGTATTATTAATCCTATAACTTGGGATTATTTAGATATTAACATAATTGCACATGATAGGAATCTCATTATCATGATCTCGTTATGATTTCCTTCATGCTATGTTTTGTATCATGGTTCATTAATTCAATTTAAGATCGACATCAATTCATATATAAACGAACATCAAATTAATGAAAATTTCCTTTTGCTTTATTAATCAAAATAAAGTTTGTACAAAAGTGCTAAAGGTGATTACCTTTAGAGCACTACTGTAACAATCAGCTACTTGAACTAAAGCCAATCACCTTCATATCTAATACCATAGTCGAGTACACTAGAATCAAATTTCATTTGAGGAAGTGGCTTAGTCAAAGGATCAATGATGTTCTAATCTATGGGTCCTCTCTGTATCTTCACATTACCTCTATTAATAATCTCCCTGATAAGGTGACATCTCTTGAGTACGTGCTTAGACTTTTGATGAGACCTTGGTTCCTTGGCTTGAGCAATAGCCACATTGTTGTCACACTACAATAGTATTAGGTCTATTATGCTCGAAACGACTCCAAGTTTCGTAACGAACTTCTTGATCCAAACAGCTTCTTTCATCACTTCCGCAGCTACAATGTACTCTGACTTGGTCATCGAATCTACAGTCGTCTCTTGATTAGAACTTTTCCAAGTGACTGCTCCACCATTCAGTGTGAAAACATAACCTAACTGGGACTTAGAGTCATCATGGTCAGATTGAAAACTGGCACCTGTATGTCCTCTCACTACGAAATCTCCATTTCCATATATTAAGAATACATCCTCAGTCCTTCTCAAGTACTTTAGGATATTCTTGATAGCCACCTAGTGACACTCACTAGGATCCGATTGATATCTGCTCGTAGCACTTGGAGCATATGATATATGAGGTCTTGTACATAACATAGCATATATGATCGATCCTATTGTGGAAGCATACAGGATCATACTCATGCAAGTACTTTCATCTTGCGTTTTGGGACATATAGATTTTGAGAGTTTTACCCCATGATTCATGAGAAGAAACTCTCTCTTGGACTGCTCTATGCTAAATCTTTTTAGCACTTTATCTATGTATGTCAACTGTGAAAGACCTAGCAATTTCCTTAATCTATCTCTATAGATCTTTATTCCCAATATATAAGTTGCTTTTGGTCTTTCATAGAAAAATTTTGGGACAACTAAATTTCGACTGATTGCAAACTTGAGAAATCATTTACTATTAGTAATATGTCATCCACATATAACATAAGGAATATGATAGCACTCCCACTAACCTTCTTGTACACATAAGGCTTATAAGGATTTTGTGGAAAACCAAACTCTTTGATTGTCTCATCAAATCAGATGTTCCAACTCCTAAATGCTTGTTTTAATTCATAAATAGATTTCTGAAGCTTGCATACCCTTTTTCCATCATTGGATACGAAGCCCTCAGGTTGTATTATATACACATCCTCAACTAGGTTTCCATTTAAGAAAACCATCTTCACATCCATTTGCCATATTTCATAGTCGTAATAAGCAACAATGGCTAGGAGTATTCTAATGAATTTAAGCATAGCTATAGGGCTAAATGTCTCGTCATAATCAACTCCTTATCTTTAATGATAACCTTTAATGACTAACCTCACTTTATAGGTAATCACGTTACCATCCAGGTTGATTTTCTTCTTGAAAATCCATTTGCACCCTATGGGTTTTAGCCCTTCAGGTGCCTTAATCAAAGCCCATACTTGGTTTTCATACATGGAATCCGTTTCGGACTTCATAGCTTGAAGCCATTTTTTAGATTCTGAACTCTTCAGAGCCTCTTCATAGGTGGTAGGCTCATCGTCCTCTATGGGCAATACGTCATTTTGTTCACTTACGAGAAATTCATATCTCTCTGGAACATTACGTATCCTACTTGACCTACAAACATTTTGTGTGTTAGAAAGTTCAATTGTTGTCTCATCTCTATGAACAACAGTTTCAGGTTTAGGAAGTTGATCTGCGTCTATTTGAGCATCATGAATTTCATCAAGTTCAACTTTGCTCCCACTGTTTTCTCTTAGAAGAAACTCTTTCTTTAAAAAGATAGCATGCTTTGAGACAAACACCTTTTGCTCTAAAGCATTATAAAATTGATATCCAATTGTTTCCTTAGGATATCCTATAAACAAACATTTATTAGATTTAACTTCAAGCTTGTCTGATTGAATCTGCTTCATGTAAGCCAGATGATAGTTGCGATTTGCATTATGTTTTAGGGTTTAATTTGTTAGGTATTTAGTGTTAATTTCAGTGTTTAGTGTGTATTTAGTTTTCAATTGTATTAATTTATGTGTTTAATTGTTTTTATGGGTTAGTATGATTCTTTGAGCTTAATTGTTATATTTTTTAGGTACTTTGATGTATTTGTTAGTGTTTCAGGGTAAATGGCAAGGAATAGAGAAGTTTTGAAGAGTTTCAGGCCAAAAATATGGTGCACAATCGTGGCATAATAGGCCACAATCGTGATAGAAAGAGACGAGTTAATAGGACCTAGGCCATGATCATGCACTTTAGGCCACAATCGTGACAGAGAGCTATGTGCTAGGCCACGATCATGCACTTTGGGCTATGATCGTGACAGAAGGGTTAGGCACTGGCCATGATTATGGCAGGTATGGCCACCATTATGGCCTACATCGGGCTGACACAAAAACTTAAGTTTTGCAAGACGTTTCGGATCGTTTCTACCTCAAATAGGGCTTCCAAAGTATAAATATAACATTAAGGGAAAGATAAAGCAGCCTTAGGAAGAGCCTTTTCCATCAGACAAAATCCGAAACCCTATAGAGTTTATCGAGAGATTGAGGAAGGAGACAAAGGAAGAGAGACACGGAGAAGAAGCTTGAAGCAAAGCAATTCCCGAAACAGGAGGTTTCTTGTCGTCGCTGTCTTCGCTATTCCATTCCTGACCTATTTTTTAGTTATTTCAATTTTATTGATGTATAAAGTTGAGGTAATTGTTGAGAATAGGTTGTGTTGAATGTTGAACTTTTGTCTATACTTACCTTTGGGATTTTTTTCTTTGATATTAATGAAATTTGATTTATTATGTTTTTATTGAATTATTTGTGATTCAATTTCTATTCTTAATAATTGGTAACAAACTGAAAGGGTGAATCGAGTGAATATCATCAAAGTAGGCTAATAAGAGTTAGGTAGTTTAATAGATAAAGAATTGAATCAAACCATTAAATTTGTGTAGCGAGAGATTGAACATAAGTTTTCGATATGTTTTTAGACAATTTCATAACTAATTTAGGTTTTGGGTCAATTGTGAATCGAAAGATCACAATTTCATAATTTGAGTTAGGGATTATAAGTTAGGGTTAAAGATTATAACTCGAGAGAGAGTAATCCACCATAAGACCGTCTAGACCTAATAATTCGATAATTGCATAATTAATTAGAGTTTCATTAAGGTCGAATAAAACCCCCTTTCTCTCAATTGGTAGTTCCTTGGTTGATTTTCAGTTGGGTTACAAAAATTGCTATCCTATTTATATTTCTGCATTTTAATTCTCGTAATTGATTGTTTGATTAATTAATTTTTTTGCTTTAGTTGTTTATTTTTAAATTGTTACGATTTAGTTTAGCCTTAGATTTTAGGATTAGATTAACCCTCCTCATGGGATCAATACCTTAGGTACTACGCGAACGACCCGTGCATTTGCAAAAATATCGAGGTTAAAAAATAGTAAAACTTAGCATACGTAAATCTGCGATCAAGTTTTTAGCATCGTTGCTAGGGAGGGGATTAGTTTAATTCTTTAGTCTAAGGTCTTTTGTTTTTAAATTAAAAAAATTTTTGGGTGTAGGGTAGAAACACACCAAGACCTCTTAGAGTGAGAATGAGATGTTTAAAGAGTTGAATGCTAAGAAGAGATAAAAAGGATGATAATGGAGGATTTATATTATAGGGAACAAGGGACATTTGCGAAATTCAATAAGCCCCAATTTAGTTGGAGAAATCATATGAACCCGTACACTTCGGGATGGTAGAACCACCCAAATTTCTATTGGTCCAATTATATAAAGACTTACTTAGGACATCAAGACCTATTAGGAATTCAGCAAGATGAGTCTAGTTCATGGGATTCCAAATTGAAAAAAATCATGGATAAGCTAACAGACATGGAAGAGAACTAAAAGAGACTGGAAGAGCAATTTAATCAAGTAATGGAAAATCATGCCGCTTCTATTCACAACCTGGAGATTCAAGTAAGGCAGCTTTCTCGTGAATTTTGTAAGAGAAGTGTGGAAGACTCTCTAAGAAATATGGAATTAATTCTACGAGACCAATATGAGGCTATCACACTTACGAATGTGGTAAAGCTAGAAGAATCAATGAAAAATCAAGCTAAACCTGACCTTAGAGAAGACTAAGAAATCAAAGAAGAGGATGAAGAAAATAATGCCAACCCTCCCTTTTATTCACTAGTTCTTGATATACCATGTGTTAACATTGAAAAAACTTTAGTAGATGTCCACGAAAAGCACCTTATCCTTCAGATTAATGATGACCAAGTGACATTCAACATGAATGATGTAATTAAGAATCCGAAGGATAGTAGCTTATTCAAGATAATTGATGTGTTCGAATCTTTTGAAGAATAAGAGGGCGAAAAATAGATGACAACAGACATCAAGTTTGAAGAAGCTATGAAAGTCTCTGTTCATGAAGCGAAAGAAGCAGAGGAGATGATGGTGATTACTAAAGAAAGAGAGAAACTCACCTTCTTACAAGAAAAACTGTTGGATTCGATGGAAGATTTAGGGAGTTTTGTTATTCCCTATTTCATTGATAGTTTGTTCGAAAAAAGGACATTATTGAGCTTAATTGGTTTTCTCAATTTTATTAATATTGCCTTTTTTATCATTTTGCAATTTGTAGCTTACTCACAAACTACAAAATTGATGTTGAACGAAAAGAGTGGAAGTAAGCCACTCATAATTGATCCTGACTGAGTTTTAAAGGATGAAGGTCAAGCTAATGACCATAAATTAGCATGTTTAGTAGTTAGATTTAAATTGTTGCATAGTTAGGTTTGTTTTAAATTCTTAAATAAGGGGACATTTGGTTTGAGGATTTGGGAATGAAAAAATGGAATAATTATAAAAAACAGTGTTTACTTTGGGGTTTTCAATTACAGGGGAATGGATTTATCCCATTAAATTTGAGAGTCTACTAAACCCACCAAGGGGGATGGGTATCGAGTTTTCATTCCAATCTAAGTTTTTATTACGTTTATTTTTTACTCTTTTTTCCCCAGCCTTTGCCCTACCATCCTCTTTACTTCCTTATTGCCTCTCAATTCCTTACTAAAGATGTAAATGGGTCAGGCTAGGTCGGGCCAAGGATGGGTCGGCTCCTGGCCCGACCCACCGGTGGGCTAGTCAGCCCATGGTCAGCCTGTGATCCACTGAGCAATGGGCTGGCCGGCTCGACCCGGCCCATATATATTTATTTTAAAAAAATACAAAATGGCGTCGTCTTGGACAAAACAACGTCGTTTTGTCCAAAATGGGCGGGCCAACCATGGTTGGCCAGTGGCCTATCGGTGGCTCGGCCAACTAGGGTTAAAAAGGGACAAGGCAGGGCAGGCCGGACTGAAATTGCCATCCTTATTCCTTACAATCTCCCACCTTGCCTTATCGCGTCTCATCAACGAAGGAATTTTTTGTTCTGCGCCTCTATATGGGAACTGATTAATTTTTTTTACTGTAAGTTAAACATATGGAGATATCCCCAATAAACATATGAAGGGCAAACTATTTTCATTTTTATTGAGGGTAAAAATGGTATTATATTATCTTTCATTCCCATTAATGCAACAAACCAAACAACATTATTCTTATTAATACAGAAACCCAAGTTACAAACCAAACATCATTTTTTTATTTTTCATACCCATCCTCATCCCCTTCTACTATTATACC
>JAOQML010000007.1:13163476-13199652 GCA_027568935.1 Erythroxylum urbanii | reverse complement strand
AAAGGGGTTAGGGTTAGAAGAAATAATTAGTATTTAGAAAAATTATTGAAGGTATATTAGGTAGTATGTATTTATTAGTTTACGTTTCATCCTAAACCTCCCAAATCGGAAGTTTCTTATTTTCACTGTTTAAGATGGAATGGAACGTAACATGAAACATCCGCTTCCATCTCATTCCGTTCCATTCCATTATGAAACCCTCAACTAAACGATGAAAGTGTGTTACATTCCATTCCCTTCCATTACTAAACCTCTAACCAAACAGACCCTAAGTTTTTCAAAGCTCACTTATATTGTTGATAAAAGTCGGGTATAACTTATAGGAGAATTCCTCCCTAACACAATCAGAATCCATGATTCTAAGAACATGGAGTGACAAAGAGATCGTTTTACCTCCATCCTTAAAGGAAGAAGTTCCTATAGCCATAGGAAATGAAGACTTTGCATCCCACATGGTAGAAAATCTTTAAAAGGCGACTTCACCTTCAGCTAACTTCCCTGCAGGCGAGAACCCAAAATTGTTGTAACAGAGCATTATGGTCTACAAAAAATGAAGTTTTAGAGTTGAAGTCTAGCGTGACCTCTATAGTGAACACTATTAAAGTCTTGACACAAAAAGTTTATCAAATTTTCCATCGCTCTGATACAATTTGTTGGACAAATTTTGCCTATTTTAACAAAGCAAAGCTTTGAAAGGCCTAGGAGCATCCTGCTCCTAATGCAATGGAAGCTAGAGAATACAACTGCCTTCCAGCAACTATGTTTGTAGATAAAAGATCCTCTACACAAAAGAGAAAATGTTCCTGTGGCGTCTCTTTGCATTAATATAGGTAATTATGCTGACACCAAATTCTAGACAAACAAGGATTCGGTGGGGAGATTGAAGCTAATGGACCTAAATATGGTTTGGGAGGTAACATTGCAGTTGAAAATTGTAATCCCATTTTTCCCCCACCATAAGTGAGACTACAAGTTGATTTGGAAGTAGTCAAAGAAGCAGTTCAAGAATTGTATAGATCCGGTTTTATTATTTATTACAAGAAAAGTTTATCACCTTTCCAATAAAGCATAGAATTCCTAATAAAGAGGAAACCAGAGGCAGAGACTATTGTAATTAAGTATCACAATGCTTAAGCTATTAAAAAAAATCATGTTACGAGTTTAAGAATATGATCTAATATTGTATCAATAAAGGAATTATGATGTTTGTTGAAGTTGATTAGATTATGTTGATAGATGAAAACCTGTTCCCACTAGTGGCAACAATTAACGTTACTGAATTTGATTGGTGTCTATTTTTAGACATTAAAAACAAGTTAAAATTTGTGAAAAAACATTTTAGAAAAAAATTATCAAGTAGAATTCTCTCAAATTAATAATTAGAGAAGTGAATCTTAAATTCCAAGTTATTAGTATAGACAACCCAGGATCATGGTACCACCATAAGTACCACTATCCTGACATTGGTAACAAGTAAGACAACAAAAAAATCCAATACCCTTAACTCAAACTCAAAAAAGATGGCTTTAGAGATAGAACTTCACTTCCAAGGTTAAGAAAAATAAACTAGAAGTAATGGAAGAGCCAACACAAAGAAAATCATTTTGTATGAAATATGTTTTCTTTGAAGAAAGTACTACAAACCTTAACTGCAAAAAGGGAAGGGTAAAAGTCATCAGTGAAGAGCGAGAAAACACAAAAGTGAATCTTAAATTTCTTAGGAAATTAGATTTCTCTGAGAATCAAAAAGAGGATTGCAATTAAGAAAAACCACTAACTTTTACATTCATTTCCACTAAGGATCAGCTTGATTCCTTATGCAAAATGATGTGATTAAGAAGATGAAATGGAGAGGAAATGAGAACAGAAAAATCTAAAATGAAAACCATACGTGCACTGTCCCTCTCTCCTCTCTTCTACTCCCATTTTATGAAATGTCTAGACTTACACACATGCTTCAATCCTATTGGACCATGTGTTGACTTTAGGAAAAATTGCACATTTGGTCCTTCTTCTTCCTTTAGTTCCCACATTGGCATATAACATCATCAATTGATTTCATTCTAATCCATATTTCACATATAATTATTCATATTCACGCCAAAATGAACAAATTACCAATTTATCCCTATCTTTTTATATTAATTACCATTATATTCCTTACTATGCTTAGATACACTTAATTAATTATATTCAATACACCCTAGACATGATATAATGCTTCTACGTTATATGTTGGGGCCTTATATTATGTCCTTCTTATCTTGCAATATATGACTTATTTGCAAGCTATTAAACTTTTATGTGGAAAAACAAATGGAAGCAAACTGTTAATTATAAATCTAGGTTAAAAAAGGGCTTGCTGAGAAGTCCAGCTATAAGACCCATAAAGAAGCACTGGTTAAGAGGTAACTCAATAATTGGGTTTTTATTTTGATTAAGTAGTTTGTAGGATTCTCATTAGTTATTTAGTTCTTTTTATAGTTTTAATTTGATGGTCCTAATTTTGTTCCTTAAGGTTTGATGTAGTTCTACAAGTTATAAAGGCAACATCAACCCTTGCTTTAAAGTAGAAAAGATTTCACCAATAGTGGATAGATGTTGATAAATGATTTAGCAGTCAAGCTTGTCATTTTTATTATAATTAACTTAATAATGAATAATCTAGGATATTACTTTAAATAGGATGTTGATCAAGATTATTCATTTTGAGTTTGGTTATGACTATGGTTTGATTTGTTTAGGCAAACAGTTAAAAGTTTTGATGATTAAGTTGATTTCAATTTAGATACATTAATTTTGAGAATAGATACTTGATTTATATTATGATAATTTATGCATAATTTGTACATATGTTGAGTTAAATTTGAATTATTTTTGAGCATTTTTATTACCCTAGATACAAAAATAAAAAATAAAAAAGGCAGTACATGAATAAATGAGCATAAATAATTTCACTTTGCTGGCTTTATACCATAAAAAGATCAAAGTTAAAGAGTAGTGCTAGTAGCCATTTGAGATAGTGGTCTAGTTGAGTAACCGAGGGTATTCATGACAAGGTGTTTATTCTCAAATTAAAAGGTTAGGCCACTTTTCAAATAAGCTTTTAAGTGCTCTTAAAATGTTTAAATTTAGTGTTTGTTTTTAATAAAGGGTATGGAAGTGTTTAAAGGTTTTGACATTTTCTTATGTATGTTCAATTTATATATTAAATGGAATGGTGAGAATTGAGTTGAAACTTGCAGAATTGTGAGCTGAATTGGATTGATTTATAATTTAATGGAGGTAACTAAATGTTTAACATTTCAATGAACTTTGTAATTGAATGACTAATAAAGAATCTTAATGGTTATCCTTTTTGTTTAATTTTTTCGAAATTTTTTTTTCATTTGAAAGAAATTTCATTAACTATAGTAAAACTATAATAAATCTTCAAAGTTGTTTCTTATTAAGTTGATAGTACTGAAATTCATTTTCTTGATGATAAATGTTAAACTAACTATATTTCTTATGTAATGCATTTTGCTTGTGTATTTGAGAGTGTTTTATTGTTTATGGTATTAAATTTTATTTCTATTGTGTTTTTAGTTCTTATTTGCCTTTATAGATAAAAAGGAGAAGAATTAGGGGTGAGATCAGGATAGAAAATGAAAGAATTGAAGCTATTTTTATGATTTCCTGTGTAATTTTACACAGCTATATGGGTGCCCATTTAAGTCTACACAGTTGTGTAGCCACTCATATAGCTCTTTAGGACCATATTTCTTCATGAGATTTAGATTGAAGCAAGATTGAGGGACATGATCGTGTGAGTCACCATGTCCACTCCATAAATAAGCTATAAATGAATAAAAAAAGAGAAAACAAGGGGAAATCAAAAGGGGTTCATAAGAGGCTAAGAAAAACATAAGTTGATGGCTTAATGTGATAAAGATGATTAAGAACAAGCAAGAAAACATAATTGGAGTAGATTAAAAGGGGTCTCATTATGGTTCTTTTAGTTTTCTATTTTTCTTTCAATTTTGATGTTATGATTATAGGCTAAAATTTTGTTAGTACTTAGATTATGTACAACCTGGAATAAACTTTGTATTGATTTTATTTTAGCTTAATTCATTCTTTAGTTTTATTGATATTCAATTATATGTTCTTGATTATTCTTAAATTAATATTTCTAGCATATTATTTCATGTATGATTTCTTGCAATTGATTTTATGAAATCCTTTTGCATGAATAAATATGTCATAATTGAAAGGAGTTGCATGTAAACCTAAAGATAGGTTAAGATAAATCCTCTAAATTAGGTTCAAACTTAATAGTGAAATTCACAAATCGATTAACGCAATCTTGAGGGTTTTAAATAGAAAGAGATTTTAGTTAATCAACTAAAGATAGGTGTAAATAGTCATAATAAAAATATTAACATAAGATAGGAATTTTCACGGTCCAATAAACTATAGATTAAGTTAAGTAATGAAATCATAATTGCATGAGAAATCTTGGAGGGATTTGAAGTCGATGTACCATTGTCTTCCTTGATCTTTTTTATTTTAATCTTCATTCTAGTTAGTTAATTATGTTGATCTATTTTAGTTTATCATTCTAATTTTATATTTGATTTATTCCAAAATCGATAATTTATTAGGCTAGAAAATAGAGAGACAATAAATACTTATAATTTTAGTCCCCATGGGATCGAGTCGTATTTGTCAATACTACAGTTACATTGTATACTTTCGGTGTTTAAAACATAAAACTACACATCAGTACTCTAAAGGAACCATTGGATTACAAGCTAATGTTTGTTCATCTATGCAAGTATTAAAGTCATTCATCTCACAGCAGATCACAGGAGAAGAAGCAAATGCTTTCAAAAGACCTTTTAATGTAATGGATGCGAAAAAAGCAATCTTTAAGCTAAATCTAGAAAAAGATGAGTCAACCATCCATTTTAGTATCTTATTGAACAAAAATAGTGATATTATTCTTATATTAATCCAAAATTTTGATTTTTAGGAAGTATCGTTATCACCCTAAAGATTATAGAGCAGATGATTCAGACCTTTTAACTTAAGTAGATAAACTTTAACTAGGTTGACTGCATACTTAATAAGACAAAGAAAAGTTTCAGATTCCATTATTAATGCAATAAGCTAAGAATTTTCACTGTAGCCTTTCAAAATGATTTACTTCTATTATCAACAGCTGATGACAATTCATTAAGCACTCTGATGACAGCTCTGCACACAGTTAAGGATCTATCTGGTCTCCCCATTAATAAAGAGGAGAACCACATCGTAGTATCAAATGGTGTCAAATAGCTTGCAGCATGACATGTAAGCATAATAGAGTTAAAATTCCCCCCATTCCCTAATCTTGGATTTCTTGTAAAAACTAAGAGGCCAAGTTTTAGGGATTGCTTACCAATTATAGAGAGGATCTAAAGGACAATTCGAAGTTGGCTCAATAAATGTTTATCATTTATAGGTAGACTTCAGCTTATAAACTTTGTCTTAAATTCTATGTATAGCTGTTAGTCTTCTTATCCTTTTTTTTTCAAAAAATTAACCAAATTAATAGAGAGAACGATAAGATGCATCTTATAAGCAGGAGACCTTAACAAAAAAGCAATAACCAAGGTTAAATGATCAGTTCTTTATATACTTAAAGAGGAAGGCGGAGTTGGAATTGTTCCTATTAAGGCCACAAACAAGGCCCTAATATCTAACAGGATCTAAAGGCTCTTGACTTAAAGGAGTCCTTTTGTTAAAATGGATACAAGCTCACTACTTGAAGGGACAAAGCCTCTGGAGCATCAAATCAAGACCATCTAATGCCAGACCATAATGCAGCTCCTTAAGCTAAGAGCAAACCTATATAAAAAGATCAATTATAGAATTAGAAATGGATGCAACACCTAGTTTTAGTATGATAACTAAACCAAAGTAGAGCCTTTACACAAGATAAATGGGATGTCAGAACTATAGAGATACTTACAAGAGAATGCAAAAGCCAAAGATAACAAACCTTAGTAACTATAACCCAAATCTAATAAGGATGATGCTATAATTTGGTTAAAAGATCCCTCAGGGACATTCAACAAAAAGTCCTGCAAGGAGTTGTTTAGAAACCATGAATAAAAATTGAGTTGGCAAGGTTGTTTGGTTCAAGCGAGTACTTTCCAAGGTCTCCTTTATACTACAGTTAGTATTGAGGTAAAGACTTTCAATTATGGACAAAATTAGGGGAAGCAGTTTCTCACAAACTTATAAGTTATGCAAACAATATTTAGAAATTGTCATTCATCTTTTCATTCCGTGCAATTTCTCCTCCCACATTTGGCTTGAGATTCAAAAGCTATGCAAACTACTAAAATTCAAAGATGAACTACCTGATATAGTCGAACGGTTAAGCCACGAGCATAAAATACAAAAGGGCAATCTGTTAGTATACAAAATAGCACTTAGGAGCACCCAATATGCTATATAGAGGGAAAGGAGCCATACGGTATTCCTAGATAAAGAAAGCTTAGCTTTTAGTTACTTTAGTAGCTTAGTAAATGAATAAGGGAACAACTCTTAACCAACAAAATTCACCTTATTTTCAACAGAGGAATAGTTTAATCTTAGAAGATTATGAAACAACACATTAGAGTTGAATGATAAAGCAATTTATTAAGAAGACATGTCAATCTTAATTAGAGATTGGTTATGAATTGAGAATGAATCTGATTATTACTTTAACTTCATATTATGCTAAGTTATTTATAGTTTAGCTTAAGGTTGAATAATCACTCTCTAGCTGCTTTACTTGGGCAAGAGTTTATTTTTAATGGAGTTGTAATTATTTCAATTAATTCAATTTACTTTCCCCAAAAAAGTTAGAAGCTATTAACTAAATGTAGTACATTGGTAATTAATTGTTTTAGTTACCTAATTTTTTGATTTGATTTTAATTCACTATAAAACTTTGTTAACGTATGTTAAGTTCTGTTATTTTAGTGGATTTAAATTATTCTTTGAAATTAAATATAAATTTAATCTAATATTGCAAATTTAAATTAATTGAGGGATATTTTTAAAGATACTTACAAGAAAAATTTAGATGAACCATAAATAAATTACGATAAAGCTTGTAAAGAAAAGTTTTTTTAATTATATTATCATTCTAGTCTTCAAATAAAAATAAAAATTATTTTCTCATATAAAACATGCAAAGCAAAATTTATTAGTCATATCCAAATTTAATGACTCGATAGGCTTGTAAATTAGAAATGTCGAGCCTTTCAATTGTCCTTAAACATAATACGTTGGCTTGGTTAGTACAATATACTTATTGATGTTTAATTTTAGTGTGATATATTTACTATTTTTTAAGTTACACAAATTTGAGTTGAAGTTAAGATTATAAATCATACTTGACTCAATTTAATTTTAGTTACTAAACATAAATTGAAATTTTGTAATTAATTAATAGTAAACAATGCTTTGAACTACGAAATTGAATATTTTACAGTTATAAATTAATATAAATTGAAATATCTTTCACATCGACAACTATATATTTCGAAAAATGTGATATTATTATTAACCCAACAGAAATTGGGTCATTGAGGAAAAGAAGCAAAATTGGGGCGTAAAAGGCAAAGTGCGTACGTTTCGAGTTTGAGCTTTTTCCTAAGTCTCTGTCATAAAAATGACTGGAAAACCAATCGTCGGCGATGGATTAACGGTGGACTTGGCGGGCATGACGAAGAACCAACTCTACGAAATCATGTGTCAGATGAAGGCATATTCTCTCTCTCTTTCGACGTTTCTGTTTTATTTTTTATTCTATATTATCCCTAAACGCTCGACCTATTGTGTTTTTGATCCTTTTTTTAATCAACTTATTGATTTTTTCTTTCGGATGAAGGTATTAATCGATCAGAACAAACAGCAAGCTAGAGAGATACTGATTCAAAACCCTGTCTTGACCAAGGCTCTTTTCCAGGTCTTTTTCTTTTTAATCTTTTTGTTCTATTTTTGTAAAGAAACTTGGTATACTACTGTTAGGTATTGCTTTTTTGTTTTTGCATGGTTTTGAGCTTTCCATATTTTGTAAGCTTGAATTATTTGGTTTAGTTGGGCCAAGAGTGGAAATAGGGTTTCGTTTTCTTTGTAGTATATAAATCAAATAAATTCTCTTTGAAATTGTATTTGGTAATGCTTTATCAACTTCTACCCAAATGTTCTGCAATAAAACGATACCTCCTTAAACTTGTTGTCTTGATTGAGTTCATAATTTTCATTCCAATGGGCCTTTTTTCTATTTTTGAGTTTTTATAAGGATGTTAATTCATTGTGCTTCCCAATCTAATATAAACTTATGAAATTGATGGTTTCAAGGACTTCCTTTGAACTTGAAAGTTTGAGTTATAGAAATATTTCAGTTTACTTGTACCCCAAATAATGAGATGCTGCATCCATTGAGTATTTCTTTTATTTGATCTTTAGTTTGATTTTTTTTTTTTTGGGTGAAAAGGAGCTTTGATTTCATAAGAGTTTTATCTGGCAGTTAATGCATAGAATGGTATTTCTTATATCTTTTATTTTTTTTGACAGTTGATTAACTTCTTGATTTAATATTGCTTGTCCAGGCACAGATAATGCTTGGAATGGTGCGTCCTCCTCAAGAGGTTTGTTCCTAATCTCTTCAATTTTCTCTCCCTTCATGTTGGTACATTTTTATAAACACAAGGACTCCTATTTGTTCTAGATTCCAAATATCCAGCCAGTAACATCACACCAACCTCAGCAACCAGCACGACAACCTCAACAGTCAAAAATTCACACAGCACATTCACTACCAGGACAAGCTGGTTTTCAGGAGCAAACAGCTTCATCTCAGTCTCATCCACCAATCAGAAAGCAACAGTATGGCCAACCAGCAATATCAACACCTTCCATGTCTGCTCCCACAATAAATGTGCAGTCTCAGTCCATGCCACCACATGCCCTGCAGGTGCCGCAGCAACCTAAGGGGCATCTGAATCCTCAATTAACTCCGATCTCTATTCCACAGTCCTCGCAAGTTCCAAATATACACCCAACTTCCATTCATTCTGCTTCTCAAGCAATACCACTTCATCAACCTCGAATGTCTGCTATGTCGAGCCAGTTGCAACAGCCACTACAGACAACAGGAATTCCTCATCTGCCATTGCAGCCACCAATGCCACCACAGGCTAGACAACCTTCCATGCCTAGCTTCCATCATCAATATGGATCCCAAATGGGGCATAATGTAGGTTTTCAACATGGGGGTCCTCAGCATCATTCACAACCTTTATTTCATGTAAGCTGAGCATACTATAGTCGTATCTTCATAGTAGTATTGTTATCTTGACAATCATATTTGTAGTCCTCTGGTATATAATTTCGATATATATTATGTTAATCTTCTTTAACTTTTTTATTCAAATATTAAAATGTTTTCCATTAGAACATGGTACTCGTCAACGCTTATAGATTATCATTAATGGTTTTGGGAAGATTTCATGATGGTTTTAGCAATAGGAGAATCTCCATTGAAGGAGAATTAAAGTTAAGAGGAATTCAATAGGAAACTATATTATGTAGGACTATTAACAAATTATTGTTGTGCTGAATCCCTTATGGTGTCGATGGAAGAAAATTATATGTTTTTCTTAACAATACTAAGATTGAAGTACAGAAAAATTAAATAGGATAACTAAATGAGGAACATGCAGGAAGGGTACTGAAAATTTAATTGTCTTATTGGTGATAATATTTTTACTTAACTTTATTTCTTTGACAACTTTCTAGTCAGGTGTTAAGTCTCAAGCTAGCTTGGGTCCTTCATTTCCCCAAGGACAATCAGCTCTCTCAAGTCACCTACCGCCTCAAAACATGTACCAGGTATTTACATACACTAGAATGCTCATATGATATGAGAGCATTTTGCGTTGCTCAGTCAATCTTTACTGGGTATTGTTGCCTTTTATGCAACACTTATTTAAACACATGTAACGTCGCATCATAATTATCCACTGTTGACATTATAAGATTCAAACAAGTATTGCAGTTGATGAAACCAGTTCTAATGTACATCAGAGGGAATGTATTTATTGTGGTTTTCTTTTAATTGTCAACTGGAATTGGCTATCTGAGAGCCAAGATTTTCTGGAATTATCAGCTAAAATGAATGATATGATTCTCATTAACGTTAATTTTGCATTGCCTGTCAATACCTTTTCTTTTTTTTTTTCGGCTTTAAGGTTCAGGTTGATGTCTATATCTTATACTTTTGTATAAAAATTACTGTTGATCATACAATATTGGTTTAATAACTGAATGCCTAGATTTCACGGTGCAGTATTGAGCACTTAAACTATTAAAAAAAAAGTCACTTGCTAATAGTCTTCGTTTCATGTCTGGGCTCTATACTTTAGACAAAATGAATCACTTGGAAGCATTAACCTCTCATTTGAGTTTTCTCTTATGATTTTATTGTTTACTTTTTAATTGTTAGCCGGTAGTTAAAATTAGCTTGTTTACTTGATTTCAAAGATTTTTAACTTATCTATTATCTCTGCATAGACATGGTCGATTCATTTAACTTCTATGGGCCTTGGCAATTTTAAAATTTTTTGATGCATGTTTCTTTCAGGCGGGAGTTGCACACATTGGAACCGATTTCAACAGTCAAGCTGGGAGTTCAATGCAAGTAGATAGAGGACCTTGGATGCCTAGTCCTCCTGATAGTTCCGCAATGGCCCAGCCTCCAGGACCACCACCACTGATTCCCAGTCAAATAGGCTCTGGCAATCAGCCTACTCCTATTGCACAGGTAATATTTCCTGACCTCTCTCTCTCTCCCTCTCTCTCCCTCTCTCCTGACGTTGGGTTAGTTAGACATATCTTTCCCTGATATTGAAATACCTTGTGCTTGGCGCTTGTGATCTAGTTTACGCCTGAGATGGAGAAGGCACTAATTCAGGAGGTCATGAAGCTGACACCAGAAAAAATTAATAACCTACCTCCAGATCAAAGGAATCAAGTGCTTCATTTGCAACAGGCATTGCTGCGACAAGGAAACTAATTTTTGTAGACTACAGAGGAATTTCAATATGGAAGCTCCTATCATAGCAGAAACTGCCGAATCAGTTCTGGTCCTTTCCTGCCAAATTTTCTTGGAATTTGATGCAAGATGGTCGGGAAACCTTTTTCGATTTTCATTTGTAGGGATTGAATTTTTCCCAGGGTTTCTGCAGCCATGGTAACTTGTAACTGGTGTAGTAGATGGTCTTTTGGTCCAGGCTGTAATATGAATTTGTAGTTCATTCAATTGTCTTTGAAGGCAAAATATATCAGACAACTTCTGGTATTATAATCGTAATTTGCTTTTGTATGTGAGGACCCTCTTGTGGGGTTGAATATGAGAGAATGAATTGATCGAGTAGGTTATTGCATGTCGATACATGTCTATTAGCATTTAACTTTGCATATAGGTTTACTGAAGAGGCCCTTTTCATTGTGTCATGGCGATGTACATCAACATTACTTGGATAAGCAAACCATAAAATCATAATGAATTCTTACAACCAACGAGATTCTTTTATCAGTCGAGGATATTCCTATTTTAATAATTCACACAAAAAAGAAACCATTAAAATGGTACATCATGAAACTTCGATCAAAGGGGATTGTTACATTTGTGAAAACTATCATATAATGAAATCAAGGTATGAGATATTTTACAACCAATGGGAGATAACAGGCAATCTGCAAGTTATAGTGCCAACCAATTGCTAGAAAAAAGGAAAGGTGATTGGCAGTCCTTGCCTTTTAGAGCCATTTGCAGTTTGAATAAAAGGGCAACCCACATAATTGTGGTAGTAACACTAGTTTGCAATGACAGAATGATGACTCCCTTAGTTCAAACGTGAACATGAACTGATTTGCTTCGCAGTGCATAAACAATTATCCAAACTGCAATCAAACAGTTGGAAGGAATTTAAGATATCAAACCACAAATCTATTGTTTTCCTTAAATACAACCACTAGGAATGCAGCCACAGAGCCTGTTAATTGGCAAATGTGTTAACTTGCAAAAATATACAAGAACGAATATTAAAGGAGGTCAAAAACTTCAGGTTAATAATTAATTACCTGTTCATTAGGCATAATGAAAAAGACAACGCCAGCTAGACATTCCAATTATCATAGAAGTATAGTTAACTGTCATTAGTCATAAAATGATCCCGATCTACAAAGCTTGAAAATTCAGAATCTTCATTAGCTTCCCCATCAATAAAGTACTCATTCTTGTAGTCATCATCTTCATCATCATCTTCTTCTTCTTGAGATTCAACATATGCAGCTTCAGCCTCGCTCTGCATTTTCATACCAAGTAATTAGTTCGATTTTTGCAAATATTATCCTTCTTTTCTAACAAAAATAGCAATATTTAAGATGCAGCCACGACCACAAAGGGATTGTTATACCTCACAGATCCCGCCTAAGCACTCAATAACACAAACAGACAAGAAATGTACACTAATGACAATATGACAGTCTCCAATAAAATATTAAAAAGATTTCTTTGCAAGCTAGTCCTTTGCCTAGAAATGACGTAAATCTTTAAAAAACCACAAATGAAACTGAACCCAAGTGTTTAATGACACATTAAAGGTCAGATTGAAGTGCATAAAATGATTAGCTAGGATATAGTAAAGCATGGTATCTTACTCGTAAAATTTCTGAGGTAGGATTAAGCTGGCCATGTTCTTCTAAGCTCCAAACATTTTCTGCATTATCTTCCCGAGCAAAATACTATGGATAACAAGCAAAGTACTTCAGTTCATCTTATTACCAAAAGAGTATAAAATAGGGAATATAAAGGAAGTAATGATCACAACAAACAGGTAATACTGATGAAAACTAGTGCACAAATACGGCATAATAAATCTCTAAACCACATAGTAAGCAAAATTATGTAAGCTTCGCACTCAAATTTTGTAGGTGGTAAGCTATCCGAATACTTACAATTTCTTTCTTCATTTGCTCAATGGTTTTCTCCAAATCTGATATGTGCTGACTGAGAGCCTGAATAATTCATCAATGTAAATATCAAGGAAGTATATAACTTGACACTAAAAGCATGAGAAAAATAGGGCATAGATCAAAACCTCATGCCGTTGCATGGCTACTGATCGCTTCAGGGCTTTTGCTTTTGTCAGAAGGTTTCTTGGCCTCAACTTAATAGGTCTCCGATAATTCTTCCCACGATAGAAAATAAGAGCAAACCCTTTCGGGACTCTTTCAATTGCCACCAGTATCCCACCACTCTCATATTCCAACAATCTTGCAGTATCTTCAACAAAGGCAAGGGTCTTTTGTTTGGAGATTAGCTTCACAAGTTCCCTATACTTCCAGTGCAAATGCATATTCTCAATGACACCGTCAAAGACACCTCGGATACCTAGATGTTATCAAACAAAAGAGCATCAAATATACAGCTCTTGAATTACAAGTTCATTAATGATCCAAAGATTTCTCACCAAGAGGCAAGTAAGCCTTCATTCTTAAACCAACTCTCCGAAACATGGCCCTTTCCTCGTCAGTGATTGTTTCCTGGTCATAATCTGGACCAGAGGGCACCATTGAAACTTCTATCTTGGCCAATAATCGTTCTGCTCTAAGCTTCTTTGCTTGAGCCTTTTGAAGAATTCAAATATTAAAATAAGGATATGAAAAAGACAATATAGATGAGAATACACACTGTAAAATTAAGAGTCGTGATTGCGTATCCGTCATATGCAAAAATTTGTCAAAGGTAGATACATAAAGTTGAGCTAAAATTGAAGAAAGCAGGCAGATATTTAAATCCTTAGATACTTCAAACTAGTAAGGGGCTACATAGTATTCATCCTACTATCGATCATGGAACACACACACACAAAAAAAAAAACTACTTTTGTAGCTTTCTGCATAAAATTGTCAGATTGTAAATAAAGATTTGCTGCAAGGCCATTTGAAGAGTTTACAACCACCATATTCAGATCTTTAAAATTAAGGATTAAATAAATATTAAATATACAACAATCAGAAGAAGGAAAGAGATGTCAAAGCGCTTCTAGAGAAGCGTTCAAATTCAACTTACAACCCTATATATGTTACAAGCCGTTAGTTTGTAACCTTGAGTGAAAAAGAAGTTAAGAGAAGTTTATCAGCAAGATAGAATATTATACTTACAATTGCTAATTTGTGTTCAACACGTTTCATTAATCTGGAAGTTTTAGCTCTAGAAGCATCTTCAATCATTTTCTCATGTTCTTCGGGTGTTACATTTCTTCCCCACCGAGCTTGGGCTTCGTAAAACTCTGCTAAGGTACCTGCAAGTGCCATTCCCTCATCTTCACCCGATGGTACAGCTTCCACTTCTTTACTTCTCACATTCTCTTCAACATCTTGGATCTGTTTTGTTAATTCTTGTCTCTCTGCTAAAGCAGCAGCAACACTAGTTGGCAAGAAATCCTTCCCACGGTAGATGACAATGAAATACTTATTTCTTAGTAATAAAACTCCTCCTGTTAAGTTCTGCAAGATCAATGAAATATCACCAGTTACCTGCAACTATTAGTTAATTGAGGGACCTACACTTAGGTTTTATCCCCCAACTTTCAAGATACAAAGTTGGCCATTGAATCTCAAATTTATAAAAGATCATCAGCAATGACACAATCACTGTATCACAACAAAATTCCCACAGGAATGCTCGCATGCATGCACACGTGCACTCGCACACACACCCATGTACATACGCATTAGGTACAACTAATTGTCCCTTCCATGGTGTGCAGGAACTACACAACAAACCTTTAACTCGTCAGCCATTAGTTTGTTATTTGTATTTTGAATGCCTCGCTTCACAGCAATTTTTGCAACTAAGCTCTTCTCCCAAAGTCTGAGTATCGCTGCTGCCAATCCTTGATGATTTCTGTTTCTCCCTGCATAGAAGCTCAGAATGACATGTGGCATAATGTCTTTAAAGTTGAGATTGCAACTGAGAATTTTACTGAATGGGAGCAATACCAAGAGCAAAGTGACAGGGGAGTGATTTAGCAAGTTTCCGCAAGTTTGTCATCTCCCCATTAGTAAGACGTGATCTCATTCCTGTAGGAAGTAGCCTAAAAGGCGTTTTATAACCAGGAACTTTTCCAGGTAGCATGTCAGCGTCCACAGGAAGCACTCCTGTTCCCCACCATTCTTCAAATCGAGGGCCTAATCCATCTAGCAGTTGATTATATTCAGCTTCCTCTTCGGTCATATTCTCAGTGCATTCTGCTCTCAGCGCAGCTGGTTTACTCTTTCCAGGAATAGAAGTTGCAAGCTCCTGACTGGTCACTGTTGCCACATCAGCAGAGGAAACATTTGGAACAAAAAGAGCATTCCCTTCGCGGTTAGCTACTTGAGATTTTGATGGAGGCCCTTGATAACTAATCCCACGGAACACCACCATAACACTCCCTGCCCTCCATATAACTAAACCCCCTGTTCGACGCTGACCAATCAGTACAAGTAGTTAGTCGCACAATCCAAAAATCCTAATCTAACTCTAGCCCATCTATCAAAATGCAAAATCAAACAACGCAAGGTAGCAACAACCAGTGGCGAATTATGAAAATAAAATAGTCAATATATGCAGAATAGAACAACCGCTCGTTCAATTCACAATTCTCAAGATCAGTTTACCTCCACAAGTTCATGAGCAGTCCTCATATCATGAGCAAGCACCTCATGAAACTTGAGCCTAACCAACTCCTCTTTCCTCCATTTATCATGAACTTTCTGCATAACTTCCTTTGTTAGCCCTGCTTTCGGAATGCTTATCCTTTCTCTTAAAAACATCCCATTTCTCCTTAATCTCCTCAGCTCCTCATCCTCCAATGTCAATTCCGCCAATGTCGGAGCTTTAACCCTTCTTTTCCTCTCCTTCCCAATCTCTCCCTCCCCCTCAACTCCTTCATCTCTCTCCCATGGCAATACCACTTCATCATCATTTTCATTTTCCTTATCCTTCATAGAAAAGATTGTGTCCGGCCTAACCCACTCTCGTTTTAACAAATCCGCCAGCCTCTCCTCTCCCGTCACCGGAGCAAAATCTCCGGCAGCGATTCCGTCGTCACCTTCTTCTACACTTTCCCCTTCTTCAACCCCTAAACCCAAGTTTCTCAACCGAAGGACAATTCTTTCTATGGCGTTTTGGCCTTTGTCTTTGGTGAAAAATCGAGTCTTTTCTTCTTCTGCGTAAGGTTGAACGATTTTCCTTGGTGGGTCTTCGAGGGGAGGCTTGCGAGACGGCCATCTCGAATGCCATGGAGCGTTTGGGGACGTATTAGGACTTCTGGGTTTTGAGTGCTTGTTGGTCCTGAGAGAAGCAAAGGAAGAGAAGTGAAGCCTCAGAGCATGAGAAGAGGTCTTAGGAGCACAGGAATTGGAAAATAGAGAGTGGGAAGTGAGTGGCAGTGAGGTTCTTAGTTGAAATTCTGTTAGTTTGGTAGTTGTAAGTGTCATCGTTCTGATTTTGTGGGAATGGGATAATTTCATTTCATGGCGAAACAATGTACAGACTTGAGCGAGGTTGAAGCTGATGATCTAATTTTAGTTTTAGCAGTTCTTGACAGGCTATCTTGTTCCCTGGTGTGGCAGGATAAGACTTTCTCGGGGTATATTTTCTTTTCGGGCCTTGCAGAATTCAGACCCGTTTGCTTGGGCTTTAATGATTTTAATAGATGCATCAACTTGACGGCTCATGTTTCACATTATTTTTGCTAAGCTTGTGTTTTAGATGATTAGATTGCAAATATTTTTTTAACAAAGTTTGGATATGGTAACACATTCAGTTTAGTTTATGTCCATTAAGATACTTGTTCAACATCATACAATTAATGTTCATACTCCAAATAGACATTTATTAAAAAGCTATAATTGATAGCAAAGTCGATGCTTAATATGGAATTTGTAATTTGTGTGATGTTTTGTTCATTCAACAGCCAATATTTACTGTATGAGGAGTCGAATGTAATGTTTTAGAAATTTGTACGTTAAATAAAAATCAAAACCTCAACCTCTGGAAAACGATTTAACCTCAAAGAGCGCAAACACAGAGGCTAAAAGTACATTTAGAGAGGCGATGCCATCATATCAAATTCATAGCAATATACTGTTGGCTGTTGCTTTACAAGAGAAAGTGGCAAGTGGTAACACCCCATAGTTTGTTCACTTATTTCTTTGATCATTTGCAACCAAGTTTGACAACAAGAAGCGGTGAACCCCGGAAAGTAGTGACCTGAACGTCGTCTTAAATCTTCAGATAAACGGACTTACAAGCCTTCATCCAAAAACCAGAAAAGGAGCTATAAGCATATTTTAGTCTAGTGGAATGTGGCAAGGACTGTAAGGACCTTACTTTTGATGACCTGTATGTCTATTTTTACCCTATAGCCTGTGTAAAAGGAAAGTGATAGAAGACAATGAAAAAAGCTAGCATGCAAGGTTCAAACTCAAGAAAATCCTCTGCTCATGAGTGGCGTTGATTTCATAATCTCCTCACCAACCTCTCTTATCTTGTTAAGCAGCAGCTTTTTCTGAGTCTCGAGCTGTACCATATAGTCTTCTTGCACATCTTGAAGGCTCTCCAACTCGCTTAAAGATGCCGAGACTCCCTTGATGTCGCTATCATCCACCAGAGATTGAAGCTTATATATCATCTCTTTTATCTGATGAAATTATGTTCATAATAACCAGCTTAAGATCTGACGCTTGTATAATGGAGTTGGTTGAAAAAGTTGATAAGCAGTTCTTTATGATAGGCACATCATGACAACCTCATGATGCATCCCCATGTTACAATTAAATAAATCTTAGTCTAAGATAACCAAATGGCATCACTAAACACTGATCAAAAGCCTAGAAGATTTTAGAAACTTGAAGCTCAGGAGCAATAGTGAAAGTTCAGGAAACCAGATTATCTCAGGGTGCTTCAAAAAAAGACATGCATATTCATCAAACTTCCAATTGATCTATACTAATAATAGATATTCTTTGGTCTTTTTTTCTTTTAAAGTAGGTCAAATTTACTTAAATCCTCACTATTTATGTAGGTATACTCTCACTCCACTAGTAGTAATTTTAAGTGTAAACCAAAATTTGAACACCGAGTGTAATGACGCCAAGTGACTTTAAGAGTGCAATGCAAATTCCACAACACCTAAGGACTAAATTGCCTTTTAAAAAAGAAAAGTATTACAATCTCACCCGATTTGATAGTCCGTGTGATTTAGTTAAAGACCCTTCAGAGTCCACACTGGTTCTCTTCTCGAGTTCAGGAACCTTCCTAGTAATTTGGATATGGATCTCTCCTCTTGTAACACCTTGGAGGGGTATCCACTTGTCAGACATGTGGTTTGGAGGCAATCTCTGATATTCTACAACACAATCACCTATACTTGCAGTGGGTAGCAAAGCATTATGATCTTTCACACGCAACTCCAGTGGACTACCATCATCAGGGAACTCTAAGGTCTGATTCCAATAAGGATTCAAAGTTTTATCCACAACCTGAAAAGCAAACAAAAGCAGAGCAAATGATTTTAGTAGTGCAAGAAGCATAGACAGAAAAGTGATACAAGTTTGTTATAACAAGTCTACAGGATTTAGACATATGATAAAATGCCATTTCTCATAAATATTTCCCATTAAAGTATCTACTAAAGAGCATGTTGTGCCAAACAATTCCTGTAAGGCTAATTCTTAATAGTGAAAACAGATTGATGGATGTCCTAGACTACTTTGAGGAGAAGAGATTTAAAGTGCAGGAGAACTGGCGTACATCAGGCTGAATGCTCAAAAAGACAAAAAATGTATGAACGGTGTATTAGAGACCTATGATCTGCAACCTTAGAGATCAAAAGATGCCAAACGCTGACATACACTAGAGTTTTCCTTTTTTAACATGATGGCATTGCTTCAAACTCTGGGCCATACATTGGTCACTATAGAAAGAAAAAAACATACAAATACTGGTGAATCCTTGTTAACTATGAATGCAAAGTTCAAACCTTAGTTCTCTTCTTCAAGTTTCCATAGTGCACCCTTACATAAGGATCGCTGGTCCCTCCGATATCTGCAGCTATAAGGTCCTTAGCTTCAACTACAAGAAGTTCAATCCAACCATTATTTGAACCTTCACCTGAACCCTGAGATGTTCAAGAAAGTGGGAAATGAGGGAAGGAAAAACATATTAAAGTGGGAAGCATCAAGCTAAAGTATTATAACCCCGTAAGCCAGCACATTGGGAATTCCAATCCATACCAAGACTATACACTCATTCACAAAAAAGTTCACAGGGAAAACAAAAAACATACATAAGGCTACACTATGGACCATGAAAAGGGTATGGTAAAACTATTTCTGAGCCTTTGTATCTCTTTAAGCACTGTACACTAAAGATAAATGATACCTTGGTTACCTCTGAGTTGTCAATCCTGACTGCTTCAATTTGCAGCCTCACTTCTCCTGAATTTGCCTTTTCAAGGGGAACCCATATGTCCCTCGTTAATCCTTCCGCCAGTCCTTCCATGTTCACTCTTGCACTTCCAATATTGTCATCTCTAAAGACGTCTTCATTGTAGCACTTAATCATAAGGCATTCACCACCTCCTATCTCATCAAATTCAAAGTTCTGGTTCCATGTAGGATTAGAAGCATGGGCAGTTGTTGTTCTATGAAGAACCTGAGGACAAACTTGCAGCAGTCAGTCAGTTTCAAGCAATAAATAATCACTAAACTCTGGTATAACCTATGTTTTGACATTTTCAAGATCTCTAACATCAGTTAAGGAATCTCAAATCCTTTAGAGAAAGAAGAACTCTACCTTTCCGTACTGCAATTTAACATATGGATCACACCTTCCAGATCTTTCTTTCGTAGCAAGATCCCTTCCCTCAACAACTGCTAGATTGATTTTCCTTCCCGTCCTCAATCGATGATTTGATGATCCATTACCTGATTGCTGAGAGCTGGCATCGATCTTGTTAACACTATGCGTACCATCAGAAAATTGCCACTCCTTTAACACTAGTTTGACTCTCAACTGCAAATTGCATTGAAACAACATAATTCCTTAGCTATCTTTTAGAGACATGAAAAACCATAACAAGCAGCCACACTGAAATAGCAAGGAAAAGAAATATTTGGTGTTATAAAAATATCAACAATTCAATAACCTAATTGGACTGTTCAGAGGAACCTTGATAAGTTTACACGAAACCAGGGTTGTCAAAATTGCCAAATTCTCATTCAGAATGTCTCTTAGAACCATTACTTTGGAAGTTATGCAAGAGCTTATAGATGAAATAATCCTTATCTGTACTGACTTTGCTCGGTAGAAATCAGGCCCAAGTTAACTGATAGGCCAAACCAAGAACCATGGCCTATTGCAGACAATCCAAGGACCAGAGGTAAGTATAAAATTTTCTGACTGCATATATAATCATTATATATCTCAAATATCATAAGAATATAAAATTTTATTGATAGTTGCATGCGAATCCATCAATATTTTCTTTGTGTGCCGTTGGTACTCCAACAGTCGTGCTCTGATTTCTGACAGACAGGTGTAGGTTTCTTGGGATAGTTACTCTCTAGTTTCAGCCCATACGTTAAACCAACTACAAATGACACTGCCGCCAGATACTTCCACAGCACTTGTGCACTCCTCAACACTGTTGCTGTCCTTGTTGCTTGCTACGTCTCTCACAGTCTCTACATGACCTCATCGCATGTGCATGCGTCCATCTATGGTTAGGTTCCTTGGCAGCAGGATATAGAATTGGAGGAGCATATGCTTGCAAGTGTACAGAGTTCGTTATTGGGTTTTATTTCTGGACTCTCAAAAATTTTCCTCAATCTTCCCTGCTCTAGAACCCTCGTCAGGAGTTTTACTCTGGTTTCCGAAAGTTGGCAACGTTTTTTTTCATCACATATTTTCTTGTAAGTGATGCAATGGAGTTTTCAAGATCTACAAATGAGCTTCCCTCTGCTTCTAGCCCCGCTACCCATATCTAGGATCTGTGTGTAAAAAAGCTCTGGTCACGATATCTCTACCACTGTCTAGTTGTCTCAACTTTCTTGCTACATACATTCTAACAATTGCTTTTAATTCTTTAATTCTTGAATGCCTCATTACTCTTCATGTTTGTTAGATTTAATTTGTATGTGATTCTTTTGTGTGCGACTTGTTGACCATCTAGGCATCTTCTTCACTCAGCTAGTTGGGTTTCTCTGCTTTTCTTACCACTATTATTATTATTATTATTATTATTATTATTATTATTTCCTTAATATTTGTCTTCTAAACTTGAATTTTTTTGAAGCTGTTATTATTCTTTTTTTCCTTTTTTACTTTATTCTAATTTTTTATGTATATAGTTATTTTATTTTTTTAACTATTCATGTTATGTTTACACGTGGATCTACCAGAAATAGTCTCTCTATTATGTAAAGGTAAGACTGCGTATTATCATAACTCTCCGGACTCCGCATTGGTGCGGGATTCAAGTGGATGTGATGATGATGATGATAAGACTATATAGCAAAAAAAAGTGGGGAAATGTGAAAGAAAAGTAATAAATAAACATCAAAAGTCGTTAGCACCAGTATCAGGTGATTATATAGCAGTGATCAGTAAAACTACAACATCTTCTATAGGTAAACGTATCATTTAAAAATAATTAAAAATATGGAATTACTTGGAATCTGAATATTTTACCTCGCCTGAACCAATCCCCTCAAATGGAACAACCATTTCAGCTTCTTTTCCACAAAACTCAGCACGGGTAGCTATTACACCGGAGTCAGGTCCTACTGCCCAAAACATTGATGAGTCATCTGCAACATACTTGATCTGCTCAAAAGGTTACAAGAACTGAGAGAAGATAAAATTCAAAGATCATGCCAATAATTAAACTCAACTCATATAGATAGGAACAGAAAAATCATAGCAAGCATAAGATGTAGAGATTTAATATCCCTGGCTAAATTTCATGCTAGTGTTATAAAGGCTAAATTTCATGCTAGAGTTGCATATACTTTGCAAGAAAAACCAAATAAGTCACAAGTTAAAGTTCTTAATCCCTCTGAATTTGAAGCAAACTGTACCTTTATCTCACAACTTCCTACAAAGTCATACTTCACACTGCCTGGGGTACAGTTATAAAGCTGGAATCGAAGAATTCCCGTATCTTCATGCAAAATCATGTTGAATGTTGAATCATATGTAGGACTTGACCCTGGTCTTATATTTGTTCTCCTTGTCAACTGTCCAAGCTCAACCTCCACAAAGGTATGCAGATCTTCAATATCATCATGTTCTTCTGAACTACCAGTCCTAAGATACAATTGTTTTCTTGATGGGCTTCCTTTCAAATGACTGCCAGAAAGTTTACTAGCTGAAATGACTATCACATGTACAATTCCGCCAACAACCTTTTTCCGTAAATCCACTATTGGTAAACTGAAACATCGACGGCGAGGTTCAACCATAGTCTTCACTAAGGTTTCAGTAGCAATTTTGACCTGACTGACAAGATAAAATTTTAAAAATTACATAAATAAGCATTTTCATAATTCAAAAAGAAAAAAGAGAATATTTAAAGAACCAAAGGATTTGAAAACATTCGAAGGTTTCATGTACCCACTGGACCATAATTTCAAATTCCTGCTAGTGTATACAATTGGGATGGTAAACAGGTTCTCATATATAGCAAAACAAAAAATCAAGAATTCATGGAGATTTGAATAGTTATAAAACCCAAGAGATGAAGCATAGTGCTAAAAGACCAACTTGAGAAGCAACTCCAAGAGACAAAATTCCAACAGCGGTTGACCAAGTATCAATGAAAAATTCCAATCTCATCAAACAATACATCCCTGTTCTATTTCCATTTGAAGAAACACATACCAATTGGAATGAAACAGAGTACTACAATTAGATAAGAAACATACAAGCCAAGAAGAAACACCAGGCAGCTCTGTTGCTGGCAGTGACTGACTTCCACCACTTCCAAAGGCCAATCCTATGCGCACTTCAGGAGTTGATACAAATGAGTACAAAATTGCTCTCCCTTCTAGAACTGGCATCAAGAGAAGCTGTAAAATGTATACAACCAGTCAAGTAGTAACATAAACGTATAAACGACAAAAATCTACCTATGGGGTCTGAAATGTAGGTAAACTAGTTTTGTCTTATAGTTTACATTCCCTAAAGTTTATTTTCAAGTATACAATCTTTTTTGGCTTGTGCATATGCATTTTCGCGGGATGTTGTGCTTTACCTATTTTTTAGCTTATTTCATTTATTCATCTATTTGTTGATAAAATGCAATCAAATATCTGGTACTAGTAGCGTACATCCTTGTCAATAGATCATTCGGTTCCGAACATATTTCCCAGCAATTCTTTTTATTTCATATTTTAGTTATCAATAGTTTGGGGAAATTCAAAAGGGACATGTACGACAAAATGTTTATTAATGAGAGACAAACCTTAATTAATGGTTAAATTAGAAAAAACTTCGTAAGAAGGGATAATAAACAACCAGCCGGTAGATATAGTCCATAGTTCCAAAATAATTGTATATGGATGCGGGTAGTTAGCAATTCCAACAAGTTGCAATTATGCATTATGCAAACAATTCACTTTAAGTAACATTGAGACTCCAGGTACACATGTAAAAACAGCCAATGCACACACACAACCGCAAAAACTTATCAGCAAAACAATAATCAAAATAGAGATATCTATGCCAATTTATCTACAATGCCAGAAAGTAATAATTTACATACATCACCCTTGATGTGGAAGCTGTTGATAACTATACGAGCAGTTCCCCTGAATGGCTTCGCAAGCTTAGCCAGCAACATAACGCTCATGTTACTAGTGTCCCAATCAAATCCCAAACGCATAATTGGCTGCCAAATAAACAACAATACTCCATGAAACTTTTGGATATATTTCATTGTTTCAAGGAAGAAATGATAATCAAGCTGCAGAAACCCCTAATGTACAAAAACATACACATATATATTGTGTTTTTGTGTTTGTCATGTATCAATAATTCATGTCAGTTGCCTTTTATGATCATAATATCTTCAAAACATAATAGCTGCACCGTTCTCAAAACTCATTTCTCACTTTCCACAGGTAACTAGATACAGCCATCTATAGATCCTCTAACTGTTCTCTTTAATCATTTTAGATCTGGGCATGATATCATGAGTAACCAAAGTGTAGAAAAAGTTGAGAGAAATTTCATGGCATGCTTCTTTGCATCAGTTGAGCGATTATTTCACGGCAAAGAAATGCAAAAAGAATATATAAATGAAATTGTGATTATTTCAATTAAGTGATCAAATGAAGAATTTAAACAGGATAAAAAATCACCATTCATATGTTCCAAGAAACTTTATTCAAATTGTTGAGTTCAGGATTAGAAATTGAAATGCTCTTTATTGGGCATGTTTGGAGAAGGTGTGATGCAAAAGAACTTAAAGTCTATAAAAGAAATAAAAGAGAAAAGATTGGTCAACCACAAACTTTAATTAGTTGAGATGAGAATTGGGAATTGAGTTGACATCAAAGTAGGCTGAAATTTAGATTTTGTTAAGATTCCTTATTAAATAGGATGTAGTACTATATGTCATTCTATTTTAGATATATTATCTTAGTTGTATAGGAATTATAGAACTTCTATTATAATATGATTTAAATCAGGAACCCTTTCCTACTAGAATAAGGGTTCTAAGAACTATATAACACTGTGTATTCAACTCTTCATCAAGAATAAGCAATCTAGATTTTCTACAAACTTGAGTTTTCAACTAGAAGGTGTAATGTTTTCTTCTAAGATTAATTCTTAGACCCTAATAGTTGTTTTTAGTTCTTACCTTCCAATCTTTGTGTTCACTAGAAAATTCCAGCAACCAAAATCCTAACTTCCACCATATTAAACCCTGAAATCCTAACCTTAAATTTCCAGCAATCAAACCTTAAAATTCCCGCTCTACAAAATCTGAAATTTCAACATTCCTAGCCAAAATTTAAAATTTGATATTCCAACAGCCTAATATCAACCATATTCCTTAATTTTACAATTTTTAGCTATTAGTTAATAATTATTCTATTTATCTTACATCAATATGGTATCAGAGCTTTGGTTCACGATGGTGACAGGGCATATAGAGAAATATTCAGCAACCAAGAGTGATGAAATACTTCTAAGAGTTATAGAAAGATTTAACCTTAATGACCCTAGATCACAAGGTGCTCCAAGAACTAGTCAAGAATACAATATCAGACAACAAACTGCACTTAATGGTGAGGTTGGAGAAAGTGAAATCCAAGACGAAGAGTTTGACACTAATTAACAACGAATGGGGTTAGGAAATCAACGCCTATCGAGAGATCCAAAACAAAGAAACCAACTAGCAGCATATGGAGACTGCATGCAATCCTTTAGAGGACACAAGAGAGTTGAAATATACAACTCGATGACATTACTAAGGAAGTTTGTGTTGAAGCCCGTGATTTTGCAGAAAAGATGGATCCACACCTGTTCTTAGATTTGACAACAGTAATAGAAATTTCTTTGACTGGTACCACATGTCAGAAGATTGAAAGTTTGATTCGCAAAGATGAAGCTAGTTGGAAATGTTAAAATCTGGTAGAGATCGGTAGATGATAGACTTCAAAAAACATGCCAACCGCCAATTGTTGATTGAGAAGAGATGAAGCTAAAGTTGTCAAAAAAAAAAAAAAATCACCATTTCATTATCAGGAAGATCTCTAAGATTAACTAACAACCTTGGACAAGGGATTATGTCCGTAACTACGTACACGGAAATATTTGATGAACTTTCTATTTGATGTGAAGGGATGAATTAGGAACAACAACTTATATCTTACTACAAAAAAGGCTTAAGGGCAGAAATTTGCAAGGAGTTGAACAATACTTAGGACAAGTAACTAAAAAGTTTCGAAGTCAAGCTAGGGAGTTCGACATGGAGAGAACAACGACGGTGCAAAATTTCATACCAACACCCAATGCATCAAAATCTGCACAACAAAATGACTACAAAACTTCTCAAGGAGTTGAACCGAAAGGTAAAGCCATAGCTAAGACGGGGACAAAAGGAGGTCGCAATGACAAGAAGTGCTTTTGATGTAATGCGAGGGGTCATTTTGCTTATGAATGTCCTAATAAAGGTTTGCATATGATGGGAGAAGAAGAAGAGGAAGAATCTGATGAGTATGTGTGTGAGCACGAAGCTAGAGTGGAGTTAGAAGGATGAACTAGCTAGTCCTACAAATCTTAATATAGTGAGACGCATACTTACAACCCCTAAAGCGAAAGAACAAGAACAATGACTTCATAGTGCTATTTTCTTGACTCAAGTTAAATGTGGGGATAAAGGATGCAAGCTTAACATTAATGGATGAAATAGTATAAATGTGGTATCGGAGAACATAGTAAAGCGATTGAATTTACTCATATAGAAATATCCAAATCCCTAAAAAGTTGCTTGAGTAGATGAATACTAGTTGCTCGAATGTTCTTGGTGTCTTTTAAATTAGGAATATATGACGACTTTATTTGGTGTGATGTCATTCTTATGAAAGTATCTCACATTTTACTTGGCAATCGTGGCTTTATGATCAAGATGTACAACACTTCAGAAAAGCTAACACCTATCAGTTTATATTTCACGGGAAGAAGATAATTATGAAGCCTATGAAGGTAGACAAGGTAGAAAAATAAAGAGAAAGTAACAAGACAACCATAAATGCCAAGAAAATGCCTCTTAATTTCCTTAAGGAGAGAGAATTTGAAATTGTTAGCAAGGAAAAGGGAATTGTGTTTGCAATGGTAGTTAGGGAAGTAACAGAAACAACACCTGAAACACACTTTACCTTATCAAAAGAAGCGGGAGAATTGTTAGCTGATCTTTCAGACCTTACACTGGATGATTTATTAGGTGAATTGCCTCCTTTACGAGATATTCAGCATGCTATTGACTTGGTACCCAGATTTACTCTACCAAATCTTCCAGCCTATCGCTTGAATCCTATTGAGAATGAAAAGCTGAAGAGACAAGAGAGGAGTTACTGAAAAAAGGCTTTGTTCAAGAAAATCTTAATCTGTGTGCAGTTCCAATACTATTGATTCTTAAAAAGGATGGAAGTTGGCGAATGTGTATTGATTGTCGAGCGATAAATAAGATGTTATGTGCTAGAGAAAAGGATCTTGTCACTGGATGATTAACAGTGAAGTCCACCTCTTTTCTGTTGTTGGTATTTCTTCCTTTTTTTGAAGAACCTATCTTAGTTGAAAAAAGAGAACAAAGCTATTCTAAAACTACTGCTATTATAAACTAAATTAAGATGAATATTGCTTGCCTCTTATTGCATTATACCTGCCTATATATATTGCAGTGTTCGCCCAGGAGCTAAAAAAGGTCTAGCGTACAACCAGACCGTAGGTGCTTGAGCTGTAGAGCGTGGTGGAATGTTACGGTCAAATTGCAAGATATGAAACTTAAGTCCCACATTGGTCAATATAGGGGGCTGATATGGGGTTTATAAAGCCCTGTACCTTTTCTAGCCCTGGGCAAACACTACAATACCGTAATCACCCCCTATGGCACGAGGAATTAGAGGAGTGGTGTTGGCTATGATATCAATTGATGTGTGTTCGTCCTCGAGATCGAGTCTAAAGACGATTCTCAAGAAAGTTAATCTCTTTCCCCTTATTTACATTGGTCATATGAGGGGCCAATGTGGGGTTTATATAGCCCTATACCTTTTCTAGCCCTAGGCGAACATTGCAATACCGTAGTCACAACCCATGGCACGAGGACTTAAAGGAGTGGTGTTGGCTCTGATATCAATTGATGTGTGTCTATGCACGAGATTGAGTCCAAGGACAATTCTCAAGAAAGTTAAGCTCTTTCCCCTTATTTATGTTGGTTCCCTTCCTCACAGAAACTATTTTTGGTGATGAAAAACTGGTAGAACTTGTCAAGGACAAGGCCTGCCAAAATTGGGCTAAATTACTCTACTCCTAAGCTAAGCTCTAATACCAATTGATACAGGTCTTATGGGAGAGCCCAATCCCAAAAGCTAGCCCAAAGGGTGGGAGAGCCCATAAGCCTGTATAAACTCGTCATCAAACCCCCATATGACCTATGTGGGACTCAAGTCCCATATCTTGCAATTGGACCGTAACATTTCACTACGCTCCGCAGCCCAGGCACCTGCTGGCTGGCTATAAGCTAGGCCTTTTCTAGTCCCAAGCGAACACTGCAATATCGGCATCACCACCCATGGCACAAGGACTCGGAGGAGTGGTGTTGGCTCTGATACCAAATTGTTATATGCCCGAGAAAAGGACCTTGTCACTGAACAATTAACAATGAAGTCCACCTCTTTTCCCTTGTTGGTATTATCTTCCTTTCTTTGAAGAACCTATCTTGGTAAAGAAAAGAGAACAAAGTTATTCTAAAACTACTGCTATTATGAACTAAATTAAGATGAATATTGCTTGCCTCTTATTGCATAATACCTGCCTATATATAGGCAAAAGAAAGATAATGTTTGAACTCAAAAGGCAAAACAAATTCCTAATTAGGTCGTAATCCTAACAGATCAAAACAGAATATTACGTAAGATAACTCCTACCTAAATTAGAGCTCCTAATTAGGTAGTAATACTAACAAAACTTAAATTCCTAATTAGGTAGTGATACTAACAAACTTAAAACAAAAAATTATGTAAAAGCATCCACATCATAAGATCACAATAAGGTATAGACTTCCAATACTTCGCCTTGATGACATGTTAGATATGTTGACTGGAGCTACTATCTTTAGCAAGATAGACTTACGAAGTGGATATCATCAAATTAGAATCAAATATGGAGGTGAATGGAAAACGACTTTCAAGACTAAGGAGGGACTTTATGAATGGTTGGTGATACAATTTGCTCTCTGATGCACCTAGCACTTTTATAAGAGTGATGAATTAAGTGTTTTGACCATTTATGGGTAGATTTTTTAGTGGTGTGTTATGATGATATATTAATATACAGCAAAATTAAAGAAGATCATCTATTACATCTATAACAAATGTTGAGAGTTTTGAGACAAGAGAAAATTTATATCAACTTAACGAAGTGTTTTTTCATGCAATCAAGTGTTATATTTTTTAGCTTTATTATATCCTACCGTGGAGTGTAGATGGATCCTGAAAATATTAAGGTCATCCTTGATTGGTCTATTACAAAGGATGTGCACAAGACAAGGAGTTTTCATGGCCTAGCAACATTCTATAGGCGATTTATTTGTAATTTCAGCACCATAATGGCACCCACTACTGATTGTATGAAGAAAGAATAGTTTAGTTGGTTAAAGGCAGCAACTAAAGCACTTAAAAAAATCAAGAAAAAGATGACTAAATCTCTTGTTTTACAACTTCCAAAATTTTCTAATGTATTTGTAGTTGCCTGTGAAGCATCTCAAGTGGGAATTGGAGGCACACTCAGCCAAAAGGGACACCCAATTGCTTACTTCATTTAGAAGTTAAGTAAAGAGAAGCAACAATATTCGACTTATAACAAGGAATTTTCCGAAGGAGTACATTCTCTTTACAATTGGTGTCATTATCTCTCATACAAGGAGTTTATTTTCTATATTAGGATCATGAATCTCTTAAACAGTTAAGTCTCAGAAGAACTTGAACAAAAGGCATACCTTAATTATGGAATGAATTTTTGGAACAATTTAACTTTATTATTAAACATTAGATAAGAGTTGACAATAAGGCAAATAAAAAGTAGACGCATTGAGTAGGAAGAGTAATTTGCTTAACACTTTATCGGTAAAAGTTGCAGGGTTCAACAAAATAGAAAGAGAATATGCTTCAGATCGAGATTTTGGAATAATCTATTCAAAAATTACAGCTGGACAAAGAGACCAATACCTTCCTTTTGTGATCCACAATAACTATCTTGCCAAAGCAAATCGACTTTGCCTACTTAATACTTCTATAAGGGTATATGTGATTTGAAAATTATATGAAGGAGGAGGAGGAGCAGGACACTTTGGAAGAGATAAAATCATCGCAATTATTGAAGATTAAAGCGGGACGTGTCTAAGGTCATACGGCATTATCTAACATGTCAATTAGCTAGAGGAATGAAACAATTTCTTAATTATACACACCATTGCCCGTTCCTCTTGAACCATAACAGGACATAAGTATGGATTTTGTCTTAGGAATTCCTAAAACTATGAGAGGTTATGATTTTATTATTGTGGTGGTGGATAGGTTTTTCAAGATGAGTCATTTCATTCCATATTCTAAGACTTATGATGTTGTCCATATTGCTAAAATTTTCTTCAAAGAGGTTGTACGTTTCCATGAATTACCTTTAACCATCGTCTCTAATTGCAACGTAAAGTTTATGAGTTATTTTTGGATACTTCTATGGAAAACATTGAACGCAAAGCTTTAATTTTCAAGTTCTTTCCATTCCCAAACTAATAGAAAAACAGAGGTGGTGAATAGAAGGTCGGGAGACTTGTTAAGATGTTTGGTTAAGACAATGTGAAAAATTGGGACCTAATTCTTCCCATGACAGAATTTGCATACAACAATTCTATAAATAGGTCTATTGGTAAGAGTACTTTTGAGATAGTTTTTGGAGTTCAACCAAGGAAGCCAATTGATTTGGTTCCTTTATTGCAAACACACAAGTTAGTGTTGAAGCTGAACAAGTTAGTGTTGAAGCTGAAGGTTTTGCACAACACTTGAGGGACATCTTTAATGAGATATGACAAAAGATAATAATCAGCAATTTGTCTTGTAAAGAACATGCTGCCCAATGTCATCGATTGGTGGAGTTCAATGAAGGGGATATAAGGATGGTTAAGATTCGTCGAGAGTGTTTTCAAAAAGGGAAATATGACCTTGTAAGTTCATCAAGAAGATAAGTGCTAATGCTTATGTCTTGGAATTACCAAGTGACATGGGAATATGTCTTATCTTTAATGTTGCAGACTTAACTATTTATCATGGACAAAAGGAGCAACCCCCTACTGTAGCTGTAAGAATTCCAACCACTCCTCATCTTAAAGAAGAGATAGATGATGCTCTTGATGAACAAATTGTAGTCACAAGGGATGGAGGATATCGACAATTTCTTGTCAAGTGGAAAGGAAAACTGATTTCTAACAGTACTTGAATTTAAGAATATCATTTTTAGAAGTTGAATACAGAGTTATATGATCAATATTTATCACATTTTACATCGAGGATGACTTCAGACAAGTCGGGAAGAATTGATACAAAAGAACTTAAAGTCTATAAAAGAAATAGAAAAGGAAAGATTAGTCAACCACAAACTTTAATTTTTGGGGATGAGAATTGGGAATTGAATTGATATCAAAGCAGGCAGAAAGATTGTGTTAGGATTCTTATTAGATAGGAAGTAATAGTATATGTTATTCTATTTTAGATATGCTATCCTAGTAGTATAGGACTTATAAAATTTTATTATAAGAAGATTTAAATCAGGAACCATTTCCTACTAGAACAAGGGATCTAAGAACTATATATGTGTGTGTGTGTGTGTGTGTGTGTGTGTGTGTGTGTGTGTGTGTGTGTCTGTATCTATGTGTGTGTGTTTAACTCTTCATCAAGAATAAGCAATTTGAAATTTTTCTAAAAACTTGAGTTTTCAACTAGAAGGTGTGATGTTTTCTTCTAAGAGTAATTCTTAGACCCTAAGAGTGATTTCTAGTTTCTTATCTTCCATTCTTTGTGTTCACCACAAAATTCCAGCAACCAAAATCCTAACTTCTAGCATATTAAACCCTGAAATCCTAAGCCTAAATTTCCAACTATCAAACCTTAAAAATTCTAACTATACAAAATCTAAAATTTCAACATTCTTAGCTAAAATTCAACCATAAAATTTAATATTCCAGCAGCCTAATGTCAGCCATTTTTCTTAATTTTTTGATTTTTAGCTACTAATTAATAATTCTTCTGTTTATCCTACATCAAGGTGAAGTAGTGTCAATTTGTTCTCATAGAATGTGCTTGAACTGGGGACAGTCTCTCTCTGATTTTGGACATATGAAAATTTTGAATGCACTTTATTTCACCATTCAATACAGGTGCATATGAATATTATACATGAAAAATTTATAATGCATCGAATGAGTAGTAGTCGTTGCTATAACCCTTCCAATTACAAATAAAGGACTAGACAAAGAATGGAGAAGTGAACAAATTAAATGCTCAAGGATGTGACGAGTTAATCAACCCAACATAATTGTCTTTCATAGTTTATTTATATGGACCCTTTTATCTAATTTCTCCCATTAAGAGCTAACGTTACTGCAAAAGTGAGCTAATTATGATACTAAAGAACAGAAGGTCATTTTGGTAACTAAGGAAAATCTGGCATCAGATTGTTACTGATAAAACATGGACAAGGTAGCCTAAATTGATGCACAGAGCAGCTAATATATCACCATAGAACATGTATTTTTTTGTTTATTACTTACTTTTCAAATACATATATAAGCATAGAAACCTAAGCAAGATTGTTGGAAAAATTCAAAAACTGTGAGGCTGGAAAACAAACCTGTTCTCCTGAACTTGACCAGCTAATCCCTTGTAAGCCCAGGCTAGGTGGGCATGAACCTAGTGAAAATTCCAGTAGTTCAACTCTTTCCTACAAAATGTACAATTTTTTTTCACTAAACAGTGTTGATGTCATTCAATCCGCCAAAAGAAAATACAGAATGAAAGAGTGCACTACTTACAATCAGCTTCGAGTTATGTTGCCTCAATCGTTTCTGCATTACAATTTTAAGTAATTAGTGCCGGTTTATAAACAGTTAAACAGCAAAATGTGCAAACAGCAGTGTAATGACTTATGAGATAGTTGTTAATGTGTGACTGTGTTAAAAGAAGTTTGTGGTGAAAGCCTTGCCAGATATCAAGAAATTATGACATCCTCTGCATAAACCAAGGAAATTATACAAATGCTCAATTTCAACTATTTTAAGTTAGTGGAATCAATTTTCTAACAATCATACTTAATAGTCACACTTTATAGTCCTAAAGAAAATTTGACAACTGATCGACTTCAACTCTTCTATCACCATCGTCAAATGATAATATCTTAAAAACATATGAAAGTATGACCCAAGCAATATAATTGTCCCCAAAAAGAAAAGAGAAAACAGCGGGTTCTGGATTTGCTTTTTGCAGAGCTTATCAACCTATTAACTAAAAAACATGCTAGTAATAGCCTCTTTTTTCATTAGTAAGTTGCAGAAAACCAATAGATAATATATAAAGAAAGCAGAAAGCAATTTGAACATAAACTTTATAAAAAATGTGCACATAATGAGTATAAATGGGTAATGAGCGAAGGATAGTAAATGTTTCTGCAAGTTATCAATAAGTTAATCAAAATGGCTTGAATCTAACCTCAACCATTGATGAGAACCTTGATGAAAATTTTGGGTTAAAATAGTTGAGCCAAACTTCCATAAACAGCTTGTTCAGCCACTCGCAGTGTTCCACTGGCGTTATTGGCTGTACAATAGCGTTAAATGTTATAAATTCACTTTGAAAGCAGAAATTGAAGCCAACCCGCAGGAAACTAGAAGAAACAAAGGTACCGAGGCGCTCAGTACTACTCGCTTCCACTTTTTGTTCAGGTCTTCCACGATTATCTGACGTTGATAACTGTAATACTACACAGTGAAATCGATGTTGTAAGAATTCTTTTACACTGTCATTCATATTCTCAAAACTTGGCAGTCAAACCATACCATCACATCCCAACGAGAGGAACAACAGAAGACCGTGAACAGAAGAAGCTTACCTGAGCAGTGGCCCAAACAGCAACAACAAGAGGAACCCAGTTGGAGAAAGAAAAAAGGCATCTTTCAATGCACCAAATTATCAAAAGCAAAGGGATTATGAAAGAAAGAAAAGGCTTTTCGACAAGGAGCTGATTAGAGAAGTCCAAAACCTCTTCAACCTTAACAAAAGCTCTCCTTTTTATCCTCGTCATTTTTTAAGCGACAACCAGACTCTACTTCACTCTCCTATATCCATGTAAACCATTAAAATCGTGCAGAACAATTCATGATCCTTACATAAAAGAACAAGCAAAAATGGGAAATTCTCGAGTGAAAAGTTGTGGTGAAGAAAGAACGCCAAGGACTTGAAAAGGCAAAGGGAATCTTCAGTCCACCTCCGAAGCGAAAGGCATAACCACCAAGCAAGTGTGTTATTGACAAGCTAGACGAGAAGTCTTCGAGTCAGCTATCAGCATCCATGTTCATTAACGACATTCCCATCCCACTTCCAAATTCTCTAGTGGTTCCATACAAACATTACTAAAGTAAAAATAAATTACAAAAAGAGGAGAGGACCACTTTCTTTCTGATATATTTGTGCTAAATCTTCTTTCTTTTTTTCTTTTCAGTTCAAATCATCATATAAACTGAAATAGCATGGCAAATTGGCAATGGCATCCACACCTTAAGTCTCCATGTCCTAGTCCTCGGGCGGCTCTTAATTAATTACACTGTTTAAACAACAAGCTTTGCTTGTACCATTTTCATATGTGATATATAAATCTCTTCACGTGCTTTCCAACATACCGATATGCGTAGAAGAATAGTAATACGATATTTCAATGTTTCAAATGGTTCAAATTCAAGGATTTTCATGTAATCTAGAAGCAGAATTCATGTGAATCTAATTAAAATTTGCGTACAAGAATAGTAATGTTAAACCCTTGCCTTTTGGTTTATAGTTATAGGACCACGTAGCTCAAGAATAGAAAGTGGCATTTTTGTTGCATGTTAGGGAAATTATGTGGGGTACAATTTTGTCTTCAGATTTGATGGCAACTTATGGAGGAAGCTCAACGTTCTCCAGAAACTGAAGTTGGAATTTGCGTTATAGTGCTTCCCAATCCCATCTGGCCCCCCACCTTAAATACTTTGGACACTGTGAAGATACTGTTCAATTGAAATTTTTTCTGTATTATGCTGACCTAAATTGATATGCCAACAAAAGCACAACATAATACTACTTTGGATAGTTCTCTACATGTTTAATTAAGATTACTTTTTTCTTATGAATCAGTTGAAAATAAAGTTAGGAATTTAGTTGAACTTACGGGTCAAATTATCTATAAATGTTACGTCAAGTATATATTCTATGTGCAATGTTGGTGGGATATGCTATGAGTAAATTGGAAGTCACATAGAATCAGAAAGTGAAGTGGAGATGGGGTTATGTACAGGATCAAATTCTCATGTTTCACATGGCCAGAGGCTTCGTGACGAATAAAGTGCAAGCCTCATTGAAATAAGGTGAGTTGAAAACGCAAAACTCCCCGTCTCTTTTTACTCCTGGGGATTCTCGCTTGATGTTGTTTAAATTACATGGTCTCAATAAGAGAAGTTGAGAGGAGTTGGTTGATGAAGTCCATGCCAGTTAATTTTGATTATGTTTCACTCTTTTGATTATAGGTTTAGCGTATCTATCTGTAGGAAGCTCGACTCCGATTCTTGAGATCAATCGTTAAACACTTGGGCATCCAACAGTAAATTATTTTTTTTGGCTAGTTTAAGGATTTTTTGTCAGAATATAGGGAAGTCATGTAATTCTGTCTTATTACCCCCCCCAAAAAAAAAGATTAAGATTTGTACCCGAATTTACTTAAATTTATGTTAAATATTATTTAATATACTTCGTCCAATAATCACTTCAATAGATTAGAAGATTAAATATTTTGCTCACAAATTTTAAATAATTTATGTGCTTTCAAATGCATAAAAATAAGAAAAATAGCTCAAATATTAACATGTATAAAAGACTAAAAGTAGACAAAGATAGATAGTTTATGTGCTAAAAATCTATTTTTTAATGTAATTTTTTACTTTCTGGTTTCGTTTTCATATTTATAAAAAAATTATTTTAATTTTTGTTTCTATTTTTAATTTTAGTTT
>JAOQML010000007.1:13143857-13158959 GCA_027568935.1 Erythroxylum urbanii | reverse complement strand
AGTTATAAACTTAATTTGTGTATAATTAAATATTTAAAATCTAAATTCTTATCAGAATATTCAACAAAATACTAAGATATATACTATTCATACCTTTATAATTTTTTTAAAGTCATGTCCTCATAAGTTATTTTACACATAAACAGCTAATATTAAACAACTAATTTTACCAAACATCTCTAACAAACAACTAATGCAATCCACCAGTCAAATCAGCTGATAGAATCAGCTATCAACTAATACAATCAGCTGATTGCCAAACAGAGCCTTTGTGAATAAAGTATTATCCATTATACATGTTACACCACGTAAAGAAGCATCATTCTCCCTTTAAATTTGTAACCTCCGTATCTTCCACACGGTTTTTGAATTCCTCGCAAGGTTTTTTTTGTTGCAAATGCTTCCTTTGACCTCAAAAGAGTGTCAAATACAATTAAAGTCACCTGCTATTATCCAAGGATTACTTAATGAGTTGCTGCATAACTTTAGTAAGTGCCAGAGTGATGATGTCTGAAAGCTATAGGTATAGGCAAAAATCACAAATATATTGATATCCGCCATCCCTTTGAAAGAGGCCAAAATGTGAATACACTGATCAATAGAATTATGATCTTAATCTAAATTTTTATAGGTTAATATGATGTTATAATACATCCACTTTGAGGCCATTCATGGTTCAAGAAAATAGGCCAATCTTTATTAACAAAACCAAGCCTCAAGCAGTTGCCACCTTTGAGCTTTGTTTTCAACAGAGCTACCAAATAAAGTTTGAGGTTCTTAATATAATCAAAAAGGATTTCTACTTTCTGGGGTCATTAATACCCCTTGTATTCCATATTAGAAGATTCATTTGGACATAAGCGAAGCCCCCTTTCTTGATTTAGCTTTTTTTTCCAACCTTCTGATCACTTCAGATTCAATCTTCCTTATTAAAGATTGACAAGCTAACTCCAGAATGTCCTTATTGATCAAGGGCTGAGTGGTCTTAACCTCAAAGGATTTCTCATAAATTTGCTACGTCGGCTTAAAGGAATGATCATTTAAGTCCATTAACTCATTTACTAATGAGGCCATATTTTTATTAATTTTGGGTTTAGCACTTCCAGGGCTTCAAAGCTATATGGGCCTTGCAGTTCATCATCTTTTCTAGCTTTGATTACAGCATTAAAGATCTCTTAATCTTGCTTGGGAATTTCATAATCTACACGAGTTCCCAAGATCTTCAACACTTGAACTTTTTACTAATGGGAAGCAATTGTTTATCGGGATACTTAAAAAATGGATGCCATTGGTATGTAAGTAATACCAATTCTTTAAAAAGTGTATCATGATCGTTGAAGCAAAAGAGGGAGTTTTCTCAAGAAGCTCAATCTCTATGTTTACTTCATCATATAATCGAGTGTAGCCAATTCTTCAAAGTGATGTCATGGTCTCATCCATGCCAAGCGATTTCCCCACGTAACTAGCCAGATGGCTTAAGCCCAACTTAATTATTACTTTAAGGGAATCTTGTAAATGTTGATTTAGATAGGAACATTCCTAGTTTTGATCATGGAGCACAATACCTAGCTTCCATTTCTATACAAACAAAGGCCTATCCAGCATATGTTAAGGGCCTGCATCTAAGACTTTCTGAGAATTAGTAGTGAATGTGAAGTTAAAGATAAGCAAACCTTGTTCATCTTGCAAAACTTATTGGAGACCATGATTCTTACAGTAATTGGTAGCCCAAGAGCTTATAATTTGGAAGCTAGGTTTCTTGTTAATGAAGAATGCAATAAGTGAAGCCTCCCACCTTTAAGTAACATTACAGAGGACTTCCAGTGAAAGGCACAATATAATGTTCTCTTCTGGGAAGAAGGTAGGGAAGAAATCCAGTTTCTCTGTTGAAGCAAAATCCCCTAGCACCTACTTCCAACAGCATTTAGGAGGAGATGGAAGATCCCCTTGGTTGTTAGAAGAACCTTGTTCTAATCCTAGGCTAAGTTGAAAAGGAGCAACATCCATACCTAGACCTAAGAGATGTTCTTCTTTACCATAAGCAATAAGGTTACCAAGGGATGGGTTATAGTTGCTAAGTTGAGGGGTGATAAGAGATAGATAGGAGAGGCGGAGTAGCTTTTTTAAAGTGGTGGAAAGTTGAGCTTACCATGAATTGACATTAAGTGGAAGATGGGAAATCATATACAACCAAAAAATAAAAGCAAAGAAAGAAGGGAAGACTTTCACGGTAACAATTAAATAGTCAATTGAGTTCTTGCAAGGGATAATATATCACAAATTCATTTATTTGTAGGTTATCAATTCTTTACAATCTCCTTTTAAATTGAAGTTCCAAATAGGAAATTACGTACATGGGACATTCTAAATTATCTAAAATTAAAGTTATCAACAAATATTGTCTATTTTTTTAAAAAATAAATAATAAAATTCATTAAACTAGTTCCAAGGAGCTGCTACCAAAATTCAGTTAGAATCTCATAATAGTATAATAGTGTTAAATTAGATGTAGAAAGCAACTTCACTAACAAGGAAAGAACAAGAACTATTACAAATTCTTGCACTTGCAGCTTTGGTACCTGATTATTTTGGCTTTTAGATTTTGTTCCTGACTTATTATACTATTTGCTCTATCAATTTTTGAAGTTTTTTTTGTTAGTAATGACTACTCTAATATTTAAGTTAGGAACAAAGCTTAAATAAGTATAATTATGCACATTCAATCTAAAAAAAAGTGTACATCCTGGTTTTACAAAATAGGTTATAAAGATATTCCATTGTTAAAAATTTATAGTCGATAGAAGATTTTGTTCCAAAGTATTACACTTAATTTCAGCTGTGGTTACATGGATTACAACATTGATTTGGTTTCTAGGAAATCCAAATATTAAAGTTATCTCCATTATGATATATTTATGAATTAAGGTCAACTGAATGATCTTTAACTTTTATTTCATCAATTCCCAAGCCCGAAATACTAAAAATAGAAGTATATATATAGCTTATAAGATGTTTTTACACATAAATAAGTAGATAGGTTTCACTCAATGTATGATTTTAGTTTTTTACATATTAGTTATTGCTTGAAAAATTATTTTTTAATTACTTTTTAGTAACTAAAACTAAACTTAGATAAAACTGGAGATTAACCATAAATTTTGCTTGGGCTAAGTAAAACTAATTCGTAATTTAACTTTAATTTTATGTGATTGGGAAGTAGGCACCCAATGTTGATCCCAAGAAATTAGCCGTGTGGCTACAAGAGTTTGCTTAAGGAGAAGAAAACAATTTTTTAAAGATGTTATTTTAGTATAAAATATTAAAAGCATACATTTGACAATATTTTTTTTTTACTTTGATTACTCTCTAATGACTGAAATCAATAAAAGTGAGAAGTTCGAAAACTCATCTATGTAGTAGCTTTTTAATACATTTCTTTTTCAGTGATTGTCAAGCATAAGAAACTTAAATAAGAGAGAGGTCAATGTTTGAAGATATTCCAAACAAGTTTTTTCTTGAAAAATTGATATTCCAATAAGTTAATATGTGTTGGAAATGAGAAATTTAATAAACCCACAAGGCATATCAATTTTAAAAAACATTTCAAAAAAAGATTTTCATTAATTGTAACATTACTTTATGCCTTATTGTTAATAATTTAAAAAAGAAAAATTTACTGTTTGCGAGGATATTTAATTAAAAACTTATTGTTTGTGAGGATATTTCATTATTTTTAGTTAACATTCATTTTTTAATTATTGAAAAAATATAAAATAAGGTAGAATTAAACATCGTGCTATATTTTATATTATCAAAACCCTATAATTTAAAATTGATGATTTTTTAAATCCATGAATTCAATGAAATTTATGTATTTAAAACATATCCATTTCTTATATAAAAACAACTTTTTTACTTACATTAATACTCCCTATCCTAATGATTTCTTTTACTTTAAGTGTTTAGAAAATATAATATAAACAACTAATATAATAATAGATAATTCCTAGATAATTCTTTTGAGGAATAAACTTTTCATTATTGTCTATTATAAGATAAATAATAAAATGGACTATAAGAATAATAAACAGACACTCATTAAGTGATAAAAAAATAGAGCCCTTATTAAACATTTTTTTATTGTGTTTCTTAATAGTAAGGTCATGTTCAGTAAAAATCTAACTTCTAACCATTCTATAATATAAATTCATAACTTGATAAAAAAATTTAAAAGAGAGTCCATTTAAATTTAACAACTATCTAACAAGACTAGAGGGCTATAAGGAGGCAGTAACCAAATGTATGACTACCAATTTCTAAGGTAATTAATCTTACAAATGCTTGAAAAACTATAAATGGTAAAGGAGGAACTTAAGAGGATTAATTAGAATAACTACAGTAACAATTATCAAGCAATTGAGGAAGACAAAACACTTCTTATCAATAAACTAACTGAGCTATATCAATCTTCAAGAGATTTGTCAAAACAAGCTCATTAAAAGGAAGCATTATCTAACTATATTTGAGCTTTAAAAGTGCATAATTCACTTTTAAAGTAAAGGTAAAGAATTTAATGGCTTTAAGAGGGAGATAGGAACACCATTAACTTCCACGTAATAATCCTTTCAAGGAGAAATATTAACAAGATCACATCTCTATTAGATGAGAATGCTTCTATGGTTTGCCAGTAGCTGGAGATCAAACAATTGGCTCATGATTATTTCCAAATACCTTGGCAACTAATACTAGCAACCATTCATCTATGTAGGTTTTATCTACCTTCATTCCAAGTAGATTACAAATACAAGTATTGAGCTCTTCCTTAATCCTTTTAGTTCTTTACAAATTGAGAAAGTTCTCTTTAGCCTTCATCTTAATAAGGTCCCAAGTCCTGAAAGACTAAATGCATATTTCTTCAAGGATTTGTAGAACCTAATCAAAACCTAACTCACCAATGCAATCCTAGAATTTTTTAGCAGTGATAAAATGTTGAAGGAACTAAATAAGACTTATAATAATGTCATCCCAAATATTCATAATCCATCAAGGTTGGAAGATCATAGGTTTAGCTTCTAAAATGAGGTCGGTATTAGGCTCATTATCAATCTTACTAGAAGAGCTTTTATTCAAGCGATCTATAATGGAGACAATATCTTTTTGAATGAAGAATTATTTAATAATTGCAATAAGAAGCGGTACTTTAAGAGTTATGTTATGAAAATTAATTTTAACTAAGATTTTGATTTTATTATATGGAACTTTGTCATACACTCAATGGAGGCTTTTGGCTTCCCTATAAATTTATCAAATGGATTAGGTAGTACATTTTGACCACCTCTTATAATGTATTGATAAATAATGAACCTATTCACTTAATTAAAAGAGCTAAAGGTTGAGGCTAGGAGATTCCCTACAACATTACTTGTTTATATTATTTATTAAGGAGTTAACAAAGTTAATTAACTATAACATTAACCTTGATGAAAACTTCAAATTTCACAAAAAATATAAAAATTTAACGATCTTTAACTTTTTATTTATTGATGATGTGGTTCTACTTTATAGTGTAGATATTAATTCAGTGAGCTCATTAATGAACTCTCTGTATGTCGTCAATAATCTTTAAGATCTTTTCATTAATAAAGATAAAGCTACTCTATTTGTCTTTAATAAAGTAAGTTAATTAGCATATTGGCTCTCTAATATGATAAGTCTACAAATTAAGTAGCCTCATATCGCCTATTTTGGAGTATTAATTGCTGTTAAGAGACCATCTTTTAGGGATTGGCATCCATTGCTTGATAACATGTAAAAAGGGATTGGTCATTAGAGCAATCAATGCCTTTCTTTTGTAGGTAGGGTATAATTAATCATTCAATACTCAATAACCTACATGTGTACTAGTCCTCTTATTTGATTTTTCCAAGGACTTAATTAAGGAAAAAAAAAGATGATCATGAACTTCCTTTATTATGGTGAAACTGTAAAGAAATCAATAACAAAAGCCAAGCGGTAAAAAGTTTTCAAACCTAAAATTGAGAGAGGCCTGATAATCATTGCAATAAGGATAATAAAAAAGATGTTAATTGTCAAAAATCCTTGTTGGTATAATGGATTCACACTTAATACCTAAAAGGAAAGCACTTTTGATAGTAAAATTTAGAGCAGACTCCTCTTGGACAGTGTTATAACTCCTAAAGCTATGAGAATGCCTACAGATAGAGGTTAAATGCAAAGTTAGAAATGGGAACACATCATTATGGTATAGCAATTAGAATAGGGCCTCTTTACCTGCTGTTTTGAGCTAAATAATCTAAGCAAAATGATAGTAAACCAAGTTAAGGCAAAAAAGCTAATTCAACTCCATAAATGGTTACGTAATATCATGAGGTTCTCCACAATACTTGAGGATGCTCTAAACTACATTCCTAATGCAATTTAGAGGAAACAATGTTATCATTAAGACACAAATTAGTGGAGTTCAAAAATAAGACATGTTAATTGATATTAAGACCCTCAACTCCTAAGATCCCTTTGTTTAGGTTAGCATAGCATAAACAAAATCTCCCCAAGGCTTCTTTTACACTATGTTTGGCCATAATGAACAAACTAAACATAATGGAAAGAGTCATGAGCTCAAATATCCTTAGCCTTACCCACAAATTATACAATATAATGTCATTTTTCACAAACATATGGAGGAAAATTCAACATTTCTGTAATCTTCATTAGCAACATGCTAATTGGCTTAATATTATCTAATGGACCTTATAACTTCATTAGCTATGTAAATGGGATCATATAATATTTAAAATTACTTCTGGTTATCTAGTGTATGTTATATAGAGGAAACAACTTAAAGATCTTCTAAGGCATGATACAAACATTGCAAAACTTAAAATCACCACAACTTTGATGTGAGAGATTGATTAATGGAAACAATGATAATGGAATCCCTTACATTCCATCAACTCTTTTCCACACTAGTTTTTGAGTTTCAACTTATGTATTAAGCTTGTTTATTCTTATTGTTTGGTTTTTAAACATGAAGTAAACTATGTTGCATAGTGGCTTTTCTTTTCTTAAGAAAATACAAACTTATTTAGTTGCTAAAATCAGTACTTAAAATATGAATTTTAAACTTATTTAGTTGCTAAAATTAGTATTTAAAATATGAATTTTCTTAACTTTTTTATAGATAAAAATAAATGATTGATAATTAAATATCAATATACCTTTTAAGTATAAATGATATCGTTTATTTCTAAATCACCATTAATAATAATCTAATAGCAAATCATTAGTATCACTAAGTTAAAAGAAAGAAAATTTGACATATATATAACTATTAATAATTAAATATCAAGTACTAATGATATTAATGAATATGTGTATATTTGTATATGAGGGTAAGTATGCGCATGTTCATTTATGCGCGCGTGCATGTTACCATTTCTTGTTTATTAGATTGAGGGATTTTACTTTTGTCCTTTTCATGAACAGAAGTATATGTAGAATTATATATTTGATTTATTGTGCAATTAATATAAAAATGAAAATTTTGATTTAATAAATCCTTAAAATTTTTATAACGTACAAGCTAATATAAAGAAATTTTGTTTAATAGTTGAATTATAAACTTATAATTAGATATAATTGTTGAATCAAAATTAAAATGGAGTTATTTATCATGATTAAATTAATTTACAGGGTTTCAATCTTAAATACTAATAAAATAATTGTTAATGATGAGGAAATAAAAGTGATTTTTTAAAAATCTTATGAAATACTAAAAATGTAAAAAAAATCAAATATATGAAAAAATTTTAGTTTTCTTTAATAATCTAATTATGCAATTAAAACAAAAGAAAGAGATATCGTCTTTTAAATTTTTTAAAATCATATGTTTACTACATCCGCATTGATTTAGTATAAAAAGGAATAAATGCTCAAAACATGAAGAAGGCAAATTATTCTGAACTTGGCTTGAGTCAACAAGTAATAGCCTAAGTTGATTGAGCTTTGAGTTTGATTCAAGCTCAAAAGTGCTAACATGAATCAAAATAATTCGATAAAATACTAAATGATGTTGTTTTTACTTAAAGCTTGATTAGGCTTCGGGTTAGGACTATGTTGAATAGCTTGCCTTAGGATGAGAAAATTTTTTTCGACTAATCCCACAATAATCTATTATAATCCTTAACTTTATCTTATCATGAGATAAAAAATTTTATGATTTGCATTACTCTTTATTAAATTCAATGAAATCTCCTTTGATTGCTACTCAAACCTCACAATCTCTTTAAGAGAAAAATTCATTAGATTTGTTAGTTATACAAATTAAAATTTACAATTATAAACAAACATAAGATCAATCTCACATATCTAAATTTACAAAATTCATTATAAAGCAATGAATATAATTTTTTCATCAAAAGCCTTAATCTGTATCCAAAAAGAAGAAATATTATTCTTAATATGTAGTTTTTAATTTTAATAAATGGAAAGATATAACCTTAAAGATGAGTGGATCCTCTAATAAGTTATAGAAACAATATCTCTAGTGGCTTTAAGGTCAAATAGACAAATAAAATAAATTTAATGATTTAACAATAGAAAATAAATTTATCTTTTACTATAAGGTTTACAAATTCTAGCTAAGGACTCTCATTCCAATGCATTCTACATTTAAACAAATGATTATGGATAATGGCTTAAATACTGATTAATAGACTATGGGAAACTTGAAAATGTTGTTACAAGAGAAATTAAGATACTTTTCTTCAAGGGATTGCACAGTATGGGCTGAAAAAAACTCCTTTGTTATATTCCAAAATTAATCTTGCATATATACCATGAGAGAGAAATTAGATAGTTCCCTAGTGCAAGCTAGTATGGTACTTCCAAGCTATTCCAAAAACAAGTTTTATTTTATTTTTATTTTATGGCTGGAAATCAATGGGAGGCTTTCAACCAAAGATAGGTTAACTGGTTCAATCCCCTCCACACATATTGTTTTATGCAACTCCTTTATTAAGGCATATAATCATTTGTTCTTTGCTTGGGAGTTCACAAGATAATTATATAGGGGATTCCTTAACCTTTTCTCCTTAACATGTTTAACCTTGTCCTAAAGGGGAATTTTTAATTGATTGCTTGCTAAGGAGAGGGAGAGACCACAAACAACAAACTCTCTGCAAGCTCTTGTTTGCAAGGTTGGAATATGAAATTTGGAAGGGAAGGAATATGCATAAATTTCAACATTGATCCAAACAATAAGAAATACTTTACTGGGAGATCCTTCACTAGAAAAGAATGCACATTATCTTGCTTTATCATCATGGTAGAGTAGAATAGGTAGCTCAATATAGTATCCTCAGGTAGCAATGTTTGTATATAAGTGATAGAAGTGAACATCATTTGATTGTTAGGAACTAATTGTTTATTTACTTCCTAAAAAAAGGTTTACAAATTCTAAGTTTAATGATAATATTTCTAGAAGCACTATTAATATAAAATAAGTTTCAAAATTTCCATGTATAATAAACATACTTTACAAACATTTACTCAGACACTCAATCATTATTTTACCTAGTTTAAAATTTCAAAGAGAAAATTAGAGTAACAAGATTTTACAGAGCTATTTATAAAATTATTGAAAATTTACTTCAAACTTTCAAACATTGTTTTAATAATGTGAAGGGAAATTCTAATAATTTAATCCATAATTTTAGAAGAATTTTCAAAACTAGTTTGAAATTTATTTTTTATCACTTTAATATGTAAAATCTCATTTTTGTATCAAATATATTCAAATGTTAGTACCTTATATAACTTATCATTAACTTAGGTAATGTAGATCATATAAATTTTTTAGGACATATAACTACCTATTGTGATGTTCAAATAGAATTTGAAGTTTATTTATAGGTTCTAAATCAAAGTACATGAAGTAAGCACTTTGAACATCTTTTCACTTCATATAGACTCTTAGAAATTCATCATCCGAGCTTCATTAATAAGAACTCTATCTAATTCTGATGACTCCCTCTCCCTCTAGCATGGCTTCCTTTTTCAGCTCATTTATAGTTTCTCTCAGCCTTCATCTTCGCTTCTTGCTTTTATTACATCCTTACTCTATTTTCCCTCTCCTTTTTCCCCCTTTAAATTTTCCTATTTGAGTGCTTCTTTGTTTCTCCTTTCATAGTGCTTTTCCTTAATAGTTAACTCTCTGTTGACTTTGCTTTTGGGGTAAAATTTTCTTTCTTTTAAAACTTTCTTGCTTAGCCTTTCTTCTTTGTTGTTTCGGGTAACTTTTTTTTTTAAAATTTAGCCTTGTCTTAAAGCTAAAACTTTCCTTCCTCATCCGTGAATGTCAATAACCATAAAGGGTTATATTTTCACATGTGCTTTGTCCTTTCCTCCCCTTCTTACCCTAACCCTCTTATCATGTAATATTTTTGAGGGAAAAACTAAGTAGATTTAAGAACAATATCAATCCTCAACCACTAACCCTCACCCAAACTAGAAGTAAGTGGTAGGGAACCTAGGCAAAAATTTATATAATACTGCTTCCTAAAGTCAAAGAAGATCGAGTTATAGTGTTCTTAGAACTTGAAGTGCTTAAAAATGGTGACAAAGACTAGAAACTAAAGGCCGGAAGTAGAAAAAACAAATAAGGAATTAGACATTGAGAATACTAATAATTTTGTCTAAGATAGGTTAAATGTAAAAGAATATAAGAACTCACCCCTAGTGCAAGACTTGAGTAATCTTACTAGTGCATATGCAAATGAAGCTAAAATGAAAGCCAACAACGAGGAATTTCAAAGTGATAGTAAGAGAAATTCAGCAAGGAAGAACATATTCTAGGGATTAGAGATTAAAAACTTATCAAAATGACTATAATTGTGTGAAATGTAAGGGGATTAAATTGCCTAAGGAAGTAACAAGCTTTTAGGGATTTTATCTTTAAGGAAAAGGCATTACTAATTGGAATTTTGGAAACTAAAATAAGGAAAGAGAATCTATATAAATTAAAATGTTTGGGGAGCCAATGGAATATTCTAACTACCAGTATCATCAATATAGTAGAATTATTATTGCTTATAACTAAAGTAGCGTCAAGGAGGATTAGATAGAAGCAAATGATCAAGTAATCATGTGATAGTTCATTTCATCTAAGAGCGTACTATAGTCTATGCTTTTGTTGTCTATGGCTCGAATCATTATTATCAAAGAAGGTTATTATTGGAAAGCCTGGAAAGAATCTATGTTATTATTTAAAGGCCTTCAATTGTACTAAGGAATTATAATAATATCCTCAGGAAAATAACTAGATTGGGCCTTCATTAATAAAGGTTGGCTATCTCATTTCCTAGAAAGCAAAGCATATTTTATGTAACCTTTATTTTCAAACCATTCCCAAATCAAAATCTAAGAGTTGTTTAAAACAATAGAGAGATATTTCCCATTTAGATTTAATAACTTTCTTATGTAGGATAATGGCTTATAAGTAGCAACTAAGAAAGGAGTGAAGCAGAACATTTAAAGCAATAAAAAACATATTTATATTCAGAAACTGAAATGGATAAATTAGGAAATTAAGAAGTTTAATGCTAAGAGATTAATGAGTACATAAAAAGCAATAGATTCTGGTAAGGTTAAGTTATCCATCATTTAAGGGAATTTAATCCATACACTAGGGCATGTGGAGCTTTTAAAAGAAGAAAAATAAGTTACAAATTTGTAATTGAAGGCCTTAAGAAATCATAATTCTTTATTAAAAATAGAGAATTAGAATTAATTGGATGGATGAAGGGGATAGAAATACTAAGTATTTTCATAACTCCTTCATTGTAAAAAAGAATGGTAATATAATATGCCTAGTGATAGCTTAAGAAAGGGAAGTAGTTACTACTCAATCTGCTTTAATAGAAGCAATCAAGTTTTTTAAGAGCTCTCTAGGTATTACAAACTATTAAGTCTTCAATCCAAGTCCTCAAGTCCTTTATCAATTTCTAGATTAAGAATAAGGATATTGAACTATTGACTATTCCATTTAGTGCCTTTGATATGGAGAGAGATGTGATTGGAATGAATGCTTATAAAGCTCTAGGCTCAGATATACTTAATGGATACTTCTATCATACAACTTGGATACAGCTGAAGAATATGGTATCTAAAGCAGTATTTGAGTTTTTCAATATAGGTGAGATCTTATAGGAGATTAATAAAACTTTTATATTTCTAATCCCTAATAACCCTAAGACATTTGAAGAATATAGAGCAATTTCCTATTGTAGTTTCTTATACAAAATTATATCCGAATTGTTGGATACTAGGCTAAGGAAGGTGCTTAACTCAATAACAAGTGACAATTTAGGACCTTATAAAAGGAAGGCAAACATATGAAAATGTACTTTACTCAAGAGTTGTTTAAAGGCCATACAATTTAAAGAATTGTATAACTAAAGTAGACTTCCACAAAGTCAATGATAAGATCAACTAGGATTTTATCCTTTGGTTGTTTGAAGTCTTTGGTTTCCTTAGGAAGTTCAATGGTTAAGTAAGATTATGCTTAACTACTACTACCTTTAATATGCTTATAAATAGAGAACCAAAAAAGTTTTTTAAAGGTGGTAAGGGACTAAGGTAAGGGGATCCCTTATCCCCACATATGCTCTTTAGTATAGAATCACTAACTAGATTGATGAGTCATTAAATATTGAGGGATCAAGATTTTTGGTTCCACAGTATATGTAAAAGGCTAGGTATCTACCTCATGCTCACATTAAAAAATCTATGGAGCATTCAAAATCTACCTCATACTCTCATTTTCTCAATTAGATTCTAAAGTTAAGGGACAAAATCAAGGATCGCATCTCTTGCACAATTGGGAATGGAAAAGTGACATATGTCTGGTTTGATAATTGGTCTTGCTTGGGACCCCTCATACATTATTACAACAGTCTAAGCAACCCAAAAGCCTACTTATACTTAAACTTAGCTCTATGATTACAAAGGGTACATGGAACTTTCCTGAACGATTAAGGCATCTCCAACCATCATATCAACCTCAACCAAACTCTCTAGATATATTATACTGGTAGAATCAACCTATCCATAAACTCACCAATAGCATTGCCAATGATCTGCTAAGAATTAGGAAACAGAAGCTGGAATGGAATAGAATTACTTGGAGTAAGGTTCTACCCCCAAGAGTATCCTTTATATCATGGCTAGTAATAAAAAATAAACTAAATACAACAGATAGAATGTCGTATTTGTTAAGTCAAGAGAACTTTACAATGATTAATTTTGATGACAATCAAATAATAATAATGTTAGAAACAAATGAACGTTTTTAACAAGTATGTTAAGTGTGCAGACAAAGAACAAAATACAGACACAAGTTAACATATACGCAAATGCAGACGTAGACGCAGACGCAGACACAGACACAAAGTTAATATAGACGCAGACACAGACGCAGACGTAAAGTTAACATAAACGTAAATGCAGACGCAGACACAAAGTTAACATAGACGCAAATGCAGACGCAGACGCAGACGCAGACGCAGACGCAAAGTTAATATAGATGCAAATACAGACGCAGACGTAGACGCAAAGACTATATAAACACAGACGCAGATGTAAAGACAACACAGACGTAAAGAAGACACAGACGATATAACGAAGATACACTAGCACGTCAGAACAATTATTTATTCAGAGTTAGTTATAGAACTCAACTAAATGGCGGTTACCTAGAAGTGGTTATCAAGAATCAAGAAGCCGTTATCAAAAATCAAGAAGTAGTTAGAGACGAAGGCTATAAATATTAGTCGCAGTAGAAGATGCTATAAAGTTAGCAAATCAGAGACAAGTTAGAAAGCTAGACAATCTGAGAGAAAATTCTTACAGTGCTTACTTAGAATAAAGCAAACATTACTGTAACAAAAGCTCACAATCTTTTTCTAGTAAGAGAAAGAAAAGGCTGATAGCCTGAAGAGGCTAGGATAGTGAAAGAATACTTTGTAAGAGACCTGAAGAGGATCTAGAAGGGAAGAAAGAATACTTGTAATCGTTTGAAGAATAGTGAAACACTCATACGAAGTCTGAGGACTGAACGTAGCCCACAGTTTGGGATGAACCAGTATAAAAATCGCAGGGTCTATTCTCTACTCTTTACTTCAGTTTACTTTATTGTTAAAAATCATAAAGAAGTAATTTGAGATTTAACTATGTAATAATTTGTGATATTCTTTTAATAAGAAAGAGAAGTTCTTTTTGAAGATTTTATGTTTAGAAAGGAGGATACACCATTCAAAACCCGTTCTTGTGTATCTAGTTTCTTGAACGTAAAGTCTATACTAACGTGTGATTTACTTCAATTGGTATCAGAGCTCAGTTTCCTAGAACCATCTTGACAAAGTGAGGACAAAGATCCATGGCAGAATCACACATGTTCATAGCTGAAGGTGCCTCCGTCATAAGACCTCCTGCGTTCAATGGTGAAGATTATCATTATTGGAAAGACAGGATGCGACTCTTCATAGAATCCACACACATTGATCTTTGGGATATCATCAAGAATGGACCATACGAACCAATAGATGATGAAGGAAATGTTATTCCTCGTAACCGATGGACAGCTGATCATAAGGCCAGATTTCAATTAAATTCAAAAGCCAAGTTCTTTCTGAGATGTACGTTGAGCAGAAGTGAATATGATAAAGTTCATGGATTCGAGACTGCGAAGGAGATGTGGGACACTCTATCCATCGCACATGAAGGCAAAAACCAAGTGAAAGAGTCCAAGATCAGTATTCTTGTATACCAGTATGAGTTGTTTAAAATACAGGAAGACGAGTCTATTAATCAGATGTTTGGATGATTCCAAACTATCGTTAATGGACTTCAAGCTCTTGGGAGAATCTACGATAATCAAGACCATATGAGGAAGATTCTCAAAAGTCTGCCGAGAAGATGGAGACACAAGGTCACTGCTATACACGAAGCAAAGGACTTGAGCAAACTAAAGCTAGACGAATTGCTTGGTTCTTTGAAGATACATGAAGTAGAACTGGATGCTGAGGA
>JAOQML010000007.1:13126620-13143757 GCA_027568935.1 Erythroxylum urbanii | reverse complement strand
ACACCACCCTCGCGGGGCACAGACTCGGATATCACCGTCGATATCGGGTTCGGGTCCAGCGGGAGTGGGGTGTTACATTCTGAGCATTTGAGGTTAGTCCTACAGATAATGAGAGAAAAGCAATTGTATGCCAAGTTCAGTAAGTGCGAATTTTGGGTTGATCAAGTAATATTTTTGGGTCATATAGTAACTGGACAGAGCATATAGATAAACTAAAAGAAAGTAGAAGTAGTGATGAAATGGGAAGCTCCAAGAAATATGTCTGAGATTCGAAGTTTTCTTGGACTAGCAGGATATTATAGGAGGTTTTTTGAGGGGTTTTCACTAACCTCAACCCCTTTGACAAAACTTATGAGGAAAAATATACCATTTAAAAGGACTGATGAATGTCAGAGAAGTTTTGAGGAGCTAAAGCATTGGTTAACTATAGCACTGGTGTTAGTTATTCCATCTAGATTTGGAGCTTATGTGGTGTATAGTGATGCTTCACAATAGGGATTAGGAGTTATGCTAATGCAGTATGGCAAAATGATTACGTATGCATCGAGACAATTAGGATCTCATGAGTTTAACTATCAAGTTCATAATCTAGAGTTGTTGCAGTGTTATTTGCTCTAAGAATTTAGAGACATTATCTGTATAGTGAGACATTTCAGACATTCACAAATCATAAAATTTTAAGGTATTTGTTAAGTAAGAAGGAGTTAAATATGAGATAATAGCGATGGATTGAATTACTGAAAGATTATGATTGCACGATAAAGTATCATCCCTATAAAGCTAATGTTGTAGCTGATGTATTGAGTAGAAAATTCAAGAGCAGTGTGGCTCAAGTATAGTTATCGAGGTTACCAAGCTTAGTGCAATTAAGAGCATTGAATGTTGACTTGAATTTGGGGCAGAATGAAGCATTATTAGCTACATTGAAGCTTAGACTAATGTTACATGAAAGAATCAGAAAGACCCAAATTAAGGATCCAGAATTAGTGAAGTTAATTAAAAAGTTGAAAGTGAATCCGAATTCTGAGTTTGAATTGAGAAATGATACACTATGGTTAAAGCAGAGATTATGTGCACCTGATGTAGATGATTTGAGGAAAGAAATTCTGGAGGAAGCACATATAACAGCTTATGCTATGCATCATGATATTACCAAGATGTATATTATGCTGAAACAACATTTCTAGTGCCCAAGGATGATGAAGCAAGTGGCTGAATATGTGGCTAAGTGTTTAACTTGTCAACAGATTAAGGTAAAGCATCAAGCTCCAATTGGTAAGTTACAATCATTGCCCATTCTGGAGTGGAAATGGGAGAGGATCACTATGGATTTCAACATGGGTTTGACTAGGACTCCGAGCAAATATGATGCTATATAGGTCATTATTGACCGATTGACTAAGTTGGCTCATTTCTTACAAGTGAGGGAGAATAATACACTGAATCAGTTAGCTCGAAAATATGTGAATAAGGTCATAAGATTACATGGGGTTCCAGTGTCTATTGTATCAGACAGGGATCCTAGATTTACCTCTAGATTTTGGGGTAGTTTGCAAACAACTTTAGGTATGAAGTTGAACTTCAGTACAACATTTCATCCTTAGATAGATGGACAGAGATAGAGAACTATTTAGACTATTAAGGATATGCTCAGAGCTTGTGTTTTGGAGTTTCAAAGAGCATAGTATCAATATGTAGCTTTGATTGAGTTTGCTTATAACAATCATTATCATAGTAGTATCGGTATGGAATCGTATGAGGCATTATATGACAGAAAGTGTCGTTCACCTTTATGTTGGGATAAAGAGGGTCTAAGGATTGTTAAAGGCCCAGAACTGATTCAAAATAATGTTGATAAGATTCAACTGATCCGAAATAGAATTCAAGCGACTTAAGATAGATAGAACAGTTATGTGGATCAGCACAGGAGAGAAATATAGTACTAAGTATGAGACAAAGTGTTTCTGAGGGAATCGCCTTGGCAAGGTGTGCTAAGGTTCAGTAAAAAGGGTAAGCTAAGCCCTAAATACATTGGTTCATATGAGATTATTGAGAGAGTTAGACCATTGACATACAAGTTAGCACTACTAAAATGGCTCAGATACATAATGTGTTCCATGTCAGTATGCTCAAAAGATATCGGTCTAATCTGACACATATATTGCCAGATTAAGAAGTTGAAGTCGCAAGTAATTTGAGTTATGTAGAGAAACTAGTTAAGATAATTGGCTATCAAAACAAGGAATTAAGAAACCGAGTGATCCCATTGGTTAAAGTCTTTTGGAGGAATCATTCGAGAAAATAAGCTACATAGGAAATGGAGGAAAGTATGAGGAATCAGTATCCCCATCTATTTGACCAATCAAGTAAGAATTTTGAGTACGAAATTTCTTAAGGGGAGAATTGTAATAACATTGAGAGCATTTTATTTACATGCATATCATTAGCATTCACACATGAATTATAATTTGTACACATACAAAAATAGCATATGCACTCAATTGACATATTCCGGGGTATGAAGGATTAAAATTGAACATGATATAAATTGTGAATTGTTATGTCTTGAATTTTGGTTTGATTGGATTACAGTTAGTAATTTGGAATTAATTTTTATTAATTGGAAGAGTGATGAATTAATATGTACATTTGGACTAGGAAAAATGCCAAGTGATAAAATAAATTAATACATGAAAAATTAGGGTGACTAAGCCTATAATTAAGTGACATTTGGCATACTTAAATAAGGGAAAAATGGATAAGTAATTAGTTAAAAAATGGATCAATTATTGAGTGACATGTGGAATAATTAATAGGTGGCATATGGCAGCTTAATTATGGGGCAAATGTTTGGCATGCTTAATGACATATGGAAGGGTTATATGAAGACACCTAGCATTATATGAAGCAAGTTTCTGCAACAAAATTCTTGCTATCGTCCTTACTTCTCTCCCACAAAAATTGTTCCTATCTTTTCTCTATATTCTGGTCTTCACCCTACCTAAATTGTTACACAAAATCTACACTTTAATCCTTGACAAAATAGCCAAGAAACGAGCTTATTGTTACCTTCATCTTGCTGCTGAAAATCAACCTATTTTCATCTTAAGTTGTGATGGATCGTGCATGAATGGAGTGCTCATTAATCTGAAGATTTGAGCTAAAATTGGAAGCTTAATAAGTAGCAATTTGATCTTTATAACCTATTTAATAGTATGAGAATGATGCTTGAATTGGAATGAAAGGTATATGATGTTGATGATGAAGTTTGCTAGAATATGTTGAATGAACTTGGAAGTTTTTATGCTTCGTATGAAAACCATGGAGTATAGGTTATTATATGGATGAATTGGACTGAAATTTGAAGTATAAGGAAGGTGAATTTATGCTAAAGAAAAATGTTAATATAGTGTTCTTGAATTGGAAATGTATGTGCATGTATAAGAAGTGATTGTTATTGACAAAAAAATGAGCAAAGTTTAATGAACCTTAGTGTAATCAAGATGGAAGCTAGAAGATCATGTAATGAAGTAGGTTTAAAGGGTTTGTAATATGAAAATTTCCAGTGTTTGGTGTGTGTCCAAGTTTGATACATTCGTGAAAAATTGGGGAAAACAATGTAGTGCACATTGCAGCCTGGTTATTTGGGTTCTGTCAAGATCATGGCATAGTCCCCACAGTCGAGGCCTGTTGTATAAGCTTTTGTCACGACCATGGCATAGTCCCCATGGTCGTGGCCTATTGCACAAGCTTCTGTCACGAGCATGACATAGTCCCTTACGATCGTAGCCCTAGTTTTAGAAAGTTAACTTCAGTTTTCTGTGATTCTTGAACCAATTAAGGATAAGGTACTTTACTATGGTACATGTGGACTTAATTGAGGTTTAAATGAACCTAATTTGATGTTAAATAAGTTAGTTAAATGTTTGATAAGTTGAAGTTGTTAAATGATGTTGTACATTGAGGAAAAGATTTTTTGTTATCAAAGTATCTAAGTTTGGACTTTAAAAGTATTAAAGGAATGGAGATGTTCTTATAAATGTAAATGAGAATGTATATTGTTAGAAAAGGGTTAATGAATGAATGATTTGAATGATAAAGACTTATGAGTAAGAACACATACCCAGGAAAGTCATTGAGCATGCATTGAACATAACACATACACATATATATATGATTGAATACAAATATGATTGACCAATTTAGTAATGTGTAAATATGTGTATTGCATGGTTTAGATGCTTAAGTCGAACGCCAACATCTAGACATTGCCAGTTCATCGAGGCAATAACTATTTGGAACATACTGTGAGTTAACCTAGATGATTCTCACTAGGATTGATTTATTTCTGTTTAAATGTTAGCTATTGAATTGTAAGTGATATGGTTGATAGTTCTAGATATTAGTGATTCGAGAAGTTTGATAATTAGGAATATATTGGGAGTGTTCTGATTGTATATGAATATGAAAGAAATATGACATTCAAAAAAATGTTGAATGCCAGACTTAGGTCTGATGAACATGTGAAAGTGATCGTGCATTATGAATAAATGCTATTGATGGCATATTCTGTGATTTGATGCATCACATTGATATCATGATCAAATAATGAAGTAGTGACTAGAGTGACCAGTGAAAAGAACTTAAAGTTCAGAAATGAGCATAAAGAGCCACAGGCTCAGTATATAAAATGAGCCCGTATTCCTAATAGATACGGGACAATTATCAATAAGCTTGGTATCTATAACGGATATGGGACAGTTTAAAAAGGCCCTAGGTCACAACAAAGTAACAATTGAAAGTGAGTCATATATGCATTGCATATACAACTTGATATGTATTATATGAAAGACTGAAGTGAATTATTTGTTCTGAAATTGAAATGTGAAATGTGTATATAAAGTGTATTTGTTGAAATATGATGAAATGTAAAGTGATATGCAATAATTGATTATATGATTGGTCTGTGAATTGAATGGTGAATTGATTTGAGTATGATATGAGTGAGCACATCAATGATGGTTCGCTCACTGAGTTCGCAAAATCATCAAAATTGTAACGTTAATTTTTAAGTACGAGAGATGAGACTTAGCTTCTAAGACATTCTACAAGAAGTCTTGTACTTCTGTTTTGGACTCAAGAAATGGCTCAAAAGTCTAGTCAGCTGAGACTGACGAATTAGATAGAATGTTTTTGTTTAGTTTCTCATTCCATGTAGAATATGTTGTAAAGAGAAATAAACTCTTTTATGCTTTTGATACAGTGCATATATGGATTATAGGGTGTAAAGCGACATTGTAAAATTATGTTTTATAAATGGAATAAGGAAATGATCTTTAGTATATTTGTGATTTATTTGTGATGCTACATTAAGTGATTTGTTGCTCTAACATGTTATTGTCATAAGGTATGTTCTTAAACGTCCTCTGGATATTCCGGTATATACTCTATGGCAGTGGGGTGTTACAACAATCATGACATACTTGCCATTATTATGGAAGGCGTGATACAAACGCGGGGATCTACTTCCATTTTTATTTTTTTATGGACTTTTTGGCCTGGGTAAAACCTAGTTTTTACCCTAAAAGGTAAAACACTATAAAAGAAAAAAGAAATGACCTAATCAAGTGAGCCTCCATCTTACCATTTCAAGAAAGAGCTAAGGGAGAGAAAGAAGAGAAGAAAAAGAAGCGAAGGAGTTGCTACAACAACCTTCAGCCATCCTTTCCAAGTTAATTTCTCACTTCATCTTTATGATTATTTCATTTAATATATGAGATGGATATGAGGATGATGAATATTTGTTAAGGATGTTTTAAACTTCATTTATGATTTGTTCTTGAATCAATTGTGATTTGATTTCTTTTGGTATTAATATGTCGAGTATTATGATTGTTTGTCATTTTTGGATACTTCGATAACACATCAAGAGAGTGAACCTAACATGATTAGGTTAGGTAATGAGAGTTAGCAACCTAATAGATCACATAAATAATCAAATTGGTAATTATACGACGAGAGATTGTGTGTTAGGACCCAATTGTTTATTAGAGTGCTTAAAATCCTTAGTGGAAGAGCCACCTAAACCTTTCTTAGTCAAACAATGCAAAAGGTCAATTCTGACCTCAAGGGCCACATAGATTCCAATAGGGGAAACCAAATGCCACGAATGCTAAGTTAAATAAAATTTTGAATAAACTAAAAAATATGGAAGACGCTCACAAAATGTTGTAAGGAAGATTTAAGCGAGTAACCAAAAATCATGCATCTTCCATCCACAATTTAGAAGTCCAAATGAGCCAATTGGCAAATTCATTGTCTGCATGAATTGTGGGAAGCATCCTTACAATGTTGAATCAAACCCAAGGAAGCAACTACAAGCAATTACATTGTGAAGTGGGAAGGAATTCAAACAGTCCACAGAGCTAAAAAGTGCACCCCACATTATAGAGAAAGACAATGAAAAGGAGAAAGATGTGGACATGAGCGAATACCCTCCATACATTGCTCCTCCACTATATCCACCCAAAATTCCATACCCCTAATAACTTCATAATAGCAAATTAGATGCACAATTTGTGAAGTTTGTAGAGAAATTGAAGACTTTCCAAATAAATCCTTCATTCATTGAAGTTTTGGAACACATGCCCAAGTATGTTAAATTTTTTAAGGACATATTATCAAAGAAGTGTACTTGGGAAGAGAACCAAACGGTAACCTTAACTGGTAGCTATAGTTCCAAAGTCACTAATCAATTTCCTTCTGAGTTGAAGGATCCAAGGAGTTTCAAAATACCTTGTATGGTTGGTGAATTTGAGTTCAAAAAATGCCTATGTGATTTAGGAGCAAGCATCAATCTTATGCCTTTGTCGATATTTAGGAAATTAGGAGTCGGTGAGGTTAAGCCAACTTCGATGCTAATCCAGTTGGCTAATCTATCTACTAAAAGACCGTTTGGAGTGGTGGAAGACGTTTTTATGCAAGTGGACAAGTTCATATTCCTATGGACTTCGTTTTTCTTAACTTCAAAAAAGATAAGAATTGTTTACTAATTCTTGGATGACGTTTCATGAACACAGGAAAAACATCTATTGATGTTCATGAAGGTAAATTGACACTTCAGATTAGTGAAGATCAAGTGGAGTTCAATATGGACAAGACCTTGACGAATCCGAAGGAAAGCAGCGCTTGCATGAAGATTGACATTATGGATGAAAGTATGTAAGAGCAAGTAGAAAGCTACTTTACAGAAGTTAAATTATTAGAAATGGAGACGGACAATGAAGATGAGAAGGCGAACGAAGCTGAGTCTGAAGGAGATGTTAAAATGGAGGAGTCGGGTGTTTAGACCCGTCAAGAAATGTTAGTATGAACTGAAGCACCCATACAACCCTCTATAAAGAAACCACCAACCTTAGAGCTTAAATCTTTACCCACACAACTCATATATACCTTTTTAGGTGAAGGTCAAACTCTATCCATCATCATTTCCAATCTACTGAATGGGGAACAAGAGAGTAAAGTAGTAGAGATTGTTAGGAAGCCGATAAAGGCCATAAGATGAAAAATATCTGAAAATCGAGGTATAAGCCTAAATGGTTGCCTGCATTAGATAAACCTTAAAGAAGGAAGTAAAGCAGTGAGGGAATGTCAACGTAGATTGAACCCTCAAATGAAGGAAGTGGTTAAAAAGGAAGTAGTAAAGCTCTTAGATGTGAGTATCATACACCCTATATTTGATAATGAACGGGTCAACCCAGAACAATGTATACCAAAGAAAGGTGGAATGACAGTAATGGAGAGTGAAAATGGAGAGTTAATTTCGATGAGAACATTTACATGATGGAGAGTGTGCATAGCTTATCGAAAACTCAACAAGGTGACTAAAAAGGAACATTTCCCTCTCCCATTCATAAATTAAATGATAGAAAGAGTAGCTGGCCACTCATTCTATCATTTGATCTACAAATGGGAGAGATAAATGTTCCTTTTTAGGGAAAGTGATGTCTCATTCTACTGCTTCTTAAATGGTTGCTCGAGGTATAATCAGATATTCATTTACCCTGAAGACCGAAAAAAGACCACATTCATATGTCCTTATGGTACCTTTGCATATAGATGGATCTCTTTTGGGTTATGCAATGCCTCAGCTACATTTAAAAGTGCATGACGCCTATCTTTGCAGATATGAATGAAGATATAATGGAAGTTTCCATAGATGATTTTTCCATCTTTAGAGACTCTTTTGAGAAGTGTCTAACCAATTTGGACAAAGTACTCCAAAGATGTGAAGAATCACATTTAGTGTTAAGTTGGGAAAAGTATCACTTTATGGAGTAAGAGGGGATAGTGCTCAGGCACAAAATTTAGCACTAAGGATATGAAGTGGATGGAACAAAAACAAAGGTTATAAAGAAACTCCCACCTCTAATCAATGTCAAAGGAATTAGAGCATTTTTAGTCCATATTAGGTTTTACCATCACTTTATCAAGGATTTCTTGCAAATCACAAGACCCTTAACAAACTTTTTAGTCAAGGATATGCCTTTCCTCTTTAATGATAACTATTTATCTACATTCAATCAATTAAAGGAGGCACTAACATCAACACCAATCTTAACACCACTCGATCGAACAATCCTATTCAAAGTCATGTGTGATGCTAGCCACTAAGCTGTTAGTTACGTATTGGGCCACAGGAAGGAAAAAATGTTACAGGCGATATACTACATAAGCAAAACAATTATGGGACCCCAACTTAACTACACCACTACTGAAAAGCAATTACTCACAGTGGTGTATGCTTGTGACGAGTTTGGGCCATACCTCTTGGGTTCTAAGGTGATCGTATTTACCAATCACGCAACGTTAAAATATCTTTCCACTAAGAAGGACAAAACCAAGGATTATTCAGTAAGTTCTACTCTTATAAGAGTTTGAAATAAAAGTAAGAGATAAGAAGGGAGTGGAGAATGTAGTCGAGGACCATATATCACATTTGGAAGGAGGGGAATGTGAGCTAAGTGATGATGTTAACAAAAAATTCCCTGATGAAACCTTGATGTTACTTAATAGCATAGCAACATCATAGTTTACAGATATCACAAATTTTATCACCAGTGATAAAATTCCTTCTGATCTACCGAATCAATAGAGAAAATGATTTTTGTATGAGTGAACTCAATATTTATGGGACGAGCCAATCCTATATAAGACTTGTGCTGATGAGATAATAAGACAATGTGTGTCAGAGGAAGAGATGTTGGACATATTAACACAATGTCACGAAGCACAGTATGTTGGCCATTATGGAGCAAACAAAATAGCATCTCGAGTACTTAAGGGTGGATTCTATTGGCCACATCTTTTTAAGGATGCACAAGCTTTTATGGCACAATGTGATCACTATCAAAGAGTGGGCAACAATTCCAAAAGAGATGATATGCCTTTATCCAACATCTTGGAAGTCAAAGTCTTCGATGTGTGAAGCATCGACTTCATGGGTCCCTTTCTATCCTCCATAGGGAACACATACATTCTAGTAGGAGTGGACTACGTATCTCACTGGGCCTAAGCTGTGGAATCTCCAACTAATGATAGGAAGGTTGTATAGACATTCATCAACTAGTTATTCAACTGATTTAGAGTGCCATTAACGATAATAAGCGATGGGGGAACACATTTTTGTAACAAATCTTTTGATGCTCTCCTAAAAAGATATGAAGTCCACCATCAGGTTGCCACTCGTTATCACCCACAAATGAGTGGACAAGTGGAAGTCGTGAATTAGGAGCTGAATCAAATTTTAGAAGAGATGGTGAATAGTTCTAGGAAGGAATGGACATTAAAGTTAGATGATGCCTTATAGGCTTATCGAACTACTTTTAAAATGCTGATCAGAACGACTCCCTTCTGACTCGTTATATGGTAAAGGTTGTCATTTGCCTGTGGAACTAGAGCATCGAGCATATTGGGCAATGAAGGTTTTAAATTTTGATTGGAAGAAAATAGGTGAGAATCGACTTCTGCAACTAAATGAACTCAAAGAGTTTCGTTGCAATGCATGCTAAAATGCTAAACTTTATAACGAGAAGGTGACAAGATGGCATGACTCTCATCTTAAGTAGAAGGAATCAACTATGAATTTGTGAAGAAAAAGTTTGAACTTTTATTTCTAAATCACACACACAAAAATACACCTTATAACCCCTATTTATAGTAGAAAACTCCTAATCCTATTAGGAAACAACCTGGACAATATGAAATCATACTAAAGATCTAAAGAAAACTCCTAATACTATTAGAAAACAACCTAGACAATTAGAATCATACTACAAATCTAAAAGAATAAGAAAACTAATTTTAGAAAGGCAAAAACGAGTCCTAAGCACTGTTTCCAGCTATCAGATTTAGTGTCCAAGTAAACAAGTAAAACTAACTTTATAAAATTCCAAAAATTATGAAAATTAATAGAAAACTAATTTTATGTGTTATCTACATGCTCCTAAAATTTTAGGCTGAGTAGACAAGGCTTCATTTAGTTTTAGAGCTAAAACTTGCAATCATACATGTACAATCGAATATTGCATTGTTTGTAAAACTCTTAAACCTATTACCTTCGCAAACGAAATTATCATGTAAATTCAAATATAATAGCTTGGATACAAAGTCTACTTATGTCCCACACAATTCTCCCTCAATTAAAAAGCATTTTCCCTCAAATCTTCATCGTTTAAGCAAGGAGACTAACAATAACATTAAAAGTAACATAAACTCTATAATCTCCAGGAAGATCAATCTTATATGCAGTCTCTCCAATTTGTTCAAGCACTTTGAATGGTCCATTAGCACGGGGCATAATTTTATTCTTCCTTTTGCTTGGAAATATTTCCTTGTGAAAATGAATCAAAAATAGATTACCAGGTTGAAAGCTCAGTTGCTTGTGAAATGATTAGCATAAACCTTTTAACTCCCTTTATTCTTCTCTATCTTTGGGTAAATATGCTCACAAACCTTCTTCATTATCTCTGCCTTGGCCTTTGCATCTATACTCATTGAGTCTCTCTTTAAAATAGGAAGTAAATCCACAGGAACATAATGATTCACGCCATAAACAACTTTAAAAGGAGATATCCAGTAGCACTAGTTAGAGATTTATTATAGGAAAATTTAACATGGGCAAGTTTTAAATCCCAGTATTTGTTGGTTTTACTCACCAATTTATAAAGCAAGGCACTAAGAGTGTAATTTGTAACTTCATTTTGTCCATCAATTTGTGGGTGGTGAGCATTGCTAAATAACAACTTTGTTCTAAGTAATTTCCACAATGTCCATCTAAATGACTCAAAAACTTCAAATCTCAATCAGAAACAATGCTTTTTGGTATCCCATGAAGATAAATAATCTCTTCAAAGTATAATCAGCAATATGTAAAGCATCATTCGTTTTATGACATGCAACAAAATAAGCCATCTTTGAAAAATGATCTACAACCACCATAATTGCATCCTTATCATGCTATGTGCGAGATAATTTGACAATGAAATCCACACTATTATCCTCCCATAGTCATTCTGGAATAGAAAGAAGTATGTAAAGTCCCTGATGAAAAGTACTCTTTGCTCTTTAGTAAGTATCACACTGGTTAACAATAGATTGCACATCTCCAAGCATATGAGGTAGTAGAAGTGTTCTTGAAGATTTTCATAAGTCTTCTGAATATCAAAATGACCAGTATGACTACCACCATGAGCTTCGTGAATCAATAAATCACGAAAAGAGCCCTTAGGAACACATAATTTATTCTCATTGAAGAAAAAAACCATCTTGAATTACAAACTGGTTATGAACCTCTTTTTCACAAAGTTCAAATAATCTAACAAAGTCTTCACCCTTACATAAGAATTCTTAATGATTTCAAAGCCAGTGAGCCTTAAATTAAGTATTAAAAGCATAGAATACCTTCTTGACAACACGTCAGCTATGACATTAGAGCATCCATCCTTGTACTTTGATGAGAAAGTAAAGGATTGTAGAAACTCGACCTACTTAACATGATGTGGATTAAGCTTTTGTTTCCCATTAATATACCTTAATGCTTCATGGTCACTATGCAACATAAAAGGCTTAGGTCGTAAATAATGACTCCAATGACGAAGAGTCCGAACAATTGCATAGAACTCTTTATCATAAGTAGAGTAATTTAGTTTAGATCTATTAAGCTTCTCATTAAAATAAGCAATGGGACGTTTTTGTTGAATAAGTGTAGCCCTAATTCTGAGTCCACTAGCATCATATTTTACTTTAAATAGCTTATTAAAATTAGGAAGAGCTAATATAGGAGTTGAATATAACTTCCCTTTAATCAATTCAAACGTCTTTTGTGCAGAATCACTCCATTTGAATTTCCCTTTTTTCATACATTCAGTAATCGGTGCCATAATAGAACTAAAGTTCTTCACAAAACTTAGATAAAAAGAAGTCAATCCATGAAAGCTACGAACTTCACTATCAGATTTAGGAGTTGGACATGATTTAATAGCATCAATTTTCAAGTTATCAACAAAACTACCATCCTTAAACACAACGTATCTAAGGAATATTATGTTATCTACCATGAAAGTCCACTTCTCATTCTTCCCATATAACTTCTCCCTTCTCAACACTTTGAAAAACATTCTCAAGTGCAACATATGTTCCTCATTACTCTTACTATACACCAGAATATTATCCAAGTACGCAATAATAAATTTACCAAGGAAAGTGCGCAATACCTCATTTATAAGTCGCATGAATGTGCTTAAAGCATTAGTGAGACCAAAGTGTATTACTAACCATTTGTACAAGCCAGACTTATTCTTGAATGTGGTCTTCCATTCATCATCTTCTCTCATTCAAATCTAGTGGTAAACACTCTTTTAAGTCTATCTTAGAAAACATTTGAACATCATGGAGATCGTCCAACATCTCATCTAGATGAGGCCTGGGAAAGCGATATTTGATGTTGATATTGTACTTTACATTACTATTAATACACATTCGTTATGAAACATCTTTCTTTGGTATAATAAAAGATGGTACAACATATGGTGACATGTTTTCACGCACATATCCACTCTTCATAAGCTTATTGATTTGTCATTGAAGCTTCTTTGATTCTTTTAGATTACACCTATATACGGGCTTGTTAGGTAAAGGTGTATCCATAATCAAGTCTATTTGATGCTTGATCCCTCTAATGGGGGGAAAACCTAGAGGAAAATCATTAGTAAACACATCAGCATATTCATCCAAAAGAGACTTAAGTTCCAGTAGGTAAGAATTAACCAGATTATCATGGACCTCCTTCGAAACTAATGCATATACTACTTATAATTCAACAAATTCTCAAATAATCCCACTCTTCCCAATAATCAAATTCTCCCTTTTATATTGCTCCATGTTCAGTTCATGTACTCTAGAAGGAGATAAAGGTGCAAGCATAAGCCTTTTCCCATCCATCTCAACGATATAGAAATTAGAGACTCTATCATGTTGAGCTTTTCAATCATATTGCCATAGACATCCTAATAAGATATGACATGCATCCATTAGAATCTCATCACAAAGTACCTAATCATGATACTTATTACTAATTGAAAAGGAAACAAGCACTTCTTTTGTCACCTTCAAATCACTCCCTTTATTAAGCCATCGAATTGTGTAAGGTCTTAAGAGTCTGAAGTAGACAAGTTTCGTTTATCCACGAGTACTATGGAAGCCACATTGGTACAAGAACCACTATCAATGATCACATTATATATCCTTCCTTGCACCTTGCATCCTGTATGGAACAATTGTTCATGTTGGGACTCATTTGGAGGAGCACCCTTTAAAACATGTTGAATCATAGGGCTAGGTCCTTCCTCGTTACCTTTAACCATATCCTCCACTCTTCCCTCGTAATCTCCTCCAATATCTAACTCCTTTTCTCCCTCTTCTATAGACAAAGCATTCAGCAAAGCATTAATCTCTTAACACTTTTGAATTGTCATGAATTTGTTTATAGGGAATTTATATTGACATTTAAAACATCACCTTTTGTGCTTATCAAGTTCTTTTATGGTCAAAGTACCTTTAGCTTTCCCATCTTGCTTCTTGTTGTTTGAATCAACTTTAGAACACGAAAAGATAGAAGTAGAAGGTGTCATAGGATTCTTCTATTGTGCAAATGACATCCAATTAGTTTTTTTGTTACCTTGTTGTTCAACGTGCAAAGTAAGTTTACACAACTCATTATAGTTATAATAAGGCTATAATTCCACCTTATCCTTGACTTTCAAACTCAATCCCCCAAAAATCGAGCCATCTTCTGATCTGGATCCTCCGTAATATGACTCAACATCGTTAAATTCTCAAAGTCATTAAAATACTCACTAAGAGACTGAGTTTGTTTCAAAGTTGTTGCCTTTACATAATGCTCTTGTCTATAATTATCAAGGATATAATTAGCTTTGATTTCATATTTTAAATGAGTCCAGGTCTTATTTCTTCTTCGTTCCCATCTTAATGACTCACGTTGCAAGTCATCATACCAAATTCCTGTTAAGTTGATTAACTTAAGGATAGTATAATTAAAACTTTCCTGGTTCGTAAAGGCTTTATACTCAAACATACGGTTAGCTCTACGAATCCAATCTAAGGCAAATTGAGGATCATATTTACCTTCAAAATCAGGGAGTTCAAACTTCAAGTTACAACTTTTGTATGTGTATCCTCCACGTCTAAGATGTCTTGGTTGTTCCTTTTCTGATTTGTACTCCTCTGCTTCTTTTTTTTGCTCCTCATCAGAATCATCATAAGTCCTTTTAGATCTTTCATGTGATCATTCTTAAGTTCTACTTCGCATAAAACGTCTCTACTTAACATCTTGCATCTACAAATAGCCTAGCTGATTGTTGATGTCTTTAATTTGATCATGAATCCCACCAATCTTATGATCTAAAAGTTGATCTATTGTCCCTAAAAGAGCATAATTGTTATTATTGGTGTTGTTGGTGTTGTTACCATTTTTTGCAGCCATATTTGTTCCAAACCTCACAAGATCAAACTTGAAACTTTCAAATTTAAGTGAGAGAAGCTCAATTATAGATCGTTAAGCCTTATGAAAACCCTAATAATTGTGCTTGATACCAATTTGATATATAAACTAAGCACACCAATTGAACTTGGGAGAATAAAAGCAAAGGGTGTTGTTAGGTTAATTTGAATGAATGGAAAATATTGAAAATCAAAGGGAAAACCAAGAGAACACCACAATAGTTGATAAATCCAAGAACCATAATTGTTGATAAAGCTCCCAAGGGTGTCACAAACCACACTAGCATAAAGACTAATACAAAATGATGGAATCAACTTCAAATTTGTGAAGAAAAAGTTTCAACTTTTATTCTAAATCACACACACAAAAATACACCGTATAACCCCTATTTATAATAGAAAACTCCTAATCCTATTAGGAAACAACCTAGACAATATGGAATCATACTAAAGAACTGAAAAAAAAATATCCTAATACTATTAGGAAACAACCTAGACAATATGGAATCATATAAAAGATCTTTAAAAATAAGGGAACTAATTTCGGAAAGGCAAAAATGCGTCCTATGCACTGTTTCCAGCTGTCAGACTTGGCGTCCAAGTAAAGGACTAAACTAATTGTATAAAATTAATAGAAGACTAATTTTATGTGTCCTCTACATGCTCCTAAAATTTTAGGCCTAATGGACAAGGCTTTACTTAGTTTCGTATCCAAAACTTACAATCACATATGTATAATTGAATATTGCCTTATTTGTAAAACTCTAAAATCCATTACCTCCGTTTATGAAATTATCATGTAAATTCAAATATAATGACTTGGAGACAGTCTACTTGTGTCTTGACATCAGCTACCGATCTCATCTCTTGTGCAGGTATAAGTGATAGTAAAACTACTTCCACTCCTATTATAGTGATTTTTGTCGTATACCAACAAATGGCAAACCTTTGGATGATCCTACATTACATTGACAACTATTGGGGAGCTTAATATATCTTAAGGTTATTCGTCCTAACATAGTCCTAAGTAGTTCACATTTTTAGTCAATTTATGATAGTTTTTTAAACCACTCATTATTCTGCATTGCTTCATATTCTGCACTATATTAAAGTTACCCTATTTTAAGGTATCCACCTTGCATCATCTTCTTTAGAGCCCTATGCATACTCTAATGCTAATTGGGGTGGGGACCCTATTACTCAAATTTTTACTATTAGATTTCATTTCCTTCTAGGTAATTTTCTTATCTTTTGGAGAAGCAAGAAACAAACAATTTTGACCTGTTCCAACATTAAAACTAAATATCAGGCCCTTGCTAACACTACTTCTGTACTCATGTGGTTTTGTTGGCTACTACAATATACGAGAATTGAACATTGATCACCTAATACCATCTATTATGACAATCAAAATTCCATTTAAATTGCTTACAATGATGTATTTCCTAAGTGCATGAAAATACTAAAAATGATTGTCACTTTATTAGCAATCATGACCAGCAAAGAACAATCTCTTTGTCTCTGTATTATTTTGCAATCAGACAGTTGACATCTTCACCAAAGCTGAACTAATAATCTTAGGTGTCAGTCAATAATAGTATTCTGTAGAATATTAGTAAATGATAATATCAAATATTACACAAAATATTTACTATAAAATACTAGTGTTTATTTATCTTAATCTTCTAACTTATCTTTAATCTTTATTTTGATCTTGTAATCCTTTGTAACTCTATATATAGAGTCCTCTTATATATTTTGGAATATAGATTAATAAGCTACAAATTCTCATTATTCTCATAAACTCTGTTAATATTAATTTGTTATTATGTTACTTTATATTAATTTGAATAAAAGTAGGAACAATTCAATTATTGACTTGTTATTGCATTATTTTTTTGTGTTATCAAATTAGGAATAATTTACTAGAAACAAAATTAAACTCCAAACTAAATCAAAATGTTACAAGTAAATATTAATTATTAGTAATTAAATACATAGTTATAATAGTTATGAATATTTAATAAATATTAATTGGTATTATCTTCTGGAAATCAAT
>JAOQML010000007.1:13108997-13122323 GCA_027568935.1 Erythroxylum urbanii | reverse complement strand
ACCAAGTGCTTTTATCTTGTTTCAACGTGCATATACAAAACTCAATACTACGATGCTATGCATTTCACTATGCAACTGGTTTCATTCTTCCAAGAGCTAAATAAAAGCTACCACTTTCCAGGCAAGTTCGTCTCTACCAACCTTATGTAGGGCAAATGGACGTTTTATTTTTTACCGATAGCTCCTTTCTACAGGTGATGTGATGTAATGTCATGTGTTCGATGAGATTTACAGTTAAGATGATCGTTTGAGAACATTACAGGACATGTACAATTTTTGAGGCAATGGAACTAACGGGGTCATTTCTTCTTTTTATCGTCCTTTTCTCTTTCAAGAAGTACAGGAGCCGCTGGAATGCTAAACCACCACTCTCTTAATCTCCTTGCCCATCTCTCTGAGTTCCCTCTCCTTAGAGGCGAATACCTCGTAAATATCTCAAATAAAGTGAACAGTACCATGTACTTGATAGGTATGAAAGCCAGGACTAAAGCCACCGCTATAAGGGTCACCGCAAATTTCTCAGTTGCCTGGTCATTTCAAAAACAAAAGCCACATTGGAAACACAGTTCTTGGCTATATTAAATAATACTTAAACAAGTGCATAGGATGGTTATGAAGAAATATATGTTAATCTAAAGAAGCAGATCATACAAGTATGCAAGGACAAGATGCGGACCTGAGGGAAGATGGAAAGCAATAAGGCACGTAATTTGAGCAGGAAAATATTTCCATCCTGTATGAGCTGTTCAACTTGGGATATTGCATTCTGAACAGCCAAAAGTTGCTCCATTGTGTTCATTGGTGGAGGTGCTACCACCTTGAGTGCATCAATAGGCCTTCCTTTGTTAGACCATTGAGTTAGTATCATAAAGACTGCCAAAAATACGAGTAGAATTCCAAAAGCATAGCCCAGCCATCCCCTAAAATCGCACATTGTACAAGTACTCAGAAATGAAATCGACCAGTTTAATTAGAAAAATAACAGCAAGCACTTTGCAAAGGGCTTTAAGCTCTTATTTTGACCATCAGAATATAATTTAAATCTTCTCCTCGCCTTAAACCTAATGCTTCCAATTCTCTGCACCAGTTTTTATGATAGGAAGTACGTTTTACCTCCAAATGACATAACTAAAAACCAAACAGAACAACGAAGACTTGGTAGGATCATCCCAATATAGCAATGAACGAAGCAACTTCCCAAGTTCCAAAACTGGGAAAAGCAATTCCTGCAAAAGCAGCAGCCAATAAAAAGACAATGCCTGTTATATACAACAAAGCAAAGCTGAAATACATGTGAACTTACATTGCAACAGCTAAATAAGTGTAACGGTCAAAATGTTAAGTTTGAGGTAAGTCAGCAATCCAATTACATTGTACCAGCATTTGTCTACATTCTCATAAACACCACATACATTGTTATTTCTTAAGCAAATCAACCCCATAAAATAAAACTTGAAATAAAGTACAACCATTAAGCTAAGTTTTGTTTAGTTGATGAAATAAAGAGAAAATAATTGTTAAAAGAAATTTGCAAAGGGATCAACTTTCTTTGTTTAGATAAAGGTAAAATGAATTCAAAACTACTTCCCAGGAAACTTTCCCTACTGGTCCACTTTATCTTTATATATTCCAATATAGAGAGAGAAAGAGAGTGTCATGGAATTTTTGACTTACCCTCATATCCCTTCTTAACCCTAGGTTCTTTTACTCCATTTTATCTTTCCGCTGACTGTGCACCAAATGCGACGTGAAAAACGAAAGGGAATGAAAATCCCTAGCAAACTCTCTTTTTTTTACCATCATTCCTTCAGCAATCTCTTCATAAATTAATTCAAACAAAATATGTTCACTAGCAGCATTACCTTCATTACAGCTACATTGGTGTCAATGCCATCTACTTTTACTCCATCCACTGTCTCTTGTGCAAGAACCACCTTCTTGTAGTTGCTTTTAGATTCTTTAACTGCTCTTTCCAACACGCTAATCTCTCCAACAGCTATCTCACCCACAGCAAGGCCAGTCTCATATGGTGCATTTGAACTTGTTCCAAACACAAACCCTAAATTTGAAACCATGGCCAAGGCTGAGACTGAGTACATTCCATCCCCAGCAGAATGATTGCTGGTCCGGTCTAATTCTCTCGTGGAAGACATGTTTGCAAGTGTTTCTAGGATCAAATCTCCACCAGGAAGTTGATCACACAGATTAAACATGAGAAGAGTTTCATAGTTAAAATAATTCAAAGAGCTTATGTCTTGAATTGCTTGTAGTCGCAAAATGCCAAGTACAGCCTTTGAAAGTGCTTCATCCCTAGCAACTCCGGTGATCTGATATTTGTTTATGAACCTGTGGACAAATAAAACTTCCCGGATAATTGCTAACCAGTAATCACGACGTGTATGCCCTTTAAGCTCAGGGAACTCCATGATGACAGGCTCTGATCTATGAAATAAACATAAAAGGTTAACAACTAATAGAGTGATAAGAAGAGAAGTTTTCAGTCTTCCAGAATGAGACAGAAGAGAGACTATAATCCCAAGTATATTCACAAATGTATTGTTCATCACATTTATTTAGACTGAATCGTGCCTTACAAGGAAATAGATTTATAATACACCGCCTTGTCAAAAAGTCGAGTACCCCATGGGCCGGTCAGTTCAGGTTTCACAACCTGTTTTAGGTCAGTTGACAAGTCATAAATTTTTGGCTTGTCATAGGATACAACACGTAGAGCTTCAAAGTATAGTGCATGATCTGTGAGAATCAGACGACCTGCAGGTATATCTTATGTTAAAACATGATAATATATTGAAAGAAATTGAAAGTAGTAAGAAACATATTGTGTTCTAAAAGCTCCTTCAAAAATCTACATTATTTGGGTTAAAATGTTTATAGTGAAAACGAGATTTATAAAAGAAGATGCAACCGAATAACTGTTCAATTAAATTCACCTGGCCAAGTAGATATTCCTACATGTTCAAGAACTGGCTGAGTGGTGACTGTTCCATCCACTTCTAGAATTTTTTCTTTTCTAGAAGACCGAATTGCAGAAAGAAGTGACGATTCTGACTGGGATTTCATCCTTTTTATTGCTCTGCAAAGAAGCCAGATTCAATAAAAAAATAATTTCTCTAAAAGGGTGTCTCTAAATACATACTTTGCAATGCAAACAAATATTCATGGTGGCAGCAAGAGATAATCAGAATTCATAAAACAGAAGAACAAGAAAAGCAAATTTGGGTCCTAATGTCAGACACTTAGATTCACAATACAACTCCAAGAAGAAAAGTAACTCGGTCTCAAGATTCTACAGTTTTCCCAAATTAGCTTTTCTGACATCCCTCTGACCAAAAATCTATATTTCAAAAAATATGAAATGCCAAAAAAATAAGTGCCTTCTCACATGGAAAAACTACCACGTACTACAAAAACTCCATCCACCTAATGACGGCCAGACAGCATCTGTTTGATTAATGCACGACGTCCTTCAATTACGAATTTTCTCGTTAGTTAATGGCCTCATTCATATACTTTCCCAAAAGATTCGTAAGAGAAGGGATGGAATTCATAAATTCCAAGCCTATTTTGCCACAGTGAGTCTAAACAGATTTCCTGTCATATTTTGCACAAGGTGGCTAACATGTTAAACATGACTTGCAGAGGCAGAAGACAGAGATATGAATGGAAGTCTACCTGACGAGAAACAACTCTCTCCATATACACCTTGCAATTGGATATAGAAATAAAGCCAAAATTATAGACACAACAATTTAACGGAACTAATTTATCTTCCTCATTTATCTTGAGTTTGTACTCTTCTGCAAAGCTCTCAATCACATCTAAAGGAGTCACCTAAATAGAAAACTGCCTTAGGACACTTTAAGCTTACTTGATGAACTAATCAGTATCAGTTCTTCTGAAATGCGTCTGTTGCCACTTCAGTGTTCAGATAAAAAGGAACAACAACCTACTAAGAATCTTGATGAAAGATGAAAGATGCAATTGAAATTAAGGTGAAGAGGAAAGAAGTCTAACATATACAAAAATAATCACCTTTCTAATCCACCTAGGTACTTGTCATAAATGTAGAACTCAAGCCTGCCACCAGATGACTTACTAAGCACCTCAAAAAGATTTTCGCTGATAACCACATTAGCGATAATCGGAACCACTGGAGCTATTCGAGAGAATGCTTCAAGCCCAATAGTCAATTCATCATCTCCCTATAAAGATAAGGAAATGTAGAAAGTCACCTTCACATGATGGAGAGACGTAAACCAGTAACAGAGACATCTTTATTCAACAGACTCCACTTAAGGATGAAAAAAACGATTGTTTACTCTAAACCTCTCAGTGCACCCCCAACATCCACCCCATCTCTCTCTATACATATTTACATGCACATGAAAACACAAGCACAAACAAAACAGGGCCAGGGAATAATATAGTTTTAACTATGAAGAATTCAATGACCTATGCATATACCGCTATTTCGTAGTAGTTTCAAACCTGAATTTTCAGGAGGTCAAATAACATAACCGTTAGGGCAGATATATCACTAGTCATAGCATTATTTTCAAACAATGTGCATATTTACACTTAATCTCCCTATTTTGTGTATAACCACATGAAGCTTTTGTATCTCATTCAGTGACGTAATAATGAACAAAATTAAAGTTACCAAAATAAACAATAAATTACTTACATCAAGTAAAGGTTGGCTGGCAGCATCTGGATTTTCCCAAGCTAGCATCATATCAAATGTCAAGCGGCGAAACTTCTTGTCAGCAAGATGCCCAATTTGTTGAACAAAGAGAGGAAGCGCTTTGAAGCAGCAATATTCTAGAAAGTTCCTCGCATAATGTGATGGATGCTTAATGCAATCAGAAGCCTCTTCATTGAAGCTTGTTTGAAGCTCGGATGCAGGAATGTCAAGAATTCTGCACATTTTGTTACCGCTCATAACGAGAAATCATGGGAAGAAAGAGAGAACTCATGGCTTTTTGATGATGTTACAGAATACCAAAAAAAAATGGAAAATTAAAATGCAGAGCACTAGCGTTGCCAGATGGATACATGAATTAATTAGCTGTACCAAAATGTTGTCACAAAGTCCCAGATCATAGATAAGGAAAGATCTAGCCACATCACTCAGAAAGGAACATGAAAACAGTAGTAGAACTTACTTTGAGCATCTTCGAACAATCATATTAGCAAGTGGAGAAAGCTCTGATATCCAATTCCTGCTAGCAGATGGAGACCTTCCCATCTCCTCAAATTCTTCATCGAAGGAACTTCTCTTTCCGAGTAGCCACTTGAATGATCCTTCTCTTACCAGATTCTCGAGCATATTTCTAGTCTTGCTAGCCGTCGCCATCTCTATTACCAACTGACAAGCTCATCAAAGTCCTCTTGTTTTAAAATTGATACCATTACATCCAACTTGAAAAGTTCCTTCTGACACGGCCAAAATCTAGGTGAAACTACTTAAGCATTTCAGTATTCAAGAATGCAATTGCTTGATCAAATTTTTTCAAAACCAATTACAAAATAGAAACATCCTCCAAATGCCTTTTTATTCAAAGTTCTCTATCCAAATTCACTATTTCCAAAACTATCGCTCTCAGAAACATGACCAACAATAAAGCCCAACATTTTCAAAAAGCAATAAAACAACTCCAGAAACTTAAGAAATGATAACACTAATCATAACCTCTAAATAGGGAATTGAAACCCAAACAAAGCTCAGATTTTTAGCAACTCAAAACAATTCCAGTACGTCCCAAAATCAAATACACAAAGAAAGAAACCAACATTATGTAAGTTTACCTTAAAGTAAACAAAAAAGTCAGGGAAATCTCATATATATGCGGAAAAGTTCAAAAACCTCACCTCAGATTAAGCCCATAGGATCACTCTCCAGGAACCCATTTCACATCAAATCACAATCTCCCCACATAGCCGAAGATGACGGCCTCAAAACTAGCTTTTACGAGGTCCTTTATCACAATTCTACCTTCAAATAGGGTGCATCGAAGCAGAAAGATGAAAAAGAAAAGCTTATTAATGGGAGAGAGACAGAGAACGAGATACCCGGACGCGATCAAGGAATCATGTCGCCGACTGAAGAAGCGACCCTTCTTGGTTGGTAGAGTTGGGAAGAGAGACAATCAAACGCAGCGAGCCTACACTAAGCTAGATTACGTCTTTGTTTCTATTGGCTAAGACAATTTAGTAGTCCTCCATAATTGTTCTTTTCTATTTTCATTTAGACTTATCGCTTTCAAACAAAAAACATCAGCTTTATTAAATTTCACCTATTTTTTGTTTTCTCCCCTCCATTTTGTTTATTTTGTTAATTTGATATATGATTATATTGTTTTTTTTTAAGAAATTAGTACCTGAGCTGTTTAATTCCCTTAAATTTCTTTTAACAAAATGACCCTTCTCATCTATCATTTTTATTGTTAGGCGATTGTTTCACTGCCGTTTATCTGCTCTAAATTTCTCCATAAAATCACATTATTTTAATATGATTAATTAAAATAACCTAATATAACTTTAGTCTTTAAAATTAAAATAATATTATTTTACTCAATTATACTAAATAATACTATTTTATGACCTAAATTTGACTAATTCAAACTTTTTTTGTTAGCTCACAAGGTGTTTTAGGAGGGTGCTAATTATGGGAAGGCGCCTTTAAGCCATCTACACCCAGATTAATCCCTGTTAGCACCGAGTCAGCCCGTAAATGGTAAAGTGCTGGCCAAACAGGTCTTTCCATTCCTAGGACCCGAGCTCAAGACTTCCAGTTAAGAGATGAGAGTTCTGAACCACTCGCAGCAAACTTTTTAAGTCTTATTTTTAGGGGTCGTTTAGTTTCACTTTTACTTTTTTGTTGTGGTTTTTAATTTTTGTTTATATTTTTTTAATGAAAAAAACAGAAACTTGTTTGATTTAGATTTATAATATAAAAACTGAAAACAAAAATATGTTTAGTTAAGATTTGTAATAAAAAACTAAAAACAAAAATATGTTTGATGTTATCATCCTATTTGTATTTTTGTAATTATACTCTTATATTAATTTTTTTAATATAACATATGATGTTTTTAAAGTAAGTAATTCTCATTATAGTTAGAAATAAATCATATGCAAATTTATATAATTAAAGAAATTTATAGATTAATTTATATAATAAAATTCTATAAATTTAAGATTGTAGGAATCAACGAATCTTCTAATATATTTAACAAAAAATGAAATCAACCCACCACCAGTCTAAAAGCAGGCAAGATAATAATGTCGATTAGATCAACTTTAGACCATTTGAACATCTCAGACCTTTAGTTTCACTTTTTCATTCACATTTTCTTTAGTTGCTGCTGTAGCTCAAGCAGGGAGAACAATCAAAAATGGCCCCATAAACGACTGGAGTTGTCAAGAGATAAAGGATATTTATAATTTCCCTTTACTCGATCTCCTCTTTCATGGGGTCTTTTATAGCCTTTCCCTTCTAATTGGTTTTCTTAATGTGAATGGTGACTGAGGGTTAACTTCCTTCCTCTTTTCTTTTCTCGTTACAGGCTCAAGTCCATAGGTATGCTTAAAACTTCAGAGAAGTTCATCAATGCACTCTTCTTTTTATAAAGTCTGGTGGGTGTAGTGAGGATTGTTCATATTGTCCTCAATCTTCTCGATACAATACTAGAGTTAAGACTCAAACTAATCCAAACCTAGAAACAAATTATACGTAGTTAGATAGAATGAAACATCATCTATAGCATCAAACCCATAAGCTCTGTACTAAAAACTAATCATAAAAACTTTCAAAACCGAAACTAATCCAAACCCAAATAGATTTTACTAAATTAGATACAGTAGATGCAACACAACTATGCGCGGACTACTCTGCCCCTTAAAACTTGTGATGACCCAAACGATGGCTTACCCAACTCTTTTTCTTTCACTGCTCTTGCTTTTCTCCAGGGCAGGAGGAGGAGAAGGCAGTGACTCAGCCTCTGGCACCTCCTTATCCTTTGTCACATTCGAGGCTCCGAAATTCACATCCAGTAATACCCAAATTCACTCTCTGATCCTTCAGATACAGATCCAAACTAGATGTAAAAAAGATGAGCTCTAGATGGGTTTGCTAAAGACGATGATAGAGAAATAAACGGGGGTCTGTTTTTTTTCAGTTTAAGAAAACGCGTTGGCCCCATTTGGTTGGTTGGAAAGTAAAGTAAATTTGGAATCTGATTTCTCATAAAATAAATCTATAGAAAGTAAAAATATTCACATGTTTGGATACTTATAAAAATTTTAATAGGAAAGTTGGGTGGATTCTTATTATAGTATTTGATATGTAACAATAATTCATGGAATGTAATTTAATTTTGACTTGTGTTTCTAATTATATGCCTACAAACTGAATAAAAATTGAAATCGTTAAATAATGCTAATTTATAATATAAGTTATATTATTAAATGTTAATTTTTTTCAATTATGATACTCTAATCATATAATATTGTTATATCATAAATATAGTATTGAAAAATACTAAAAAAATCTCAACCGAGTACAAAGATAAATCTTAAAATTCAAATCAAATATCAAAATTTTTCTAACATTGAAAAAACTACAAATAGTGCATTATTTCAACTAGCCAATCTCAAAATGAAAATAAAAAAATGCCAAATATCTTCTAACATCCTAAATTTAATAAATTTGAAAATCTTAAAAATTAATTACTCTTTAAATCTACCTTAGATATTCTTCTTTGTCAGCATCCTGAAGAGTGAAAAAATAATCCATACGATTTGGATTATTTACAAGTTTTATTCCAACTCTAATACGTTTAGCTTATGTTAAGAATTTTAGTTTGCTAAGTTCTTCATCCAATAGCTTCAAAATACAAGTTGTCTGTATTTTGAAGTTTGAACTTTGAACGATGGCTTTTTTTATTTATATTTTTTTTCTCATTCTACGGTCACACTAATCAAGTTTCGGCAGCTTTCATGAATTGCCAAAGACTTTTGCCATATGATAATTGAACTGGTGGGATTAACCTTAATCATAAGCCAAGTTCAAAGAATTTTGAAGAACATATAGCTACCACGGTACTAGTACAGTTCATGGAACTGTTTCCAGGAAAAGCAAATGACCAATAGCTTTGTTTCAAATGTCGATTGAAACTTCCGAGCAAAAATATCCAAAATTTTGCTAACGGGAGAACAATAAAAATAGTTGAAGAGGAGGTAGGATTTTATAAAAGAGTTGTCGTAGAGTTGAGAGAGAAGGAAGAGTTAAATTGGTTAGCATATTTTTTAGATTAAATTCCTGAAAAAAGTAATCTAAATACCAAAGGGGTGATGAGATTTAGAATCCAAGTAAAATGTTACTACTTTCCCTAGATTGGGAAAGATTTTACTTTCCTAACTACTAAAAAAATGAACCAAACGTGATAATATAAATTTTAGGAAAAAGATTACTTTCCCAAGCAAGAATTCATGCCAACCAAAAATGACCTTTGTTTTTCCTAATTTTCAATAATTTTTATAGCTTCTTGGTATTGCCATTCAACATTCTTATTCCTTTCTCTGTATTGATCAGCTTTAGCTTGGTATCATCAAGTTCATCTTTTGTTGACAATAACTTCATCTCCAGATCTTGAATAACATCTTTCATTTTGATATTCTCCCTTTTTAACTTCTCATTTTGTTTACATGTGTTCACCCATTTGCTATATATTAGTTCATAGGCCTTGCAGGTATCTTCCTTTTTGAATTCAAAGTCACTATCATCATTATCGTTATCTGAATTAGAGTTTAATACTGAAACATTTGTATCTTCATTCTCAGTTTATTCACTGGTTGCTACTAAGCAAGCAATTGAACTTTTTATATAAAGCAACCAACGCAGTATTATGACTTATAATTTCTTCTTCGTTCCCATATTCACTTTCAGATTTGTTTTCACTTTAAGTGCTGGTGTAAGACTTTTTTTCCTTTTAAAAGTGTTAGCATATTCTGTTTGCACATGTCCGAAGCCTTAACATTCACGACATTGTATCTTCTTTGCCTTCCTTTCACCTTTTTAGGTTTTTTCTTACTATTTGAAGTTACTGTTTGATGAACTCCCACCATTTTTTCTAAACTTAGGTTTATCCTTCTTCACCTTCTTTAGACACTTATTGAAATTTCTTGTTAGCAACACTAACATCATTTTCATTAGACTAGTCTCCTGAATTATTCACAAATTTAGAGACTCCTAATTGCAGAACCAATCCTTTACTCTTTTCATGCTTGTCTCTCAAGAGATTCATCTCAAAGTTTGTGAGAATTCCAATTACCTTATCTAAAAATAACACATTAATATCATGAGCTTCTTCAATAGCCGCAATCTTTGGTATGAATCTAGGAGGCAATGATCTCAAGGTTTTCTTGAAAAGTTTCAGATTTAAGTACATATTCCCAAGTTGATGTGCTTGATTGGTGATATAACGTAGTCACTTATGAAAGTCTCCAATAGTTTCACTGTGACACCCTAATATCCCTAGGAGGATATACGGATGCCCTCAAAATAGAACTAGACAATTCAACAATTTCCAGAGATAAGGCAAACACATATCACGTCTCATATTTCATTGTGGTTTATACAAGTCACAAATTACATATATAACATCCATACATAAATAATATCATCATAAGTTATGGTTAGTACAGGCCGTTCATATATACTGCAAAATTCCTACATAATATTTATAAATACAATACACTGTTTAGATACAAGATCTTCCAAAAGGTTACATATCCTTTTTTGGCCATTGTGGTTGTTCCAACCTTAACCCTCTTTATTATGGCCCATATGAAGGAAAAAACGATTGTGTTAAGCATATAGCTTAGTGGGGAATAATGATGCAAGATGGTAACTACTCACGACAGTCGCCTAATAATCAAATGTAAATGACTCGTGAGAATTAAGTGATGGGAAATACATTATAAAATAAAAGTCACGAAGTATCACATAATAATATTTGAACAAGATATTAAGAGATTATTCTAAATATGAGTTTGCATCAAAACATAACGAATATCAGAACATATATAGAAATGTTTGCTAATTTCTTCAAACGTGGGTAACCAGAACAAAACAAAAGATACATATGATTGATATCTACAAAAGAGGCAATATTACAGAAGAGTCTTAAGTATCTAAAATAGAAAACACTGTAATATCTGATAATAGAAGCAACTGAAGACCCTTCTAGGCATACCTATTTACCCACAACTAAAACTTGATAGTTTAAAAATAATCATCAGAACATCATAATTACATTTCAGAGTCACAATAAAGAGCAACAATTCATAAGATACAAATTCATTCCCTTATATGCTTGCAATTATAATTTGAAAATGTTTGTCATGCCCAATCATATTTACTATGCTTTATGATCATATTCCCTTTCAATAATACATCAATGAAAGCATTAAAGTATATACACATTACATGTATGATGAGTCTTATATTACCCTTATATTGAGTTTGCTAAGCTTCAATGACATCCAAAAAAGGTTCAAATGAGATGCGGTAAACATTGGAAGTGAAAACAATATCCTTGTTGTAACAAAAGACAGGTCATGATTGTGACACCCATGTCATGATCGTGATAGACACTCACTATTCATACCTCTAATTGTTTCGTTATATGCATATAACAAAAATTCTAATTAGGTTTGAAGGTCTTTTACACATTTGTTCCCATATGTCTTAATTTTCAAATGACATAAATTTAAAGCAATTTGGTTAAGGATTCCCATAGTTATACCCAAAACACTATAGGATATTTAAAAATAGGGACAACAGTTAGAATTCAACTTCAAGCCATAATTCAAAAATCTTAAAATAATCAAATTTCGGTTCCTTCATGAAAGTTTTAAACCTATGTCTCTAATTTAATCTGTAATTGAAATTGTCCAATTTGGAGGTCTACAGGCTAGTATATGGCCAAATTACATAAGCATATTTAGTGGAACCTATCCATCCAGTGAGGTAGACATCTCAAATCAATTATCTTCGATCTTATCGTGCAAAAGCAACGCAAAAACACATCCAATTTAACTAATAAAATCCCATTTGTTTATGGAATATTTATTTTATCAATTCCCCTCACATCATGTTCATAAATCTAAGCAAACAAATAAAAAATTTCCCATACCTCTTAAAGGAGTGGTCAAAACCCTTTTTCCTCACTCCACTTGCTTCCCTTTTCCTTTGCCTTTGCCTTTGCCTTTGTCTTTAGTCTTCTCCTTCTCTATACATAACACACCCATTCAAAACTCATCTTCAACAATTATATACACATAACAAGACCCCAGATGAAGAGGAGATGAGGAAGGAGTTAATCTTCAATACATGAAATTAACTTACCTTAGACTTCAAATTCACCAATTTCTTGCGTATCTTTCAAAATCCCCTTTTGAGATCAATTTAGTGTGAATTTTCGGTGTAAAGAAGAGCTCAAAATTCTAAAATTTTAAGTGCTAGGCCGACCTCCATTCACCCTCTTCATATGTTTATGTAAAACTTATCGTGAGTGAAGTGACAAGTTTATGGTGTATAGAGTGACTAGTGGTTAATTCCCCTTTGGTTCCTTCTTTTCCATTTTCATTAATTACAATTGAACCACACCTTTATCATATTCCATGTAATTGCATGCCATCTTAATTCATCTAGCATTTTAGCCCATGTTTAATGTATATTTGTGCATGCATAACACAATTAACGCAAAATATAAAATTACCCCCAACAATTCTGTTAACATCGATTAGGTCCCATACTAAGCACTCACTTTCATACTCGTTGACACCCATTACAAATACCTTAATGGACACGAAACATTCCTACTAGGGTATAGTTTGGGGCCTTACATTCACTTTCCTCCATCTAAATTTCTTCAAATCTAGTAGCCAACATTTGAAGTTTTGATGCAATCACCAATTTTGATCCCTTATGTATGGTTTGTAATGTATCCCACACTTTACATGCTAATATCATACTGAATTGTCCTTCATTTATAGCATTCAAAATTGTATGCATTGCTTGAGAGTTACCAAACACTCTCTCTTCTTCAACCTTTGTCCATTTAGATGGATCTTTAAGTAATACTTCATTCTTTTCACTAGTTGTCATAAGATGAGTCTAGCCATTCAGCATAGAAGTCCATCCTTTAGTCCCTTATGCTTAGATGAATAAACACTTTCATTCTTGATTTTCAAATAAGATAGTTAGAACCATCTAGTAGCGGTGGCCCTGTAATTGAC
>JAOQML010000007.1:13097661-13108897 GCA_027568935.1 Erythroxylum urbanii | reverse complement strand
ATGACAGAGTAATCAAGTTTAAAAACATTTCCACCTAACCTAAACCAAAACAAATCCATTTTAGAATTATACCTAACAATTGTGAAAAACTCTAAAGATATGGTGATAGAAATAGGTACATCACACCGAGCAAATCTATTTCACCCTTTGTTCACAACTAATTGTTCAAGTCGGTGTCTCACTCCTATATTTTCTAACACTTCAAATTCAAAATACCTAGGAGTAATTATTGCTCTACTCCTACAGTCATGAAAACATGCACCTTCTTCTTCCAAGTAAATCAGGAAGGGAGATCAGTAAGTTGCCGTCAAATTGCTTTTGGCTTCACCGGAAACTTGACGGCGTACTTTGTCACCCAGTTTTTGAGCCATCATCTTCTTCGGTGCCATTGTTATAAAAGAACCTACAAGAACAAGAGAGAGAAAGTGAGATTCGAGCTTTGGAGAGAGAGAACAAAAAACTTACCTAAATCCTTGTTGTTTGGAAAGATTAATGCATGGAAAACTGAAAAGAATGTAGGAATAATGAAAGAATTGAAGAAAATACCAAGAATTTAAAGGGAGATTGAAAAATTTTAGAGAGTGGGAGGAGAGAAATTCATGGGTAGGAGAGAGAGAGTATGAAAATTTGAAGATAGTGTGAGAGAAAAAATGGGAGGGAAACTTAAGTTTCCCTCCGGTGTAGGATTCCCAGGTTTATGGGAATTCCCACAATTCCCATGTTTGTGGGAATCACCCAAATTCCCACGAGCATGGGATTCCTCTCCAGAAACTTTCTGGAGAGGATTCCCACATTCGTGGGAATAGCCATAATTCCCATGGACATGGGTTTTCTCTCTAGAAAGTTTCTGGAGAGATTTCCCACGTTCGTGGGAATCACTTTAATTCCCACGAACATAGGAAATGGTGATTCTCACAATTACAAACCTTCTTCCAAGCTTATATGTACTCTCTATGCTCTAAAACTTACAAACGCATCAAGATAATATCATCAACAAGAAACTTAAGAAGAAAACAAATTAAAAATAAAACAAAATCAACATGAAGATCAATTAATTTTAATTTTAAAATAATCAAACCAAATAACTCAATCAAAAACTCGACAAGAAAAGCAACACAAGAGATTAAACATGCTAAGTTAAAGTCATTAACTCGACCATTCAACATATACTCATGAAAAAATGGAAGATAGGAGAGAGATAACCTCCCTTGATTAGGGATATGTCCCTTTATAATATGGTTTATAGCGGTGCCTATACATCTTGAATGTTTCCCTATTGTCATTTTCCAGCTCCACAGCTCCATAGGGGAACACTTGAAGAATTTTAAAAGGCCCACTCATCTTGACTTGAGTTTTTCAGGAAATAATCGAAGTCTTGAGTTAAAAAAAAGTACTAAATCCCCACTCTTGAATTTCTTCTTCTTGATATGGCCATCATGCCACTTCTTAGCCCTTTCTTTATATAACTTGGCATTTTCATAAGCATCATTCCTCAATTCTTCCAACTCGTCGAGGTGTAACAACTGTTTTTCTCCTACAAGCTTCCAATCCATGTTCAATTTCTTGATTTCCAAATATGCTCTATCCTCCAATTCCAATGGTAAATGACATGCCTTGCCATACACAAGTCGATATGGTGTTATGCCTATGGCGGTCTTAAAAGATGTTCTGTAAGCCCACAGTGCATCGTCTAGTTTCATTGACCAATCTTTTCTTGAAATGTTCACTGTCTTCTCCAAAATCTTTTTCAGCTCTCTATCCACCATCTCCACTTGACCACTTGTTTGGGGATGGTACAGGGTAGCCACTCTGTGATAAATGTTGTATCTTCTTAGAAGGTTCTCAAATGGTTTGTTGTTAAAGTGACTTCCCCCATCACTTATAATTGGTCTAGGTACCCCAAATCTAGTGAAAATCTTCTTAATGAACTTCTGAACCACCTTACTATTGTTGGTTGGAGTAGTGACCGCTTCAACCCATCTAGAAACATAATCAACTCCAACCAAGTTATAGGTGTTGCCTTCAGAGGGTGGGAATGGTCCTATGAAGTTTAGACCCCATAAATCAAATATCTCCACCTCCATTATATTGTGGCATTTCATCTCGTTTTGATATGTTGCCAACTCTTTGACATCTATCACACTTAAGCATAAAATCTTGAGCATCTTTAAACTGAGTTGGCCAATAGAATCTACATTCCAAAATCTGTGCCACAGTCTTGTTAACTCCATAATGCCCTGTATACGGTGACCTATGACATTGAGTTAAGATCTCAGGCTTCATCTTCAGGAACACATCTGCCATTTAAACTGTTAGTATAGATCTTATAGAGTACAGGTTCATCCCAAATATAATGAGCGCACTGAAATAAGAAACGCTTCCTTTATTGATATGATAAGTTAGATGGAAGAATACCACTTAAGAGGTAATCTGCAATATATGCAAACTAGGGAAGGAAAGGGTTATCTACCATCATCAAAGTCTTGTCAGGAAAGCTTTCCTTAATTTCCTCTTCCTCTTCATGATGTCTGACTTCAAGCCTTGATAAGTGAACCATTACGACATTTTTTGCTCCTTTCTTATCTTTGATTTCAATATTAAACTCTTAGAGCAGGATTACGCATTGAATAAGCCTATCCTTGGCATCCTTCTTGGTGAAAAGGTAACACAATGTTGCATGGTCTATAAACACATTAACTTGTGAACCTAACAAATAAGAATAAAATTTTTACAATCAAATACTACCGCAAGCAGTTCTTTTTTAGTAGTTGTATAATTCAATTATGCTCCTGTCAACATCTTGCTTGCGTAATAGATAGCATGCAACCTCTTCTCCTTCCGCTGATCTAGCACACACCCAACTGTATGGTCGCTTACATCACACATGATCTCAAATGGAAGAGACCAATCTGGCGATGTCAAAATTGGTGTTGTTATGAATGCCTTCTTTAACCTGTTAAAGGCATTCAAACAGTCATCATAAAAAACGAAAGGCACATCTTTTACTAATAGATGAGTCAGAGGTTTTGCACTAAGGGAAAAATCTTTAATGAACTGTCGGTAAAATCCTACATCACCGAGAAAAGCTCAGACACCTTTAATGTTAGAGGGAGGATTCCTTTATATGAAATCTTATGGTCTAATATGATTCCCTCTTAGACCATGAAATGACAATTTTCCCAATTTAAAACTCAATGTGACTCCTCACATCTTTGGAGCACTTTATCTAAGTTTAGCAGGCAATGATCAAAAGACTCTCCAAAAATAGAAAAATCATCCATAAATACCTTCATAAAGTTTTCATTCATGTCTGCGAATATCGCCATCATGTACTTATGAAATGTGACAGGTGCATTATATAAACCGAAAGGCATCCTTCGATATGCAAAAGTTCCATATGGACATGTAAAAGTGGTCTTCTCTTGATCTTCTAGATATATAAATATTTGATTATACCCTGAATATCCATCCAGAAAGCAATAAAAAGAATGACCAGCCACTCTCTCAATCATTTGGTCCACAAAAGGTAAAGGGAAATGATCCTTCTCGGTGGCCAAATTTGACTTTCTATAGTCAATGCACACTCTCCACCTTGTGACAGTCCAAGTGGAAATCTTTTTCCCTTCTTCATTTTTTATCACTGTCATTCCACCCTTCTTTGGCACACACTGTACTGAGCTCACCCACTCACTATCTGAAATGGGATAAATTATTCCTGCATCTAGATGTTTCACCACTTTCTTCTTTACAACCTCTTGCATATTCATATTTAACCTTCTCTGTCGTTCTCTCACGGTTCTACAACCTTCTTTCGGGTTAATTCTGTGCATCACCATATTGGGGCTAATCTCCCGAATATTATAAATTTGCCACCCTACAACTCTCATCCTTTTCCTAATAGTCTCCACCACTTTCTCTTCTTGCTCACAATTTAAGTCATTGGAGATAATGATAGGTAAAGTGTGATTCTTTCCTAAAAAGGTAAATCTCAAATGGGATGGTAAAGGTTTAAGCTTAAAGTGGGAGGTTTAACGGTAGAAGGTGGTGTAAGTGCTCCAGCTCTCTCTAATTACTCTAACTCCACATCCTCACAAACATCCTCTTCCTTCGCATTTTCATCTTTGTGTACTCCATTCACCTCATCAACTCCTTCTTTAATTTCCTTCATACACTCATCTACTACGTCAATTTTCATACACATATTCCCATCCATCGGTTTCTTCAAAGATTTTGTCATATTAAACTCAACCTGCTCACCACCAATTCTCAACACAAGTTTTCTTTCATGAACATCAACTAATGCCCTATCAATATTCATAAAGGACCTACCCAAGATTAACGGATAATTTTTATCAACTTCAAAATCCAACACAACAAAATTAACCGGAATTATAAATTTATCCACTTTTACCAATACATCTTCCGCAACTCCAAGTGGCCTTTTTATCGATTGATCCGCAAGCTGAATCAACATGGAAGTCAGTTTGACCTCTCCTAATCCCAATTTCCTGAAAAAAGACAAAGGCATCAAATTAATACTTGCACCTAAATCACAAAAACATTTGAAAAATTCAAACCCAATAACACATGGAATAGTAAAACTCCTTGGATCTTGCAATTTTGAAGGCATTTGATTTGAGATAATAGAACTACAATTCTACGTCAATGTAACTGTATGATTGTCTTCCCAAGTACGTTTGTGCATGAGTATATCCTTCAAAAACTTCGCATACTTGGGCATGCACTCCAAAGCTTCCACTAATGACAAATTAATCTATAGCTTCTTCAGTTTTTCTAAAAATTTGAAAAACTGGGTATCCACCCGATGTTTCTTCACTCTTTGTGGATATGGGAATTTGGGCTTGTATAGTGGTGGTGGTACATACAACCTGCTCTCTCCCCTTTCTTCTTCTATCTCCATGCTATTCTCTTTTTCTTAGCCATCCTTTTCTGCACTTGGTTCTTCCATTTGCTTGCCACTCCGAAGTGTAATTGCTTTAAGTTGCTCCCTTGGAATAACCTCATTATTACTCAATAAGCAACCTACATTTTGAGAAAATAAAGCATCAGTAAGTTGACATACCTGGACTTCCAAATTATGGATTTGACGAGGCATGGTTCTTCACAATCTGATCAAAATTTGCCTCTATCCTCTGTTCATTTTCCTCCTGGCTTTCATACATATTTTTTTGACTCTCTACTTGAACTGCCAGTTTGGAATTAAACATCTCCATAAACTTGTCTAACTTATTTTCCAACGCTTCGATTTACTCTTGCTAGAATCCTGGCGGTCATTGTGATATTTTTTGGCCACTTGCATTATTGTTACTACAAGAAAAGTTCGGGTGGTTTTTCCAACCCGGATTATATGTGTTCGAATATAGGTTTTTACCTCGCTGTGGCTGGCCTAAATAGCTTATCTATTTGGTCCCGCTAGCGCCCAATAAGAAACATTCTACTGAGCTGTGGTTGTTCTCACCACACAACTCATATTGTGCTTGTATCTGCTGAGGTAGACACGCCTTGCATGTTGTTTAGCTACTTCATCAAAGTCGTCAGCTGAGCTTGCAAGGTAATAACTGAGTCAATAGGTATCATACCTTTTTTTGCCTTTTGTCCTTATCTACTCCTCTCGCTCGACAATATGTAGCTGTTACTTGCCAACTCTTCCAATAAATCATGAGCTGCTTCTACCATTTTTCTCATTAGTGAACCTCCAGCTACTGCATCAATTGTGCCCCTTGTGCTAGGATTCACTCTATTATAGAATGCTTGAAGTAGAAATTGCAACGGGAGGCTATGATGGGGACAACTTCTTTGAAGTTCCTTAAATCTCTCCTAAGCTTCATAGAGAGATTCTCTGTCGCTCTCCTGAAATTTTATTATGTTCTTGATAATCCTTGTCGTCTTCGTTAATGGAAAATATTTAGTGAGCAATGCTTAGGTGAGCTACTCCGAAGTCATGATCTAGCTTGGATTCAAAGAATTGTACCATGCTTTAGCCTGATCCTTTAACGTGAATGAAAATAGTCGCAACTTCACTGCATCTTCAGACATTCTGTTGAATCTGAATGTGTCATAAATCTCTAAGAAAATTATGATGTGGGCATTCAGATCCTTGTTGGATAGCCCGTAGAACTACAGAATATTTTGAAGAATGTTGAATAGCACTGACTTTATCTCAAAATTATTCGCTTAAACTACCAGGCTCGCCACTCCTTGAGGACTAAACCCTAGCCTCATGAAATCTATGAGTGTCCTTTCCGTTTCTCCTTGCTCTCCTTCTCCAGCCATATCTTGATTGAAGAACTTTAGACACTTTGCCCTTCTTATTTCTCTTTCGTGCTTCTTAATGTCAAAAAATTCGTCCTTTATAGCTTCTTTCGTCCTTTGTGTACTCCTTGTGTTCGTGTACCTGTAAATACACAAGGAAAAATATCAAAAACTCTTAAATAAAAGTAATCTAAATCAAACACGTTGCTCAACAATCAATCCCTGGCAACGGTGTCAAAAACTTATTGATGGTAAAACATATCTACTTGTTTTAAGCTCAAACACTGCAAGTGAACGAGTCGTGACTTGTAGTTAAAAAGAGCAGATATCGATCAAATAGGGATTGATGCCTAGACACCGCTTAATCTAGACACAACTTTTTTTAAGAAACAAAATTGTTAAATGCAAATAATGTGAAAAGTCAAATTAAAATTAAAAGATTAATGTAAACAATGGACAATACCACAAATGTAGAAAATATGAATTCAAGAATCTAAATATTAGAGATTACTTTTTCCTTATTTTGTCTCCCTCCTATTTTATTGATTGAATTGTGTCTCACCCTACATTTCTGAATGTACTAATTACCCTCTCTCAAGGTATAACTATTTTTCCCTAATCGAATTAACGGGAATCAATTGAACGATCTCTCAACTTTCCTAGTGACTCTATCGATTTAACTAGTTATTAAACTATCATATGGGTAATCAATTGACTAATCGAGATCTCTCTTCTAACTATTCAATTGACATAATGATTTCCAGTCTATAGGTCGCCAACTCTCGTTGTACAATCCTACACGAATCTCATCTCACCCACTCTCTTGAATTGTTGCAAGACAACAATTTGAAACAACAATCATCAAAGACACTTCATTCCATTCAATAAAATAGGAGTTTTGACAAAATAATTCAAAAGCAATCCCTAAAATGAAATCAACCTAGCATGGTCTCCATAGCATCATCAACAATCAAATAAACCATTTTTACAAAGAATAGAGAAGATTAAAACGAAAGAAAATAGAATAGAAAGACTCCTTCTCTTCTTTACCAAAATTTGGAATTTTGTTGTTGATGTGCTATTTTGCCCAATCTTGATGATGATCCTTGTCTTCAATCTCTCCTCAGTGCTCCGATCATATGTTCTCCACTCAAGGATGGTGTTTCTACAGGTGGGTGTCATCTCCTTTGAAGATGGAGGCTTAATGATGTTTTTATAGCCCAAAAATCCTAGGTTTAATGAAGCCTCGCAGATTGCCTTGAATTACAATTCCCACGTCCATGGGAATCTGCATGATTCCCACGAGCATGGGAATTGCACACAGATACACTCCTCATTTTTGATGTGATTTCCCATATCTGTGGGAAATTGCATGATTCCCACGAACGTGAGAATTTGTCCCAGATGAACTCTTCTTGTCTTCTCTTCTTTGATCTTTTGTTCAACCTCCAAATTGCGTCCTCTTCTTTCCTACACAAAAATGGTCAATCCTTACCCTCAATTACGATCAAACACACAAGAACAACAATGGAAATCAAACTTAATGAAAGCATACAAAATTAATCCTAAACTCGAACAATAAGCAACAATTATGCAAGAAAACACATGCCAATTATCTACAAAAACATATCCTAATGCATACCTATCAATACACCAATAGAAATGCACTATAAAATAAACAAGTACTTTCAACAGGGTAATTATGAATCCCTAAATCAAAATTGAGTGAAAGAAGATTATTTTATGCATTAATCTTTATTTCTATGAAGGTAAGTAATAATTTATTCAATCAAAAGATGGAAAGTACAGTGATTGTTGAGTGACTACTCTTACAAATAGAGCTTGTATAAAAACTAGCTAAATACACAACTTTTAGAACCTAGGATTAGCCTTTTCTATATCCTCAATTGTTGTTTGGTTCGGTTAAAAGTGAAGAGTAGATAAGGAGCCAACATGGTTTGCCATTTATGGCTTGAGGTAGAACTATATCCAGTTGTATATTTTATAATCTTCTAATTTCCCAAAGATCTTTGTGTTCTGCATTCTCCAAATAAAATGCACTAACATAGCAAAACCAGCCTTGAACACTTTTCCGTCCCCTTTGTAATTTTAGCTCAGTTCATTTACCCATAACAAGTAGTCCATCCAGCTGAGACCTCTATCTTGAAGATTAAATATTCAGAGGAACTTTCTCCGTAGTTTTCTTGTTTAAATACACCTAAAGACAAGATGACATATATTGTCTCATCATTTGTAGAACATATCGGGAATGATATGTTTAGAATGTTAAATGTTATCTTATCTCTGGTACTTAGCTTTTGCCTAGCTACCAACCAAAGTATAAAAGAGTGCGCTTGGAAAATTCCAAATCCCCATATCAGTCTAGAGAGATCAGTTGATGAGTGGACCAAGTAATAGCTATTTGAAAGATTGGGCTGTAAAGTTATATGACAGCTCCTATCTAATTTTATCTTCCTATTTCTGATCTGGTGAGTAAGCTGATAATTGTTCCACAATGAGTTTGGTTCCACTGGTCGTATGAAATGGCCATTTCCAGCTATTATTTTGGATAAGTATCTGGCCCTTAGTCTTAGAGATGAAAAGTAATGATTGTAGCTGTCAGACCCCGCTTCTGGAGCCTAACTAGTTGCTCTGATATCATAACTATTGGTCCCTGATTTCGGAGCCCAACATTCCTTATCATAGGACGTGTGCTTGTGCTTATTACCATGCAAGGTTATTCCCATTTAACCCTTATTAGTCATCCTCAGTTCATCCTTATTTCTTAATACCGTAGTATCGGGCCTTATCTTCTAATTCTTTCTTATACTGAAGCAAATATTCTATGCTCAACTTTCATCAGATATTGAGCATCTTAGAGGCTCAGTTAAAAATTCTATTCCTATAGATCATTTGATAGCTCTATGCCTCTAGATTATCTAAACACAAGGTTCATCTCATTTGGAGGTCAGATAACGAAGTTATGGCTGAAAGAATCAAATAGGGTTTTTATATCAATCTTATTGAACCTATCTCGGGAAAAAGGCATAACTCTTTCGATAGATGTCGAATCAAAGGGTTCTTTAGATTATCTGAAAGAGAGCTTCAATATCTACAACTTTCATGAAGACCTTAAAGACAAATTTAATCTTCTAAAGGGTCAACAATGGATCAGATGATAGGATTAGATGAAACCAATCAAAAGTAGAATTGAAAAAAAGATGAAACGAAGCAGACGAAGCAAAGCAGATGAAACAAAGCAGACGAATCAAAAAGTAGATGAAATAAAAGACAGACGAAGCAGAAAGCAGATGAAGCGAAAGATAGACGAAACAAAAACTAGAAGAAGCAGAAAGTAGACGAAGCAAAAAGTAGACCAAGTTCGTTAGAAAATAGACAAAGAAAAAAGTAGACGAAGTTTGTCAAAAATAGGCCAACCAAAAAGTAGAAGAAGCATAAAGCAGACGATTCAGATGGTCAACTTAAGACGAAGCAAAGTGAACTTAAGAAGAGACGACGTCATCACAGACAATGTGACGTTATCACAAACGAAGTGAAAAAGCAGACGAAATAAAAGACAGATGAAGCAAAAGACAGATGAAGCATAAATTCTTCGACACAATTGTAGCCCCAATACTCTAGTTTAATTTGAAGCAAGAACTATCTCAAATGGAACTCTATAGAAGAAGTTTTGGTCATATAAGCAGAAAGTAGACAAAAAAAAAGTAGATGAAACAAAAGACAGATGAATCAGAAAGCAGATGAAGTAAAGTCTTAAAACGAAGCGGAGTCAACTTAAGACAAAGAAAAGTCAACTTAAGAAGATGCAACGCTTAAGACCCTATGACATCATCATAGACGAAGTGACATCATCACAGACGATTCGTCTTTACAGACCATATATTTTTACAGAAGATGCATCTTTACAGACGATGCATCTTTACAGACAAAATGACATCATCACAGATGATTTGTCTTTATAGACGATACATTTTTACAGAAGATGCATCTTTGCAGACGATGCATCCTTACAGGCGAAATGACGTCATCACAGACGATACATCTTTATCCTCCCAAGCACTTCCCTTTCTAAGGACCATAACTCTCGATCCAAAGGTCTAAAAATTTCATACTATATATCGTTGGAAAGTTAAAGGAAAGACCTACAATTTTGTAGAGACAACTTGGTCTAATTTAGCCTACATCAATCTAGATTCTTCCCTTAAGTCATAATACAAATTTTACCCTATGGAAGGCTTGAAATTTTGCATTTCGCAAGCTTGGAATGTCCTGAGCTTAACCATTCTATTACCAGAGTGACTTCATTAAACTCTCAAATCTCAACTTATTTGTCTCATCACATCTAACTACATTTTGATCATGTGTACATGTGTATATGTATATATATAAATCCGCAATTTGTGCTCAAACCATCTGTTCAAGCTGAAAATCATCTCAATCTCATCCATACACAATTCAAATTTCCTTAACAGCAAAAGAATAAGGTTTGTACAAGTCTTTGATGGCATTCTAAGCCACATTACAACATCATCTCAAAGTCTCAATTACAAAAGGGTTCTTGAACAAATAAACTTGTTGATTTCCTAAAATCAACTCAAAAATACAAATTGAGCAAATTTGGAGAAGTTCCCTTAGGATCTTGATCAGTTGATCTCTTAGCTATCACTTGAAGATGGGGTAAAGAAGGGGTGATCTTGAAAGCTCGTGGGTAACAGTTAATAATAAAAGGATAAGCAAAACTTTTGAAATCATTTTACTTGTCATCGAAAATTTTCATTGAGTTCAAAAAACACATGTTTCTTTATTTTTTAGCCAAAATCCACAAGTTACAAAACATGAATGCATCAAACTTGTTAACATACATAAGCACATAAGCACATCAGAATGGTTTGGGTAGGTCCAAAACAGAACGTACTACACATTTCTCATAAGGGTCCTGTGT
>JAOQML010000007.1:13079970-13097561 GCA_027568935.1 Erythroxylum urbanii | reverse complement strand
AACTAAAATATAATTCTTTTTGTAATTAATTAATTACAATATTTTTTACAAACCATCCACTATCAATGGTAATGGTAATCATTTCTTCATCTTAACCAACCATCATAATTATAATGATTATATCCATTCTCATTCCTCCCTATATTGATTCTCATTTCTATTCCCATTACCTTCTATAAACCAAGCACCCCCTCAAACCTTTAAATGAAAATTAGAGTTAAATACACCAAACCTCCCTCTAGTTTAACCTTTTTCACTTTTACTTCTAATTTTAAATATTGTCAAATACCTCCTTATACTTATTTGTTGATTTTAAGGAGTTATATATCATTAGTCATCATAAAGTAACCTTTACATAAGACATATAATGACATCATAATCTACCCAATCATAGCAAATGATAGCTTGTAAAACAACTGCTATATAATAAAGAAAATATTTTTATATAAATAGAAACAAACCCTTGCATGAAGTCATTTCGTATTAAATAAAAACTTATATAATGATTTAATTAGTATGTAATGGTATTGTCTAAAGGCTTATTTCCTTTTTATATGATGTCTTTGTTAGTTATATGGTAGTTTCTAGGAATAAAATACTTAAGGGAGACTATAAGGAGATCTTGAAAATAAATAGTTAAGTATACGGGGCATTTGATAGTTTTTAAAATATATTGAGTAAAGTGAAAATTGGCTAAATTACAAGTAGCTTCAGTCTATTTAGCCCTAAAAGTTATTATTAAATCAATAAGAAAATATTTTTAGAAATATTAATAAGTAAATTTTATTATGTTAATGGTTCTTTGGGCATCTAGAATTGTAAATTTTTTTTACCAAAATCACATCATCTACTTTGATATATGAACATGGCACACTAATATCATTGAATGTTGAATAAACATTAAAGAAATATACTCACTCAAGTATGAATCTACAAAATGATATAATTTAATAACGAATTAATTAATTAATTAAAATAATTAAAAATTTAAGCCTTATACATTATTCACATGTAAAAAAAGAAAAAATTATGTGAAAGAAAATTTTCATTTAACTTTCATTAAATGAAATCTTATGTATTAAATGATATTATCTATTAATAAATATAAATAGTCATCAAGATGGGAAGACATTTTTCAGTTGAATAAATCTTTTTGATAGAGTCTTTCATAGAAATAAATATTTCAAGAAATCAAAAGGCATAAATAATAAGTATCTAAAGACTCTATATCCTTAGCTCTCATTTAACTCACAATTATTTAAACCTTTCTTTAAACTCTAAGAGAGTTAAGCTCTTGTAATTCAAGTTTATTTCAGCCAACTAATTGGATATTATTGATTGTGATTGATTTTACTTTGAGCCTCTTTTTAATATGATATAACTCACTTCGAAATTTTCATAGTTACTCTTCCTCATAAGTGAGTCCAATTATATCCATATTGAGCTAATTGCCCTTACAGTACGGGACCCATGTAACTCAAATTTATTTTACCATGTAAATTTGGTAGTAATTTTTACATCATGAATAGTCTTATTTTATATTACTTTTCTTTAAGAATCAGCTCCCTTGTAAATTTTTAACATTCTTTACCTCATAAATGAGTCCAAACCTTATTTACATCAGTTTTGTTGCTCTTCTTTAGCCATATAAGAGTTTTATCCTTATTAGAATAGCTTGATCTTTCTATATTCTTGGTTATCTAAGTTTTTCTATAAATCATAGATAAAGGTTAAATCTATGTGAATCATGTTTATTTTAACCATTTAACTTTGATATCAGTATTGAATCATGAGGAGAAGTGTAATTTAAATAAACAGAAAGATTATATTTAAGTGACCTTATATATGAAGTTAGGATATCAAAGTCAATTATGCCTACCAATTCAACATAGATACAAGCTAATTCATTAATTTAATAAGAAAGAGAATCCATTTGTCCTTTATTATTTTCATAATATTAAAATTTTGAGTTATAAGCCTTTCTTTACATGTATACTACTTTTATTTTATATTTCTTTTCAATATGAGATAAGTTGCTTATAATTTACTAATAAAATATTGATTAAAAATTATTACTTATCTATTGATAAGAAATCAATGATTGTCAAACAAATTTACCTTTAGAGTAGAAGCTTTAAGAAAATGAATTACAAAGTTAGGACTACTATGTAGTTCATCTCATCCTTATTCTTGTTTCATTTTTTTTCTTAGAAAAATTTTTCAATGCTTTTGAATAGGATGATTATACGTTTACAAGTAAATATGATTTAGGCCAAAAGTATGATTTTCACTTCAATGTTTCTCAAAAGATCTAAGTAAAGCCTACGTTCATCTCTTGTACCACTTTTGTACCATAATTAGGGTGCAATGAATACTATTTTAGTACCCTAAATAGGGTACAAAAGTGGTAAAAGTGGTACCAAAGATAACGATTAGAGTTTATTTAAACCTTTTATGAAACGTCAAGGTGAAAGTTACACCTTTATTTAATACCTAAAGAAATCATTTTTAAGATCACATAAACTTACTAACTTCTAATGATGTAGCTATCATATCATATAGGATATGCTTATGGCTGTGTGTAGCTATTTGATTAAGTTTGAAAAAAGTTGTTCTTCAACCCTATATTCCTTTATGTACACCCATCTCTCTTACACCCTTATCACTTAGTTTATTACCAATTTAAAGATTAAAGAAACAACTCTCTCGTTCAAACCTAACCAAATCAATTCATGCAAGATAATAACCATTACAATTTTTAAAAAAATGTAATATATGATTCTTAACAAAATTAATGTTACATATTAAAGAAGGTGAATATTTTGCTCATATTGTATCTTTAGTCACCACCATTAATTTGTCTTATTTGTTTTTCTTTTTGGTCCCATGTAATCTTATTATGTTTCATTTTCTCTATATAAAAGTGTCTTCTTGTATTTCTTTAAAATTTGTTCATTCTTTGTCTATCTACTTGAGGATTATATTTAAGTTAATTTGTTTGTGAACTGAGTATCCTAAGCTTAGTTAAGTAAATTAACTCATTCAAGAACCTCTTTAAATTGTATGGATATATTAAATATTAATATATTAAACATTGTGACATTAGAATCATACAAAGAAAAAAAGGAGAAATTAAAATATACATTAGGGGTAAAATTGAGGAGGAATACATAAACTTATATTATATATATGCTTAAGTTCTGAGCATATAGGTCATTTGGAATATAACTTAAGAAGCTTTTAATAAATAAAAACCAATCAAAATAACATGTTAATAATGAGAGTTAATAATGCTATTAATTTTAAAATGACTACATATGGACTCTCAAAGATTGAACTATTTAATAGTAAAAAATAAAAGTTGAGATTTCTCTTTGATTTCTCTTATAGAACTCTTTAATTCTAAACTAAACTCATTCCAAGCAACACCTTTTTAATTACCTAAAATATAATATATAACAATTAAATTATGGCAATTCTTTTTGAGAAATTAAATTCAATAAATATGGAATAAGTAAGCATGACTCAAAAAAATCACTAAGCCATAGTTTACATGGCTCTAGAATTCCTAAAAATATAAAGCTAATTCTTTAACACTAATGCTTCCATAAATTCCTCTAATTGCACAACCCTAATTTGATAATAATAGAACTTTCAGCATGCAGAAGGGAGAGATCCTTACCTCTGTTACAAACGACAATGTTTTGTTTAATGAATGCATTTGTTGGTGTAATGAGGTCATTCCAATGGAGCTAATTGAATGATGTCGTTTTATGTTGGTTTTTATTGTACAAGACTAAGGAGAGTATAGATCCTCTCTGAGAATGTTCTTTAATCCTACTTTATCAATACAAGTCTTTAATTTTCAAAAAAAATTCCTTCAATGCATATTTCATACAACAAGAGTAGCCATTGTAAACTAAGGAAATTTAGATATTAAAACATAGTAAATCACTAAGTGAAAGACATAAACATTATATGTACATTCGTTATGTTTATTTAGCGAGACTAGAATTGCTTATTGTCTTTATAAACAATGAGTGATTTATGTTATATAATCGTATGATATGGATTATTATATAGGAGATTATTATGTCTAAATCTAGAATATAAGAACCTTGTGTTAGCAATTTAGGAAATAATTTCCCTCTTTTGAATTTTTTCAAAATTTAAACCATAACAATCTCTTTTGAAATTTTCTGAACTATAGGATTATATAACTAAATTTACTTATATACAGTAATCAAAATTTTCATTTTATGCATTCGTCAAAGAATCTAATTGAAAAGCACTTTAAAATAAGTATTCCTTTTTATTATTTGTGTGATTATTTAAGTGTTCTAGATCCACCATATTCCAACACTACATTAAGAGTAAATAATTAACCTCAAATTATTGATTTGATTGAAAATTTCACTTGATCTTTATAGTAGTACAACTTTGTTAATACAATAATAACTTACTTTTTTAAAATTGGGTAATAATCATACAACATTGGGAACAATTATTGACAATAACATTAAGAGACTTTGCTTATAAGTAAGGAAATGATTGAATTATTAATGCATGTTGATCGTATACTCTTAGATTTCACTCTTTAGTATGTCAACTTAATGCATAAATCAAATCTCCAAACGAAATTAGGACTAAATACTCCAAACCTCCCCTTAGTTTAACCTTTTTTCACTTTTACACCCAATTTTAAATGTTATTAAATACCTCCTTATACTTATTTGTTGATTTTAAGGAGTTATCTATCATTAGTCATCATAAAGTATTTCCTAGATAAGGCATATAATGACATCATAGGCTACCCAATTATAACAAATGACAGCTTGTATAACAATTGCTACATAAGAAAGATAACATTGTTATATAAAGAGAAACAAACCCTTACATAATGTCATCTCATATTAAATAAAAACCTATATAATGCTTTAATTAGTATGTCATGATATTGTTTAGGCGCTAATTTCTAAATGAGGTCTTGTTGCTTATATGGTAGTTTCTAGACATAAAATACTTAACGGAGACTATAAGGAGATCTTTAAAATAAATAGTTAAGTATAAGGGGCATTTGATAATTTTTAAAATATATAAAGTAAAAATTGGCTAAACTACAAGCAGGTTCAATCTATTTAACCTTAAAAATTATTATTATTAAATCATTAATAAAATATTTTTAAAAACATTAATAATTAGATTTTATTATGTTAAAGGTTCTTTGGGCATTTAGAACAGAAAAAATAAAAAAGAAAATTACCAAAATCACATCATTTACTTTGATATATGAACATGACACACTAATATCATTGAATGTTGAATAACCATTAAAGAAATATACTCACTCAAGTATGAATCTACAAAATTCTATAATGTAATATTTAATTAATTTAAATAACTAGAGATTAAAAGCTTTATACATTATTCATATGTAAAAGAAGAAGAAATTATGTTGAAGAAAAATTTCACTTAACTTTCATTAAATGAAATCTTATGTATAAAATGATATTATCAATTAAGAAAAAATGTAAATAGTCATCAAGATGGGAAGACATTTTCAAGTTGAATAAAGCTTTTTAATAGATTTTTTCCTAGACATAAATATTGCATGAAATCAAAGGCATAAATGGTAAGGATCTAAAGAATTTATGTCCTTAACATAAGTTGGATATGAGTATGAAGTGAGAAGATAGAACTTACCTTATTAAATAATGATATATAATGAAAGAAATAATACTTTCATTAATATAATATATAGATAAATAAAATAGAATGCACAAATAAGTAAAGCAGGAGTTCATATTCTTAAAATTTTAACACCATTTACTTCTAATATTTTTATTCATTTTTTAGGATAACTCTTTCCTAATTGATATAATACATTATTTTCAAAAAGTTGGTGTATTGTAATATTTATTCATAACTCGCCTAAATGGTTTATGTAGAGTTAACAAGTCTATTGAATTCATGCATCAATCTGCTAAAAATTTTGGCAATTATCAATTAATTTTTATCTCGAATAAAATTTTTATGGAATCTTTTTAAAAATCCAAATTTATATCCTTTTATATATTTATATAACTGTTAATTGGATAGGTTATATAGATAATCATATCTTAATCTTAACCTTCATTTTGTTTTAGAAACAATATACTATTTCTTATTCTTAAATTATAGGTGACTGTTATGCACTTGTTGGAGACCTTGTTATGAAAGGTCATTATATGTCTCTCATATTAGTTCCATTGATAAACTTGCTAATACTTTAATAAAAATGATCACATTCAAATGATATATCACATATTAAGTTAAGATTAGTATATCCATTACATGATATTCCTTGATGGGATGTAAAAGAGATAACAAAAAATATGCTATTAATAGTGTAATTTCAATGTATGTCTAAGAAGAGAAGAAAGCAAATCTCAACCATATGCATGTTATCATCATAAATTCACATAATATGTGTTGTATTGTCAGGGATATTTTACTCCAATTATGGATAAAAAAATTAAATTTAAGTTAGCCTATACATGAGAAGGGATACTTTCTTTAACTAAAAATTTTAAAGCATTAGATTATGGATCCTTGTTTATATAAAAACCAATTTCATTTCATTTTTCCTTTTTAATGTGAGACAATTCATTTTTGAATTTTTAATAATCTTCTATTTACAAATTAGTCTAGCTATATTCATATCAAGTTTGCCACTTCCCCTTAATCATATAAGTAAATATTATTATTTTCTTAATTTGCTCTCGTTCAATTCACAATTACTTAAACCTTTATTTGAACTCTAGGAGGGTTAAGCTCATTTAATTAAAGTCTATTTCAACCAACTAAATGGATATCAAATATTGGATTGTGATTAATCTCACTTTGAGCCTCTTTTTAATATGATGTAACTCACTTCTAAATTTTCATAATTACTCTCCTCAAAAGCAAGTCCAATTATATCTATAGCCAACTAATCGTCCTTATGATAAGGGACCTATATAACTTTTATTTACTTTACCACTTAAACTTGGTAGTAATTTTACATATGAATACTCTTATTTTATATCAATTTTCTTTTTGAAACAACTCCTTTGTAAATTTCTAACATTCTTTACCTCATAAATGAATCTAAACCTTATTTCCATCAGTTTAGTTGCTCTTCTTTAACTATATAAGATTTCATCCTTATTAGACTAGCTTCATCTTTCTAGATTCTAAGTTAGAAAGCTTTTCTATAAATCATAGATAAAGTTCAAATCCATTTGAATCGTGTTTATTTTAACCATTTAACTTTGATATTAGTATTGGATTATGAGGAGAAGTGTTATGGAATGATTATATTCAAATGAGCTTATATATGAAGTTAGGATATCATATTCAATTATACCAACCAATTCAACATAAATTTAAGATAATTCATTAATTTAATAAGAAAGAGAATCCTTTTGTCCCTTATTCTTTTTATAAATATTAAAATTTTGAGTTATAAACTTTTCTCTACATGTATATTACTCTTGTTTTATATTTCTTTTCAATGTGAGATAAGTTACTTATAATCTACTAATAAGATATTGATTGAAAATTATCACTTACCATTGATAAGAAATCAATGACTATCAAACAAAGCTACCTTTAAAATAGAAGCTTTAAGAAAATGAATTACAAAGTTAGTACTACCATGCAGTTCCTCTAATCCTTATTCTTGTTTCATTTTTTTATTTCTTATAAAATTGAATAGTACGATTATACGTTTACAAGTAAATTTGATGTAGGCCAAAGGTGTGATTTGCACCTTAATGTTTCACAAAAGGTCTAAGTAAGCCCTATCGTCATCTCTAGTACCACTTTTGCACCCTATTCAAGGTGCAATGAATACTATTTTAGTACTTTAAATAGGGTACAAAAGTGGCACCAAATATAATGGTAAAAGTTGATTTAAAACTTTTATGAAACTTTAAGGTGAAAATCACACCTGTATTCAATATTTAGAGAAATTGTTTTTAAGATCAAATAAAGAATCAAATAGGTCTAAATTGCCTAGTTATGATATTACATAAGCTAAATTAATAACTCATATATTAGTAACTACCAAAAACTTTACTTTGTTAGGATTTAGAGTGCTATTAGTATCATTTTGAACACATTAAAGTATAACATGATACCATAGATAATGGTAGGTATTAACTTAGACAATTTAGGAAATGTTAGCAGACAATTCGATCCTTTTGCCTATGATTTATTAGAAGAATGTATATATTGTTACAAAAAAGATCAATCAACATTAGGTTATAATAATAGCAGGAATGATAAAGTCATCAAAATATAAATTTAAAGATAAAATATTTAAAATATCTTTGAATTTTACGAGTTTTATGAAAAATATCTCAATCTTCATTTTTTAACATTAAATAACACAACTTTTAAGAATTCATACATGTGTTACTAACTTTCATGGATGTTGCTATCATATCATATCATATCATATAGGATATGCTTATAGCTATGCATAGCTATTTGATTAAATTTGAAAAAATTACTCTTCAACCTTGTATCCCTTTTTGTAGATCCATCTCTCTTATACCCTTGTTACTTGGTCTATTACTAATTTAAAGATCAAAGAAACAACCCTCTCTTTTAAACTCAACCAATCAATCTATGTCAGATAATAACCATTAAAATTTCAAACAAGAAAAAAACGCATTTAATCAATGGTTCTTCCCAAAATCGATGTTACATATTGAAGAAGGTGAGTATTTTTCTCATATTGTATCTTCAGTCACTACCATTAAATTGTCTTATTTTCTCATATTGTATCTTCAGTCACTACCATTAATTTGTCTTATTGTGTTTCCTTTTGGTCCCACGTAATCTTATTACGTTTCATTCTCTCTATGCAAAAGTGTCTTCTTCTATTTCCATAAATTTTGTGCCTTCTTGGAGGATTATATTTAAGTTACTTTGTTTATGAGCTGAGTATACTAACCTTATTTAAATAAATTAACTCATTCAAAAACCTCTATAAATTATTTGGATTGTCTAGCTGAGGAAGAGTTACGGGGTGTAAAAAAATATGTTGATTCGGTCTGGGTATACTATATTTAAATTTTATAATATTAACGATAAATAATAAATAGAAAGAAAAAGAAAAAAAAGGAAGGCTATTCTATTTAAACAAAAGACCCACACCTAAGCTCTATAGCTTTGGGTCCACTATCCCGATCATGATTTTCCTAACTCCAAAGGGAAAGTTCCTTCCTTTTTTGGCCAGTTATGGGCGAGGAGGGATTCGAACCCCCGACACTGTGGCTCATAGCCGCGTGCTCTAATCCTCTGAGCTACAGGCCCCACCCCGTCTCCACTGGATCTATTCCCAGGAGTACCCTAAAAAAGGAACCTTTCCTCTTCCCAGCCATTTCAGGTTAAGAAGATGCGAAGATGCGAAGATGCCTCTCTCTCTATAAGAACAGTGCATTCCGAGGTGTTATTAATATATTAAACATTGTGACATTAGAAACATACAAAGAAAAAAAAGGAGAAACCAAAATATGCATTAGGGTAAAATTGAGTGCAGGTCATTTGGAATATAACTTAACAAGCTTTTAATAAATAAAAAATGAAAATAACATGTTCATAATGAGGGTTAATAACACTATTAATTTCAAAATGAATTTTTATGGACTCTTAAAGATCGAACTATTTAATATTAAAAAATAAATTTTGAGATTTTTTATAAAAAACCGTTAAAGATTACAGTATTTGAAATAATTTATCCATAATTCAATTGGTCAATAAAATTTGTTAAGTGGTATAATTTAGTAATTACTCATTACATCACTTCATCATAAAAATTGTTAAGTGAATTTGATCAATTATAGTTTGGGAATTTGACACGCCAGTTGATGATTATAAGTTACTGCTACCCATTAAAAAAAAGTAATATATAACCTTATAAATGGAAATTCTATCTTTGGGAAAAACCAAGTTGATTAAATTAGTTTCATTTTGATAAAAGAGAAGTAATTGATACTTTTTAAACACAATACGTCGAATCTGATGTTGATCATTCATTATTTCTATAATCAAAATCAAAAAATTTTAGATTCTATAAAGATAATTTAACTATGGTTTACTAAATATAATAGTAAAACTACATCCACTTGCTAAATAATAGTGTTTTTATTATGATACATAACAGACATTCTGTACACATTTTTATAATTGAAGTTATAGGAACATTTTACCTTTCTCTTGAATCACAACTACAAGCTTTCAAGCATAAAATGGAATTAGACATCTGAGCCCATAACTAGGAGAAATGTAAAGCATCAATGGACATTATTCAAAGTTCATACTAGGCAACATAACGTTACTCACTTCTTTATATATTTTTTAAAACTTAAATGAAACTTATTGAGATAACATGAATGTAAATACATAAGTTCAACAGGTTCTCCTACATCCAGTAGAAGATAAATGACAACGTAGTAAAGAAACTATGGACCAAACCAAAACGACACCGTGATAGACACAATTACAAGCTAAAACTTAAAAAATGACAACGTGATAAGATAGTCATAGACAAAGCATTAATTATCGAAGAGTCCTATAAATGGTAAAGAGAAACTATCCCATCGAAAGGGGACTCCAGAAGCTTCCAAATTAGGGCAGCAAGTGGCTTCTTCATCACTATGCTAGTCGACCAAGGTAAGGATTATGTCTTCAAAAATCATGTTCTTCTACTTCGTCTGAACTTTGATTTTCCTATTTAGGGTAGAATCATTGAGTGATTCCTCTTATCTGTCGCTGATGAAAAGGTGTGGAGTCACTGACAAGTGGTATGCATCTTTTTCTTCATAATCCTTATGTTAAGCAAACAATTGGAGTTTGTATCTGTGTTATTTGCTTGAGTTTCACCTCTTATATCTCTCTTATATAACCTTCAATTCATAGTCGATTAAGACGATGCTTCCAGTCATCTAATGGAATAGCTTCCCACATCATCTTTATGAGTACATCTTCCTACAGGTAACCTCTTAATCCCTTTTCCTCATTCATTTTAGTATTACATGTTTTAGGGTTAGCCTAGATTCCATGCTCTGACAAAATGTTCATTACAATTAGGTAGTTCTTTTGAGAAAAAAATCAATTCTCTAATCCTCATGATTAGAGAATTCATAACCTCTAGATTTGAACACATTATGTCATTGAAAATTCACAAGTTCCCCTCTTTCCATATCTCCTCAATACTAGAAGTAAGCAAAATTATGTAAACTGCTCTATCCCCTTTAACGTCAATCTTCAGTCCTCTTAATTTTTCCAATATGACAGGAAACAAAATCCTATCCCATATCTAATAACATTTCTATTTAATTCTTCTCCATATGCTCTTAGCAAAAGGGCATTGGAAAAAAAGTGATCTCTAGTTTCATTATCATTCCTACATAGGACACATGTGTTGTCCAGGTTTAGAAAACGTAGTTTGTCTATGGTGGCCATTTTGTTTAATATTGCTAACCATAATAAGCAAGAGAAGTCGGGTCTTAAGGATTTATGCCAGACTACAGGGTACTAACCAATAAAGGATTGTCTCTGTGATAGCCACTCCCTACATAACTTGTTAGAAAAGGAATTTTGGGGTTGGTTTAACCAAGAGTGTTTGTCCTGAGTCCTACAATTAGGGTTATAATTGGGGATCAGGTGAATCACCTGGTCTGAAAAATTAGTCCACGTGTTTTCAGTAATGACAATATAAACTTTAGCATCAAGTGGAAGATGACTCCAACATTAAACTACATTAGGAATTTGAATTCATAGACTATGACTCGTCTAGTTGTCAAACCAAAAGTGTGCTTTTTTCCATTAGTCACTCTACATTTCACTCCCAACTCCATAACTTCCTTAAGTCTTATCAAATTATTGATGAAAAAAGATTGAGAGTCTTTAAGGGAAATGGACCATAATGATTTTCCTTTTAGTATATAAGAGTGAAGCCAGTTGGTCCACAATGAATCTTCATTGCACAAAATAACCAAATCTTTTCCAGCATCAATGTCCATTATCCCTAGGCCCCCCTCCTTCTTAAACTTGCAAAAACTCATCCCATCTAACTTTGATTATCCTTCTTTTAGAGTTATGCTTACCTATAAGAACCTCCTAAATAAGTTTTCAATTGCCTTCACTACTCCTTTAGCCAAAAAAATACTAGCAGACTAATAAACTTACAAGGAATTCAACACTAATTTAATAAGTTAAATTCTTCCCCCGAAAGATAAGAAGCTATTTATAAAATGGTTTAATCTCTATTATATTTGTTCTGCCAAAGGGAAACATTCAGAAAAATGAATCCTTCTTGTACTGAGAGGCAATCTTAGATAAATTAAAGGATATTGTTCCTTTCTATAGAAGATATTGTAGCTATCTCAACTTTTAATCCATCTGCACTATTAGCCAATACAAATCTGCTAGGTTAATTTCTAAACCTACCATTTCTCCAAATTTCTTTAGAGAGAACATCAAAATCTGAATAGAAGATAGATGTGCCTTGTAAAAGAGTAACAAATCATTAACAAAATAGAGATTGATTAGAGATACGTTATTACATTTGTTGTAAAAGTTGAATCCCTTTTTCTTTTCCCCATTATGCTTCAATAAGAGTTAAAATCTTCATACAAAGAATGAACAATTAGGGAAACATATGATCACCTTGCTAAAGACCTCTCACTCCTTTGAATACTTTAGTTGGAACACCATTCACTAGTACCGAATAGGAAAAGGGGGTTATACATGCCTCTATCCGTTTAATGAATATAGAAGGGAATCTCATCACCTCTATCACCATAAAAATAAACCTCCATTCCACATAGTCAAAGGCCTTATTGAAATCAATTTTAAAAGCACAACTTGGCAGAGAATTCCTCCTTTGGTACCCTTAATGAGCTCCTGTACAATGGATACGATGTCCCCTATCATCCTTCCTCGCATTAATGCATTTTAGTTATTACTAACCAATGTCCCCAAAATTATCTTGAGCCTATTTGCTATAATTTTAAAGATCACCTTATAAAGGAAATTAGAACAAGCAATCATCCTAAACTCTTCAAAGGAATTAGAGTTACTTGTCTTTAAAGGAAGGTTTTGTTAATCTCCTTTAACAACACCACAATAGAGAAGAGTTCACTCACAACTTATTTAACCATCCTTCCAATCTCATCCCAAGCTTTCTGAAAGAAAAACCCCCATTTAGAGCATCAGGAACTAGAGTTTTACTAGAATTCATTTGGGATATAACTTCTTCAATCTCTGCATCTTAGATAGGTCTGACTAAATTAAGAGCCTCTTCTTGAGATAACTTCTTCAAAATGAAAGAGTTTAATAAGTGTGAGGTAACTGAATCCTAGTAGATTGACCATAAAATCCACTAAAATATTTCCCTGCCACTTCAAAGATTTGATCCTGATGGTTGAGTAACCTGCCATCTTCAACTTGGATGACAAAAATTCTATTGTTGATCTTTCTCCCTACTAATGAGTTGAAGAAGAACTTAAAACATTTATCAACTTCCTATAACCATTTAACCCTTACTCTTTACTTTATCAGACTTTTATAATTCTGAACAACCGAGAGATAGTTGTTCAGTTTCACTTTCTCCAGTGACAAAAGTTGAGGGTCCCTAACGTTATTAGAAAGTTGCCCTTAAATTATAGAAAGATCACTTTTAGATCTTTCAGTAGCTTCAACAGTGGAGTTTCCCCTTGTAGCATCTAGTTTTTTCAATTCATGTTCGATTGCTTTAAGCGTCTAAACACATATAAATTGTTTAGTGTCGTACATGACCTGCAACATTCCTTTCTAAATAGCCTCTTAAAAACCTTCCATATCTGCCAAAAAATTGTTAAATTTGAAAGGAAATTTAACATTTTGTTTGAGGAACATACCCTTTATCCTAGCAAACGAGTGGTCAGAGAAGACAGGATCTAGAAAGGAAGTAGAACTCATAAGAAACTAAAGTAACCAACTTTGATTAACTAGCACCCAATCTAACTTTTTCCTTATAGACTAGTCTTTAGCTTGCTTATTGCTCTAAGTGAACGTGAAACCCTGATATTTGAGATCAGTGAGGCCTATTGTCTCCACACAATCCTTGAAATTTGATGTAAAGTTCCTCAGGAGAGCATTTTCTTCAACTTCAATTCTAAATAGAGTAGAATTAAAATCACCATAAATAACCCAAAGACTAACCACTCTATTCTGAAAATCCACGAAACACTTCCACCTTCCTTTGGAAAGCATAATTAGAGCCATATACGATAGAGGAGAAAATATACACATCTTATACTTTGAAATGTCATTTCATGTGCATCACCTGCATTTCCACTTCTAAGACCTCTACCTCCACAATTTCTATATTAAAACCATTAATTATTCTTCCAAAGGCATGCTTCTGGTGATTTGTAACAAATTTCTAACCATTACATAATTTATTCAGCTTCATAATATTATCTACTCTAATCTTGGTTTCCAAAAAAGCAACTAAACATCGCATTTCTTGATAGAAAAAATCCCTCAAAGCTAAACTGTAATAGCCTGTTTTCTATACTAAAGGTTAGAACCTTAAACTATTACACATGAGTAATATCATTGAGAATTTATGAAATGCATTTCATTCACATGCATATCATTAGCATTCACATATGAATTATGATTTCGTACACATTGCAAAGATAGTATATGCACTCAATTGACATATTCTAGGGTATGAAATGTTTAAAATGGTAATGAGGTGAATTGTGTATTATTTATGTCTTGAATTTTAGTTTGATTGGTTACAAGTAGTAAATTTGGAATTAAATGTTACCATTTGAAAAGTGATGAATTAAAATTTATATTTAAACTAAGAAAAATGTGAAGTGGCAAGACAAGTTGACACATGGCAATAGAAATAAGTGACACGTAGCATTAAGATTTAGTGACAAAAGGCTTAGATAATTGGGAGACAAATGGCTTAGAGAATGACAAATGGCTTAGAGATTGAGTGACAAATGGACTAAGTATTTAAGTGACATTTGTTAGATTAAGTAGAAGACATAACTTGGCTCTTTATATGATAAGTGTCATAACACTTATCATACACCTACAACCTACGACACCCGGACAAAAGACATGACCATTTTCTCTTTCATTTTTGTTACATGCTATCTTCTTAGTCCTTCTATCATTTTCGACACTCATATAACTCTCACAAATTTTGAGTTTTTTCCAAAGTTCTACCCTTTGCCACTCCAATATTTTGTTGTCTTCATCTTGTTGCTATAAACCCAACCTATTCCACCTTGAACTTGTGATGATCTTGCAAGCTTGGAGGGTTAGTTTAACTTGATGAATTGGGGAGGCTTTTGACCTAACAAGTAAGTAAGGTGTTGTTCTTTATGGCATGCTTAAATAGAAAGATTATGATGATGGATTGTATATGATGTTGGTGATGAAGTGTGATGCGATATTGATGAATAAATGGATATAATCATGTTCTGTTTTTGAGTGCATGATAAACAATAGTTTATAAGTTGCTATATGGATGGGTTTGAGGTGAAATTGACGAGGAATTAAAGTATTCTTAATTAACTATAAAGAAGATGTTTTGAATTTTGTATGAATGTTTTAAAATCTATAGAAATTGAAGGAAAATGAAGGGTGAACACTCGATTCACTCATCCCACAATCGTGGGAATGTCCTCCATGATGGGCAATGCTTTGGAAATGAAATTTTTTATTTTGTGTGATTGTTGAACCAACTAAGGATAAGTTACATTACCTTGGTGCATTTGGACTTGATTGAGGCTTAAAATGAACCTAGTTTGATGCTTGATTAATTGGTTAAAGGTTTGATAAGTTTAGGTTGTTAATTGATGTTATAACCTAAGAAATGGATTGTTTGATATCAATATATCAAAAATCTAGAAATTTAGAATTGTTAAAGGGACAAAGGTGTTCTTAGGAATGCAATTGTGATCCAAAAGATGTGAGTAAGGTGTATTAGGTATGAATGAATGAGAAATGTGATATTGTTTGATTATATAATGCTAGAAAAGGATTAGTGAATGTATGATTGATGAATTTAGAATAATTAAGTTAAAAGGATTGGTGAATGTATGATTGATGAATTTAGAATAATTAAGTTTCTTTGAGGTCTAAACCTAATTACAAACTAGTTATATCCAAGTTATGATGGATGAATGGTTAAGATATGTGATTTAAGGATACATACCTGGGAAATTCAATTAAGCATACATTGAACATGACATATATACATGTGCATAATTGAATATTCAAATGATTGACCAACTTAGCAATGTGTAAAATATGTGTGTATTGTATGACTAAAGAAGCACAAGTCGAACGTCAGCATTCAGACATTACCTGGTCATCAAGGCAATAGCTTATCTAGAGCATACTGTGAGTTAACCTAGATGTTTTCTCACTATGATTTATTTGTTTCTATTTAAAATTCAGCTATTGAATCGTTACCTATGTGATTGTGATAATTCCGAACATTGATGGTCCGAGGAGTCTAATATTCAGGATTGTATTAGGAGTGCTTTCTAATTGTATGTGAATCTAGAAAATATGTGTTCTTAACTAAATGTTGAATGCTAGACTCAGATCTGATGAATATGATGAATGACTGTGCACATTGAATGAAAGTTATTGATAGCATATTATATGAATCGATGTATTCCATCATATTAATATACATGATCAGATAAAGGCGTTGAAACCGAAGTGACCAGTGTAAAACAAAGCTTAAAGCTTAGAAATGCGCACAAAGAGCCACAGGCTTAGTTATTAATGAGCCCGATATCTATAATGGGTACGGGGTAGTAAATGGAATGAGCCCAGTATTTGCAATAGATACGGGACAGTAAATAGGCGCTCGATCACAATAAAGTAAAAATAAATAGAGTCACATGTGCATTTGCATATACAATCTGATATGTATCCTATGGATGATCGAAATAAATTCTTGTTTTGAAATAGTGATACGAAATATTGTACATAAGTTATACTTGTCGAAGCATGATAAAATGCAACGTAATATTTAATATTGGATGATATAATTTGTTTGTGAATTGTCCTTATGTTTTAATATAAGTGACATATCGATGATAGTTTACTCACTGAGTTCGCAAACTCATCAAAATTGCAAAGTTAATTTTCAGGTACGAGGGAGACCTAGCTTCTAAGGCAAACTAATAGAAGTCTAGTACTGGCAATTTTGGAAAACAAGTGTAATATCCCACCTCTTAAAATTGTTAAGAGATTAAACTGTTAGATTGAGTCACATAAGTTATTTTATTTAAGAATTTACGAGATGCATTTCATTCACATGCATAATATTTGTATACACAATTGAATCATGATTTAGAAAACATTGCAAGATAGTATATGCACTCAATTGACATATTCTAGGGTATGGAACGAAAATGAATGTGATATGAATGTTCATTCCCAATGTTTTGTATTTTGATTTACCAATAACATGAATTGATGGATTATAATTAGTGAATTGGGAATTTATTGTTACAATTGAGTAATTG
>JAOQML010000007.1:13050704-13067133 GCA_027568935.1 Erythroxylum urbanii | reverse complement strand
ATCATGAATAATTTAATTTAATATTATATATTAAATTAATTATTAATAAAATTTATAAATAACTTAATTTTAGTTAATAATAAGGTTGCACTTTTGTGATTGAAAGGTCACAAGTTTAAATCACAAAAACAATCTCTTTGTAAAAATACAAAGGGAAGGCTAAGTACAGTTAATATCTCTCCCCCTACCATCTCAAAGGGAGGAGCCTTATGCACTAAGATTTGTTGACTTTTAATTTTATTTTATTTTGTAATTAAATTAAATGAAAATAATTTAATAAGTATTAATAAATATGATTGAACTTAAAATATCTTTAAAATCTATAAAGTTCAAATAAATTTTAATTTAATAATTAAAATATATTTTAATTAAATTTTAATTTACAAATATTGTTTAGAAGTATTCTAGGGTCTATTAAAGTCATGTTAGGTTAGGCTTGGTAAATTGTTATTTAAGTAACATCATACAATTTAGGGTTTGTATATAAATATATTATTGTTTGAAAAGCCTAATTTTTTGTAACCATCATCATAATTATTAAATAGTAAATCAGTTGATCTTGACTATAAGAGCGTAGGCATGCCCATTTGACCGAATCTTGTTGAAAACCTCTTCTATTCTGATTTGCTTTCTTTTATTATTCTCTATTATGGCTATTAATTTTCTTAACACTAGCAATACATTTATTATTAAGAAAATATATTGACCATATCAATCCTAATAAAACATTAACAACTAAATCGCTTAATTTTTTTTATAGGATAAAAGTCATAAACGTCTCCTGTAGTTTAAAAAACTTTTTAAAAAACTATGTAATCTTTAAAATTTTAGAAAAACTCTTTTTAATTTTCAAAAAGCCCCTTTCTCTTACACTTCAGTTAAAGATAACCATGAAATAGATACAATATGAATATCATATGTGGAGTGATTAAATGTCACTAATATGATGACCTAACTCAGCTCTTAAACTCGACTTAAACCACTATGGTAAAAAGTGTTTTAGGCAACAGATAAAAGTGTAATTATAAATACAATTATTTTTTCCTTTTTATTAAGGCAACAAAAACCATATCGTTACAAGAAGTGGCACTGTAATAAGTATAAGGCAACATAATTTTTTATTAGATAATAAAATAAAATGTTGCTTTAAGTTTTGACTAAGGCAACACATTAGTTTCAAACTATAACAACAATATTAAATAATATTGCAACATTTTTTGAGGAAACCTTTTGTAATAATAATTCTTTTATTACCAATATTATTTAATATAAAACCAAACTCTTATCATTATGTAGGCAACATCTATATATACATTAAAAGAAATATATAAATATTAATATGCATCTTAATTGTGTATGTACTATTAAATGCAAACGACTAAAAAACTGCATTTATATATATTATATTCCATAAACACTTGTAAAATTCAACATTAACATATTCAAAAATACAAAAGCAAATTACATGTACTTTTATTGTTACAAAATACAAAATTCAATTTTACAATCCTCAACAATTGCAAGGAAAATTACATGTGCTTCAACAACTCTTCATCATTAATAAAATTAGAAGTAGGTGTCAGGCTTCTTCACATTAGCTTTATAACCTTTCTCAAATTCCTTTGGAAATATAACGTAAAGAACTGCATGCATTCCAGCTTCTCGACAGATAGCTCCAATCTGTAAACAGATATCCAATTATGATAAGGACGAGATTCTACTCAATATTAGATATTATGTTGGATATATTGAGCATTGAGGGTTAAAATTGAATTCTGAGAATTATTACAGACAAATATTCAACAAGATAAATATAAGAGGTGCATGCTTCATTTTTTTCATGCCACATGCTTCTTGCAAGCTAATTTATAAATTTCAAAAACTAAAGAAATTTTTGTAGCTTTTCTCACACTGCTCATATTCACTAATAGAAAGATTGATAATCACATACAATAATCACACAATAACTACACAATATGAAAAGAAATCCAACTAACCTCAGCACTAATTTTATCAAGCTAAGAAACATAGTCTTCCAAGTCCATCTCATCCTTTAGATTCATTTTGGAAGTTCAAACCTATACAAAAGAAAATTAATAATTTCATAATCCTAAGTCTACATAATCTCAAAGATGCATAAAAGCAGAAAATTAGCCAAGAATGGCTCAAAGACTCTACTTTTTAAACTCAAAAAAATAAATCCTTTTATTTCTTTAGCTGCAACTTAACTAATCAACATTTCTGGAGGCAATAAATCACACAACTTTTAATAAACTGAAGTAGTTCTTTAGAGTAACAAAACTCACTGAATGCCCCTAGGTAAAGGTCCTTATTCCTTGCAACCCTACCAATCCTAGCTTGCCATCTTCCATGTTGATGATGCCTACAAAGTATTGAAACATAAAGATTCAGTAGTTCCTGGTATGCATCCCTAAGTAGTTGTTTAATCAATGTTGTGCTAGCTGTCTAGAGCCACACTAGACCTACTTTTAGTTTCCCATTTTCTAGTTTTTGTTCATGTATAATGGACAACTCATTTTGGTAATATAGCAACTATTTCTTGGTCTTTGTTTCCTTGAAAATTTAATTGCTAGATTACTTCCATAAAGCAACCTAGGCTAAATAGTATTTCACACAACTAAGAGTGATGCTTTGGTAACATTAAGACAAGAAGAAACATTGGTTGAGGGAATCCTGCACTTGTTCTTGGGTTGATTGATCAAACACACGTTTACGTTTGCAAAAGAGTAAACGTGTGTGTGATCAAACATCCAAATCAAAAGATGAATTAACCCAATAAGGTAATATAACAAATAAAAGATAAAAAGACAATGGAACTTTTACAGAGGAGATTGGGTGGGTAAAGAATGAGAAGAGTAGGACGAAAGATACGCGTTCATGCACTGTCGCACCTTGGTGGGCTTTGTCGATAGGGAGCTCAAAGGCACAATCGACACCTAGGGATGACGATCAGTTATTGGAAAAGCAAATTGGAGATGGTAGTGATTTGGCCTGGGTTGTGAGTTCATCATCTCGGTAGGTCACCACCTCGTTGAGCCTCTCATTTCTTTGTTTTTTTCACCTAAAAAATGTATGTGTAAAGTGATGAAATTAGTTTCCACTTATATGATATAATATAATATAGAACTATAACAACAATTCCAAATGTTGCATGGATAAAATTTTATTGCAACATTTTTTCAATTTTGTTGCCTTTTCTTATATGTAACAACAAATTATTATTTTCGTTGCTTTTTAATATTATTAAAAGTAACACTTTAAAAACTGTTGCATTATATTAATTTTTAGCAACACATTTTTAAACTGTTTCAAACATTCGTTGCCTAAAACACTTTTTGCTGTAGTGAACTAATTAAATTTAACTTAAATTAATAATTTAAGATAATCATAATAAATTATTAGTTTAAGTCAAATTTAAGAGTTAGGTTGAACTATCATATAAATAACACTTTTTTAAGTCAAATTTAAGAGTTAGGTTGAACTATCATGTAAATAACACTTAGATTAATCTAGGTCTGATGTTCATACTGTATATGTTTCATCATTATTTTTTAATCAAAATTTAAAAGAAAGATTTTTTCTAAAAAACTAAAAACTAAAAGGAGATTTTTTAGAGAATTTTAAAGATCAAAAAGTTTTCTAAGATTTTTTAAACTATAGGCGAAGTCTGTGTCTTTTACTATTGGTTGTACTATTAAAAGACCACTTATCTAAAGGTAATTACACAATTAATAATAACTTGTTTACCCAAATTTAATATTTCTCTCGGTTGCATTAATCTATAATGTTTCATTAAATCCAAGTATAGTATGAGTGACAAAGAAAAATGAAGAAAACGAAGGAAAAAGAGGAAGAGAGCAATAACACATCCATACATTACTTACATTATATTATATGTATGTATCTTCAATAATGAAAATACGTTTAATCCAAAGTTGAAACGTGTTTCAAACATTCTTGGCGATAATCACGTAATTAACACAGTTGTAACGCTAGACTTCAAAATTATCACACGTTCAAATCGTCATTATTAACTTTGTTGATCATATTATAGTGGTCCTCCTGATCAATATCTCCAGCATGATATATGTATCCCCTCTCCGCAAGCTCTATTTCTGTCTTTTTGACCATACAGCTATTTATCTTCCAAACGTCACTATCATTTTTTTGTCATTATTATTTGAATAGTGACATAAGGAGTTGTGTACGACGAATTAAGACGACCACGCCTTTATCTGTAATCATGAAACTGATGGCTTCAAAGTACATCGATCTCTTGAGCGTATTCTTGGTATAACTTGGAAAGCTTTTCCGTATGGGGCTTCACATTTGGATTTGCGTCGGCAACAAGAACAAAGTTCATTACGAAACATCACGTGTAGGCTCTTCAAACTCACACAAAGACACTGATTCTATGCCCTGCTTATTTGTAGGAGAAAAGTGCGTATTGTTACCAGTAGTTCTAGTTCTTTTTTGTTCACCATTTATAATTGCTGAGGAACTTATGAGTTGGAACAGAAGAGTTGTTTCCGCAGCATTTTCGTGCAAAAGCTAGTAAAGTATAAAAAATGTAAAACTTCAAAGCGCTCATCACAAAATGAAGTGATTATTGTGTCCACGACACGTATGGCATCTGCATACTGGGCTTTTGACCATAACATTTTCAAGAACAGTTGCCACCAGATTTGATGAACAATCCACTGGGTGACCTTCAAAAGCTCCACGATAGCAAACAACCGAAAAGAAAGGGTCACCAGTATTACTCACGAGGCTTCTCATTCTCAGTTGTGTTGGGATATTTTTTTGTCCTAGTCTAGTAAAAGGAAAAATTGGCGACCAACTTTAAGGAGTCAAATATAGCAGCATCGATAGACATGACATACCTTACACAAATCTAAGGAACTTTTTCTTGTGCTACTTTGCTATCTCTGCTTTGATCACTGTAATAGGCTTTTGGAGCAATAGAAAAACAGAATATAAAAGTATTGCAGACACCTTCGTGTTAACCTTATCAAAATCATAAGCCCTCGAAGAAACAAGGAAGGCTGTGTTTTGAGACTCCAAGATTAGAAGGCACCAAAACATAGTTGATGAGATTTAACAAAACATGCTGATAATTTGTTATCATTTTGTGAAATAAAATATATTTTGTAAAGTCAAGCACGTTTCCTTGTCCAAACTCTTATTTAATTGTGATCCAGAAATGGGAAGAAAATATGGATTCCTTATCCTTAGCGACCCCTTCAACAAAAAAATTCCAAGATTTCATTTTCGAGCATTTAATGACAACTGTTTTTCTTTCCACTCCTACTCCTATTATTCCTATACATTTTGTTTTGGCCCTTTCACGTTCCGTCATTCAATGAGACCCCTTCTAGTTTAAGGAAACGAAATTGAGTTATCTTTGCCTCTAGACCTGCGGCCTACAGAGTAGACGCTAAATCGTATGTTAATTATGTATTCATCTTTTTCTAACAACACTTATATATAAATTTACTACATTATTATTGCATGCAATGTGATGTAGTTAAGCTGAACCCTTCGATGATTCCTAATTTCACGACTAACTCAAATATTCTGTTCCAATTACTCTATTTCAATTTTATTCTATTAAATCTTATTCATATATTTATGTAGATTTATAGGAACATTATAACCAGAACAGAAGATCTAACCTCGTTTCATACTTTTATGAGAAATAGCTTCATTAGTGCAATATTTATACGAATATACATCCATCTCTATCATACATATATATACATATTACAAGCATACAAATTGGTCAATTTTCTTACTAGAAAATGATAAATGTGGAAGTTATGTTGTATAGGATCATGTCATTAGTAACCATTTTTTTTAAATCGATCTCAAATATATAAGGATTCTATCCAAAGTATAAACAAAAATGGATATAAATTTTTCAAATATGAAAATTGATCAACTTCTTTGATATAAAATATAAAAATGAAATACACGGAGAAGGATGATTTGAACCTATTCTATATTATTGAACTACAAGTCAAGAGAATATTACGTTGATTTTATTTGGCATGCGGGGTTTCTTTTCTGGTTTTTTTGGCGTATACGTGGACATAGAGGAAGTTCAATGGAAACACCATTGTGATTTGTCATCTGACTTCCGCCTGTTACTCCTTTGGAAAAGCTGTTAATTAACTATAGTATCATAGATGTGAAGCTTTTGAACCTTGGTGGTTATATAAGTTATGAACTGCCTGTCACGCTTCACTTCCGCTGCTATTTTTTTCTTTTGTTTAAAAACTTCTGTTTATCTTGTGCCAGGAAAGCCGCTATGTGTTCTTTAACCAAGTCCACAAGCAGTTGTAGTGTAGATGATTCTGATCTTAGGAGAGGTCCTTGGACTCTTGAAGAAGACAATCTTCTCATTCATTACATTGCTCGTCACGGTGAGGGACGCTGGAATTTGGTTGCTGAACGTGCAGGTAAGTTAAGAGATTCTTTAACTCCTACAGACATGTATGAAGACTGAATCTTTTATCATTTTCACTTGGTGGTTTTTTCTGGTAAAAGGGTTAAGAAGAACAGGCAAGAGTTGCAGATTAAGATGGTTAAATTATCTAAAGCCCGATGTTAAGCGCGGAAGTTTTAGTCTCCAGGAACAGCTGTTGATTCTTGACCTCCATTCTAATTGGGGAAATAGGTGAGCTATATCCAACTTTGAATTGTATTATTTCATATACCGCCGGAAATTGGTTTCCAAGTAGCTGCACAGCTCAATCGTGATGAAACTTCTGCTTTCTCAAGTTACTCTTTAGTCACTATTACAAGTGTTGCAGAGTCGAACAAATTCGAGTATATTTAGCACTCGCCATTAATCTTCTTACTTGGATTGTTCTGTCTCCTAAAGGTGGTCGAAAATTGCACAATATCTACCGGGAAGAACGGACAATGAAATCAAGAATTACTGGAGAACCCGTGTGCAAAAGCAGGCACGTCAGCTTAAGATAGATGCCAATAGCTCGCAATTTCAGGGTATAATTAGGAGTTTTTGGATGCGAATGTTGCTCCAAAAGATACATGGACCAAGTTCTTCATCTGCCATGTTATGCTCCGATTGCACTTCTCAGCCTACCAATTATGCTTCTCATCATTCAGCACTGCCATCACAGCCGCAGTGGCAGGAAGTTCATAATCGGGGACAATCTGATATGGCCATAACAATGCAAGGAATGGAACATCATGAACAAAACTCGGAGTCAGAGCGCTGCACAGGTTCTTGTCTTTCTTCTATAGAATCAATAAATATATCGCAGACATCACAGTTATCAGCGTACCCAACTAGCCCTTTCCAATCCGTTGCCAACAATGGTGACTACAGCACTTCTGATAAGGACTGCCTGATCGCCAGCAATTGCAATGGCATGGAAGCCATCAATCTGTCAACTATGACAGTTCCAGGAGCATTTGGCAACTCTGTCGGCAATTCCCACATGGATGAAAGTGGGTTGGTCGGATGCGACTTTGAAGATACCTTGTGGAACATGGATGAATTATGGCAGTTCCGAAACTTACACTAGAGAAGAGAATCATGCTCTTGTATCTTGCTTTAGATATAGCCCATTATCTCAGTAATTTCATGTAACAAGCAAGTGTTTATTTACACCAACTGTAGTGTCTGATTTCCCGATTCCTTTTATTCTCTCAGGATATTTAGCTAAGATTTAAGGTTGCTTACAGTATGTGATTTCTTACAAAACCAAGTTCTCCCTGTGCTTGAAGGGCAATTGATTCTTAGAAATTAATTTGATTGGAGTTCTGATTACGAATATAAAGTCTGCTGGGACCAAAAATATGATTCTTTTCTTCGTAATGCTTCTTGTAGAGTTCCTAGTATCAAAGACACCCACCGACCAGTGGATGGCTCAGTGGTGATTGGCGGATGAAGAATACTTTGTCATCTTCTTCAGGATAACTCAAAGTGGCATGTACATGATTCGGATGTTGAAGTCCTTTATGTTGCTTGTTATGTACGCAGTTTATGCAAATAGTCAGGCGCAAAATGGTTATCTTCACTATTGGACCTTTCGACTCAACAACCGGTAAAAAGAAAATCCAGCATGAACCTGGTCAATTGAAGAACCTAGCTCAGACCTCCAAATCTACCATGATATTTTATTTGGGAAAAGACCAAAATAACTTAATTAATGAAATTTGATCTAATCGAACCTTAAATTAAACTTGAAGAAAAAAAATTTGAAATCCAACCCAAATCTAAAATTAGTTAGCCTTAAGTCAAATCTGGTCTAATCTACTCATTTAAATGGTTAGAAGCCCTTATCTTCATAATTTAGTGGGTGAACAAATATTGACTGGAAGATAAAAGCTAATTCTAATATAGCGCCACCTAGGATGAAATTGACAAATCTCTGCTCTCCAAAACGAATACAAGGCAGGATTCCAGGTGGTGGCTGAGGTACATAAAGTCTTTCTAAACAACATTGAGAAAATGGAATTTAGTTAATAGTTGACTGGTCATAGACCTTTTATCACCACAGATTATGCTTGCGAAAATACAATTGTTGATTGTTTATAGTCGTTGGAAACTGAAGGTTTATCTGTTTGATAAGTTTGAAATTTACTGCTACATGTAAACCTTTCAAGATTTCCTTATTCATTGGGCTCTTGCAGAGCTACAGTCAATCTAGATAAACCTATTTATACTAAGGAACATATATAATAACCACTTAATATTCATACCATCTAAAGGAACATATACAACAATCAAATAAACTACTCTTAATTTAATTTGGAAAAATATCTCTCATGTAATCAATTCTAAATTTATTGTTTGATGTACAAAGATTAAAAAAAAAAAAAGGAAACATAGGATATTTTGCTCTCTTACACATCATACATAATACAATTTATGGTTTTGATTATATAAACTACATGATACGTTAGATCTAGAATACAAAAAGTTTCAAAAGGAATATTCATACTTTACTCATTGTTACACCATCTTATGTATATTGCCGAAGAGCAGAGAGTACTTTATTAGTTGGTTAAAAATGACTCTTATAATGAAAAGATAATAAAAATAATAATTTTAAAATTAATATATTTAAATAACTTGCATTAAAAAAATGTATAATAGACTATGATTATTGTGGAATATAAAAGTTCTCATTTATCTTCATGACACATTGCTTATTGATCTAACAGAAATAGTCTCTCTACTATGTAGGAATAAGGTTGCGCACTATTGGATCTCTTCAGATCCAGCACCTTAACGAGACTTCAACTAGGTGTTGACGATGGTGATGATGATAAAAGTTCTCATTTACTTTATGAGTTATTTTTATAATAAAAGTGTAGCTAATATATTACTAACGTAATTATAAGAATTGATTGAATAATTGTTAAGAACAAGAAACAAAAAAGTGGTGATAAAGTTAATTTCTTTATTTGGTAATGCAACTAAAAATATAAACCTATTAAATAGTGATGAACTGCTACAATTTATAACAAAGATTTCTCAGTTGTCTAATAGTTAGAAGTTATATACCCCTCATCCCTTCTAAGTAATTTCAGCGAGATTCTTTAATTTAAAAACTTAGTTATATGCCACTAGATTATAGACTTTTTATAATTCAGAATTTTTTTTATTATAAGGATATTGTTGTAAAATAGTAAAAATGCTAGTATACAATTAAGGTTAAGTATCAAAAAAATCCTAATTTTTTTCTCCATTTTGTAATTATAACCCGAACTTTAAAAAGTGATAATTAAATGCTCAAACTTTTAATTTTTTCTAATTTTAGCCCGACGTTAGCATCTCCGTTATTTCTAGGAAAATCATAGTGAGGTCAAAGAACTTTATTTACGCACCTTGGCACTAAAGTTTAAAGTTCTAAAATTTTGATTCACAATTGCATTTATGGTTATTAATGTTACGTTTACATTTACCATTACATGTGATTACGGTAACTCTAGTATCAATATAGAATTGTACGGTGGACTTTATGTACTTTTGGCAAGTTTGAAATATTCATTTAAGCAATATATTAATTTTCATATTTTCAATAAAAAAAGTTCAAAATTTTCATTTGAACGACATACAAATTTTTATTGAAGTTAACCTTCTAATTTTGATCTCTATATATTGGGATACCTTTGCTTAAACAAATAAAAGTGAATTCTCATGATCTAAATAAGAATAGTCTTTTGCTTTCCAAAAAGAATAAAAAGAAATGATCTTTTGAAAATGCAAAGACTCTACAATGAACTCAACGGTGAAATTGGATCAGACATCTTCATTGCAGCAAATGCATACAAAATGAACATGGACTTTGTTAGTAATCCCAGAGCATATGGTACTCCAAATTCCTTAATCTTTTTAATAACATACGTAGTGTTAACCTACTATATATATATATATATTCCCTCTATAGTAAATGACATATTCATATCCATATATCTTCCAATCCTGAGGAGGACCTCATATCAGTAAAGCTATTTAATGTAGCATAACCTAAAACAAATTAATCAAGGCAACAACCATACAAGCTTAAGTCATTTAACCTAGGTTACGTTATCCCTAATGATTTGAAACTATTAGTAGCTACAAATGAATCTCAACATAACAATTACGAATTATATTGAAGATTTTAGCAATGGGTTCTTACATAAAAACAATCAAATAGAGCATTCAATAATTCTTACACAATAACCAAACATCATATATAGGATAACATAATCAATCCTTAAGAGAAAGAACAACAAACAATGAGAGAAATGCTTAATTGGGTTCGCCATCAACGATATCACCTCTGAACTGGTGTCAGTAAATCTCGCCCTCTATGGGTCTCTCCAGTGATGAGAGCTTCTATCGCCTTCTTCTCTTCTTCAAAAACTGAGACTTTACTCTCCAGAGATTTTTTCCTAAATGAAACATGTTTGTTTTGACAACAACACATTGTATTTATAGTAAAAAAAAAAGGTTTTATGCCAGTCACAAAAGTAATGGGTGTGACTTGCTGTGTCACAATCTTGACACCTCAATGAGGCCAGTCACGATCGTGACACCTCCTTGCATGGTTGTGAAAGGATTATCATAGGCATGATTCAAGTTGTCATGGCCATGCACCATATTTGACTTGGAGTGTCACGATCGTGACTGGCCTCATCTCCTTGCATGGCTATGAGAGGATTGTCATAGGTGTGACTCAAGTTGTCATGGCAATGGACCATATTTGTCATGGCCATTATAGCTTGCATTTTCTTGTCTTCTTCTTCTTTTAATCCTTCTTTTTCTTGCTCCATGAAGACAAATGAGGGTGAAACTCAATAAGACGACTCAAATATTATGTTTTTGACTCACTTCAGCTCTTTCGCTTTCGAATTGTACCTAAATCAAATATAAACTAAAGTGAGTGTCTTAAGTATTTTAAAGCATTAATCACTAAGTGTCATGGATTAAATGTATTAACAATTAAGTACATATCAAATTGAATTGTCAATGACCAGATTCTTTACTCTTTTTTTTTAAGCTAAAGTTGGTGCGTAAAACTTGAACATGAAAATAACATCTTTATTTACTAAAATCTCTCTTAAATTATATTACTTCCAATGGTATTGGGCCTAAGCAGCATTCATTACTAGAAAAGGTCGTCTCTTAATTAGGAAAAAACCAAACAGAATTACATACCACTTTAAAGATACCTTTTTCAGGATATCCACTACAAGAACTATAATATATTTTCCTTCTATTAGATTAAGCTGTTTGTAATGCAACTTCAAAAAAGGAGAAGATTTTCTTGACATTAACGTGTCGTAATGCTATGCCAAAATAAACTAGACCTACGACTACTATAGCAGTGATGATTCTAGGTCAATCCCACAGAGATTGTTCGGTTAGCTTTTGAAATAAAATTAACTGGTGCTTAGGTTTAGGGGGTTTTGGTTTTCAAATAAGAAAATAAAACTAAAATAACTAAAAAACAAATTAAAGAAAACATACAAAAAATGATGAAAGTGGTGAATTCGTTGGGAGATTGGTTCTTTGATTCAACCTTAGTCTACACCCTAATTAAACATATTTCATTGAATTGTTGTTCTCAAACCTCTCCTTAAACAATTAATCGTAAGGTTAATGATACGATCTATTAACCCGAGTTTTTCCTTAGGTTATATTTAATACAATCGTTAATTAAACCTAACTACCAAATACAATCTCTAGATTCAATTGGATATTAGCATTACAAATTAGGAAAACTAATTAATCAAGGCAACAATCATATATGATGTGTCATTGAATTTAGGTTATGTTATTTCTAATGATTACGAACCACTAGTCGCTCCAAATAAATTTCCACATAACAATTACGGATTATATTGAAATTCTAGCAATGGGTCCATATAAAAATAATCGAACAATAACGAAAATATGATTATTCATACATAAAACCCAAGTTAATTAACATAGGATAACACAATCAATTCCTAAAGAGAGAAAGAAACAACAAATACAAGGAGAAATACACTAACCAGGTCATTGGCGTCGATTGTACCTCTGAACTGGTGTCGGGAAAGCTAACCCTCCATAGGTCTTTCTATATATGAGAGCTTCATTACCCTCTCTTCTTCAATCTCTGTAGAGCTCCTCTGGAATCCCAATCAAAACACCAATCTTTCTTTCATGTCTTACGATTGTCACCATCCAAATACCAAACCTGCTCTCTATATACCTTTCTTGAAATAGAAGAGGCTCTTGGTAAAATCAAAGAAAGAACCTGTTGTTCTTCCGTAAAAAATTCTTCCACGAATTTTGAACCTAATCTTTTCAAAAAAGTAAAGGACTGTTATGTTTACAAGCCAAAGTTTTAACACAAGAAAGTTGAAGTATATATTATATTTGATACAAACCCTTTTTTTTAGGATCCACTATAATAATGAAAAAGATTTGTGCATATATACTCAAATCGGGCGATAATATCAGAATCCAATAAATCAGCCCAGGATGAGTTACTAATGGGATGTCCTTTTTTGTTACAAAATCTCATTTTTGCCAATGTTCCAATCAAAGGAATAATTGGAACTGTTGAATCAAGTTTCTTCATAATATTATCTATTATAAATGATTTTTCTATCATTTGACTACGTACCGCCAAAGGATTTTGTTGCACACTTGAAAAATAGTCCAAAAAGTCTAGAGAGTGTTTGGATAATGAGTTTACATCGATTTTTTCTGGCTGAAACCACACATAAAAATGATATTGACATAAATGGACAAAATAATATTTCCATTTTTTTATTAGAAGAAGCATATCTTTTGAAGCCAGAATGAATTTGCCTTCATATCTAACATAATGCATGAAAGGATCTTTGACCAAACATAGGTTAGCTGGAAAATCATTGGCAAAGACTTCTATAAACTATTCTACCTTTCCATAGAAATATATCTGCTCAAGAAGGAACCGAGAAAATATTGATCGTAAACAAAAGGCTTGGTTACAGAGAAAAAATAATATTAATTCGTATTCATATACATGAGAATTATATAGGAAGAAGAAGAATCTTGGCGTACTTTTTTGAAAAATGGATTTCCATTTTTTTGGAATCATAAGACTGTTCCAATGCCAATCTGGATAAACAAAGAGTCGTAATAAATGCAAAGAAGAGGGATCTTTCACCCAGTAGCGAAGGATTTGAACTAATTTTTCTAGATGGATGGGATACGGTATGTATCCTGGGATTTATGTCCTAATCAAGTATTTCTTCTTTTTAATATATGTGAAATATTTTTTAATGATTTGAATTTTTTAGCATTATTACTTAGTTTGTTCAGGTTAATATTTATTTCTAAATTTATAAATCTATTTTTCTTTTCTTTTCTAATTTTCTATTTCATTTTGCATTGCACTTGTTTTAGTGGCCAAACCTTTCTTTTTTTCTGTCAGTGAATAATTTGTCCACTTCATACATGGAATTTGCCCATAAATTTTATGAATTGTCTAATTCTTGATTATCGAATCTTGTTCTTTTTAAGTTTTAGTTTTATTCAAGTCATATATGTCTCTAAATCGAAATAATAGAATTGGATTTATTTTTTATTATGAAAGTTTGTTTATTATTTCTTTTATAAAGAACATTGTTTTGATGACCCATTTTTTTCTTTCTTTTGATAAATTGAAAAAGAATTTTTTTTCTAGTTCTAGGACTTTGAAAAGAAATAAAAAAACTCTTTTTCAATTTATTAATTATTTTTCCGAGTTGTTTAAAGATGGGGTCAAAAACCAAAAATTGGTTTCGGGGAAAGCCAAAAGATAGTTCAGTTTCCATTCCCCAAATCGTTAAAAACTGAAAATTGGTTTCGAGGAAAGCCAAAAGGCAGTTCAGTTTCCATTCCCCAAACCGTTAAAAAATAAAAATTCATTTTTTGTCCTTTCTTTTTCATTCGATCTTCATGAAGATCAAGAAATTTTAGCTTCGATCTGTGCCAAGGTTTTAAACGAAAAGCAAATAGAATCTGTATTTGAATACCTTCTATTAACCAGTTTTTCGAAAATTATGTTTCTAATAATTGAACTCCATTATAGGGATGCTTTTCTCCAAACAAAAACACCCAAAAGCTTGCATAGGTCTCTCGACCATCACACGTTGCTTTTATTAAAAACCTAGGGTTAAGGTGGTAAGGTGTCCTTCTCCCTGGTGTAAGAGCTGTTGCATTGCTTCTTTTATTTCTACTAACATTTTGTTATTCTGCTTTAATCATTTTGGTCTTCCTTGCTTTCACTCTGTGCTACTGGTTTGCTCTTTTTCTATCCACCTTTGCTTTATATCTTTAATACTTGGCAGTTAGTTTGCATGTGCAAAATACTACACGACTGTGAGACATGCTCACGATTGTGCAATAATTCTAGCAAGCATGTTTCACCCTCCATTCTTTCATGCATTATTTACTCCAAGTGCAGTTGTCTACCAAGATCTTTTAGTAGTCGACACCTATCCAAGCTTTTTCCTCTTGCCATCCATCCCACGTTACATGGTTGTGAAATTTTCCAGACGGTTGTGAGCTATATTGCTTTATGATCTTGTTATTTCCTTGTCTTTACTTTCTCCAATCTTTCTCATTCTTGCTTCATTAAGACAAGCAAGTGTGATTCTTCAAAAATCAACCCAAATGTAGTGCTTTCCACTCACTTTAACTCCTTTGCTATTGAATTGTACCTAAAACAACATATGAGTTAAAGTATCTTAAGCAATTTTATGTCATTAATCGTTAAATGTTATGAAAAAATTATACAATCAATTAAGCATATGTCAATTTCCCCCCACGCTTAGCTTTTGACTGTCCTCAGGAAAAACATCAAAATTAAGATTACAGACCCAAAACATTTACTCAATTCCCATATGTTCCAAGATATATAATCGTAAACAAAGATCAATGACTTTCAAAAATCATAGCAAGAACTTAACATTCCAAGTTTTTTCTCATAATCAATGAACAAGCATCACCTTCAAAAACTAAGGAATCTAATGGTAGACTTGAAAAATGTGTTTAAAGATGATATATTTTCAGGTGCACTCAAATACAAGTCACAATCAAGGCATTCCGCAACTTTGTATATCATTTCATTTCTCTAACACTAAGGTTCACATACAAAATCATAAATCAAAGGACTTTTAAGGTTATAATGTTGGCAAAGGTAAGGTGAGATGTATTTAGGTTGAGTAGCATGAAAGCCATCAAAGCTAGTGAAAAAAAAGTAGCACTCAATGTACATGAAGTGCAATAGCCAACATTCAATCACAATTGTGTACATCAACTATGATGAATGCAAAAACAATGTTTCACAGCTCAAACTCGAGCTCTCACACATAAACCACATGAAGCATAATCAACCAGAAGGAATCACTCATACAATTGATGACAATACATTGAAACTACACAAAGTGATCTTTCAAAGAAAACATCTACCTCATATTCAACATACAAGTAACCCATTCAATACAACTTTAAGAGGAAAGATTACTCATAAATAACTTTGCAACACATATGCCTTCCCTCCTTGATACTTTTATTAAAACATTTTTTTTGCTTTTCTCGTTTTCTTCCTTTCTTTCCCCCTTTTTTCAGATAAACATTGAAAGAAACTACATTAACATTGGAATTTCAATGATATGACATACAATAACATCCCAACATTATAACCAACCCACACATATTCTTGGGCCTTGAATTTTTTTTATTTTAGTAAACATGATTTGAATGAATTTTGGTATTGATAAATAACTTATTTTTGATTGAGGTTAACTATTATGTCAAGTTTAGGAGGATTTAATTCATGGGCTGAAGGAATTAAAGTGTGGATGTTGTAAGGTACATAAGGGTATTTTTGGAAGATGACTTAAGGTTAAAAGAACCTAA
>JAOQML010000007.1:12955925-12966629 GCA_027568935.1 Erythroxylum urbanii | reverse complement strand
TGAAGTGTAAAGCGTTTTCAAAAAAAATTATATACCGAGTTTTTAAAGTGTTAAGTGATGTGACACGTCACCCTCGCAGGGCACGGACTCGGGTATCACTGTCGATATCGGGTTCGGGTTCGGCGGGAGTGGGGTGTTACAGATTTGTTATGGTTCTAGTACTTTTTAATTGTACTTATGTTATGGGGATATTGTATTGAATTTCAATGATGTAATGGATAATATTAATTTCAACTATATTATGAAAAATTGATTTTGAAATTTATATATGAATTATTTAATGAAACAAAAAGAATACTACCATATAAAACCAATAAACAATGAATAACTCACTCCTTTTATATCTTATCAAATGTTGAGGTATCTTCACTAGCATGATATTCCAATCTCCAGGTCTTCTATGGCTTTTCCCTAAGGCTGTGACAACTAAAACAAATAAACACAGAACAAGATCTAGATGCACAAAAAAGCAAGCTAAGACAGAGATAGAGAGAGAGGGGTTGAAGTGCATGTGTAGTAACTCATATTGATTTGCCAAAAAATACAATATTTACATTGTGTTTATACAACACAAACATTTGTCACCATTGTCACCATTATCAATTACATATACATCTAAAAACTAATGGGACAAATATCAAAATATCAAAAAAGTTAAACTATATTGTGTTAATATATCGGAAACATTTGTCACCATTAATAGTAGCACACATATGTAAAAGTTAATAGGACAAATATCAAAATATAAAAAAATTTTAACGCATTGCTAATCGATGTTTACTCATTTGTACTTAACTGCGAAAGTTTAGGTTGTAATAATTGTGTTAATGATATTCTCATTCTGATTGATTTAGATTGTAAATGTTGTGAAGTGAAGTAATACCATAATATCCTCTGAAGCTTAAACCCCTTGGTTTAAATGATAATTGGAATGTGTATGGGTGAACATCTCCAAACTTTTTTTATTAGCATGTCTAGATGCACCAACCTAGAAAATGGAAGATTAAATATTAGAAACACACTTGGTAATTATTATAAGTAAGACAAATTAATAAAAAAGACATTACTTACAATATTGCTTTATTGACTCATTATAGTATTATCATTAACCAAATTCGCGTCGCTTAACTATAATTGTAATGAAAATAACTTTGTCAGCCATTAAAGACAATAATAATTAATATAAAACTGAAAAGTGGTATGCCTTTGAAGTTGGCCATGTTCTAAAATTATTAACATAACGAGAAATATTAGTTACTATATGTGTATAAAACTGTATTCATATGATTGAAGTAAAGTGTACACACTTGCAAAAAAGCCTCAGCATGTTAAATTGAGGTGTCCTTATTGCAATTTCAGGAGTTATGACCGGACTGACCATATTTTTGGCATTTCTGCACTTGCTCTTTCTTACACAATTTGTTTGGAATTTTCATTTTCTTTGGCTCATTTTGTTATTTCCTTCTTGTAATTTTGGGTACAGGGCATAACTCTTTTAAGTGGAGGATGCATCACCTCTACATCACTTGAAGGACAAAAAATTTCACCTCTAATTGGTTGTAACATGTGTTTATGTAAACTTATAAACTGACCCTTCCTATAACACAAATCTATGAATGTCTCAACCTTCTTCTTAAGTGGTGGATTGCATTAATCGCCTGTTTTTATAGGTATCTATAAGTCCTATGCTTGACAACTACATGATTGTTGCATACCAATCCTGATAGTATGCTTCCCATCACCTTTTGAAACTTACATAAGCACCATCTCCATTCCATACAATTATCCACTTTTTTGTTTTTTTTTGTTCTTCTCCAACTTCTTCATTATATTTAGTGCAATATCTGACTTCCACCTATCAACAAAATTTCTCCTCTCAGTATGCCTCTTCATCACAATTATTTTAATAGTTTCAAGAATGCTAATCATTGGCCTGTCCCTTGTTGGTAGGAACCACCTATTAAAGGTTTCATTTATATTGTTGCCAACTATCAGACAATTAGTTTCAAAGGATTGATAACATCCAACCAACCTCTCTTTAGGATATTCAAGTACCGCTGAAGCACATCCAGGGCTTATTTTGTCAAACCTTTTCATTTACTTATTGAAATCTTCAACATAAATTAACCAAACATAATTCCAAAACTGTTTTCTGAGGTCTTTTACCTTCCAGTTGCCATGCCAATTGTGATATATATGTTTGGCACTCATTCAATGATCTGCATTTGACAAATTCTCCTTTGTAGTACCGACTAATCCTTAAATCAAATTAAAAAGATATTAGTTAATATTTGATATAATGATTTCAATTATAAGTATATTAACATACCTTCTGCATATTATATATGACTTAATTCCTTGACCATCTTCCAATTCCAAATTAGATGCTAACAAAGTCATGAACTAAGTCTATGAATATGTGTTTTCTACTTTTACAACTGCCCAGGTCAATGGATATATTCCTCTATCGCCATCCCTACCAATTGTGCTTAACAATTGGCTTTGGAATTCTGTCTTTAGGAAGCATCCACCAATCCCAAAAATTGGTCTTAAATGACTCTACCCTATTTTCATGGCATTAAAACAAATGTACGAACTTTTGAACTGCAATAAAATATAAAGAAGTATTAATATACTGTATAATATAACATAATGAAGTATTAAAATAATGAATAACATAACATACTTGTAGCAATGAACTCTCTTGATTTCTCGATAATTGTAACTTTGCTGTTGATCTGTAATTACTCATCTTCAACTTATGTACATAACCTCGCAACTTTATATATTCAGAAATATAATCTGTTGCTCTCTCTTTCCTGAATCTCTTATTTGCTCTTCTACACATGCTTGAATTAACAAAATATTGAGTTTCTCTCTACATTCTTCGACCATATTTTCGGTTATGATACTAGGTTTCTCCAAAATTCTATCATTGAAGTATCTCATTAAGAATTTAGTAAAAACCAATTTTGGTTTGTTTATTAAAACAAATGTGATCAGGGTTATAAGTTTAACCCAAAAACATCTCTCAGTCTTGTCATAACCAACATACAAAACCCATGGGTATTTATCAATACACACATACCTAATCCGATTACTCTTACATTTCTTTAACCTAACATTGTATCTAATATGTACTATATAATCTACAACAACATCTTGAAATTCTTTTACCATTTAAAACTCCATTCCTAATCTCCATTCATATGCAACATCTGTAGGATTATACCTAATATTTGAACTGGGTCTACATAAAGCTTCACCTTCACCTGCCTCCTCTCCAATAGGATATTCATCAGTACTAATAACACTACCACAATTTTTTGATTCAATTTCAATTGGATGATGGTCATATGAAGTGTCTTCATGGAAGCTTGATTGAAATTATGTGCCCTGTTCCTCCAAATTCTCATCCATATATGCACCCTGTTCCTCCAAATTTTCATCTATATATAAACCTTGTTCCTCTAAATTTTCATTCACATCTGAACCCTGCTCCTCTAAAATTTCATTCACATCTGAACCCTGCTCCTCTAAAATTTAATTCACATCTGAACCCTGTTCCTCTAAATTTTCATTTACATCTGAACCATGTTCCTCCATATTCTCATCCATTTATGGACCCCATTCCTCTAAATTTTTGTTCACATATAAACCCTATTCCTCCATATTTTCATCTGTTTGTGCACCCTATTCATCCAAATTCTCATCCATTTGTTCACCTTGTTCTTCCATATTCTCATCCATTTTAACGCTCTGTTCATCATCATCATGTGCCTCTCCTTCACTAATATGTAATATGTCAGGAGCATGGATAGTTGTTTCTATATGATGAGTTACATGTGCATCAACAATCCCATGTATTTGCATAAGGTTTGCTAGCCTAATACAACTTTCATTTGACTCTATAACTCTCAGTGACTCTTTAAAGTAAAACTAGGTACTCTATAATATGCCTTATCAATTTGATCATACCTTAACTCCATTCCCATCTCATATATTTGTCTATTACTAACATAGTCAATATCAACATTGTCAAATGTAGTAATATCCTTACCAACATTTCTAAATTTAGGCTCCAACATAAAATATCTACCATGAAAAAGCCTCTTCTATATTGAGCCATTAAAACCTATAAAGTAACCATTCAAAAATAATTTCATCGACATTAGAAACCCAAACAAAACAATGTATCACAAACAAATTCAAATCATAAAGATTAAGACAGAATACTTTCACTCTTAATCTAAAATAAAAAGTGATAATAAATAATTAATTACTTAACTACCTTGTACCAATTAAAAAATAAAACTCAACTATTGCAAATTAGCTTCATTAAGGTATCATAGTAACAAGTTTCTTTGGTAAATGGTCAATTATAAGGTTAAAACAAAAGGTATGTTACAAAAATCAACACTTTGTTAGTATTTGAAATACTCCAAAGAGATAAAAGAGGCTACTCCCTAGTAAAATGATATCACATTTACTAAAATAAAGAAACCTCTTCTATCAATCAAGACATTTAATTTAGTTATTCAGTATTAAAGACAACTTATTAACATTATTGCCAAGAAACATCTCCATAATTACCTAAAATGTAACATAAATATGATAATTCAAGGCAATTTAGATGAAAACATAACAAAATACTAAGTATACATATATATCATCTTTCACACAAAGATTAGGCCAAAGTTGTATAAGCCTTCTTTTTTGGATTGTGTTAACTGATTTTTATAAGCTTCCTTATCAACCTTACTCGTTTTTGGTCTTGAGACTATATGATAAAAATGGTGTTGATAAAACCCTCTTTATGGCGTATGAAAAAATGATTTATTGTGTGAATGCTCATACAAATTAAGATCTCAAGAATTGAATTACTACAATGAAAAATGGTCTCATGAAAATCATCAAAAGTTCTATATGAAGTTAATGTATTATTAAGAATAAAAATATAAAAAAAGACTATGAGGATGCAAACCTAAAGCATAGTTTAGGCCAAATCAAAGTAAGTACTACAATATGAGTTTAATTGAAATAGTGTAAACACATTATAATATTTTCTTAAAATCATAATAACATTAGCATTAACCCCTAAGTAAATATAAATCCCTCCAAATCACTAAATTTCTAGATAGTAAAAGGTTAGAACTCATTGACTGTAGTAGATAAATATAAGTATACATGCAAGTTAAAATAAAAATGCAATGAAATGATTATTAAATTCTAAAAACTACGCAAAATAGATAACCTATATTACAAACTCTTAACTATATGCATTAGGTCACCAGTTAAATTTTTAACAACAGTTATTATTCAATCATTCTTAAATGATGCATCTAAGTAAAAGTTAAAACCAACATTAATGCATTTTAAGATAAAGGTGACTAAAGCAAAATGGAAGGATCATACGAAAATTTATTCAAATAAAGATAGACAAATATGGAGGCAAAACCCTAATATTGGACAAAAATAGCAGAAATTTTAAAGTTGAATAGAGAATTCAATCTTATCGTAAAGTAAATACTAAGAAACTGGACCATTAATTTTTAGAAGGAAACACAATTGCTACACTCACTATGGTAACAAAACCTTAGAAAATAACCACAAAACAAGCCATTATTTTCTTAGCATAGCTTTTAGATGGTATCATCATGTTATATTGTAACACCCCCTATATAGAACTTACAATCACCTACACATGTGGCACCCACAATCCTATACATACATTTATGGCATACAATTCTATTCCTTTAAAGGAATTGTCATCACTTATTTGTCTTAAAATGAAGACACTAGAGGTTTCAAACTATAGCAGCTATGCTGTAACTCTATAGGCATGCCTATCTATCCATCACCAAGATAATGAAGCAGGCACTGTAACATTTCCTTTAATCATTTGCCAATTTCATATTTAATATATTGACAAATCACATGATATTCATTTGAAAACATAAAATATATTTTTAATTTCATACATGCATATCATAACTTATCACCATTAAGATAGTATTCAAATCACATGTACTCGTATGATTTATTTTGTATATGTTTTGTTCTGTTGTGTTTCTCAAGGTACATTCACATAATTCCAGTATATAAATTCCTATACCTCATTTAAATATAAAACATGTTAAATTCTATTTAATTATCTTCACAAAATTAGTATGTGAACTTGTATAGTCATAGCACACATATATAAGCAATAAATATGCATACAAATCATCTATGTACATGTAAATTGCATGCATTATACTCAATCTTAAATATCAATGTTTAATTACCCATTTTACATATGATAAGTCATATTTCATTTATTTCTAAGTATATGCAAATTTTCATAAATATCCAAAAAGGTTTTAATATGATTCGGTAAAAAAATAGAAGCGAAAACTCAAAATAGTGGAATTCGGGCTAAGCTTACGTTAGGTTTAAAAATAGGCAAACAAATCAGTCCAGAAATAAATTACAAGACTGCCTCAACTTGTTCTATAATTTTCACATAGAAAACATTCAATTCAGGCTTTGAGGTCTTCTAAACATTTTTCTCCCTATATCTTTATTTTCTATAGCATTAAAAATCAGACCATTTGGACATTTAAACAATAAGATATGCACCAAACATCACAAGTTGTTCCAATATAGGGACAACATCAAGTTAACATTTTAGAGCTCAATTTAAAAGTCATAAAGCCAGAATTAAGTCTAGTATCTTCTAGAATTTTTATTTCTATGTCTTTAAGTTTCATCCTCAATTGGAATCACCCAATTTAGAGGTCTATAGGCAGAGTTATGGCCAAAACAATAAGACTGGTTCAAGTGAACTGAGAACCTAAGACAGAATTTCACTAAACGTGACTCTTTTTTGTCATATTCAACCAATTCCATGCAAAGTAACACCAAGACATCATTCCATAAACCATTCCATGTCCAAATAAATCTTTGTACATATTCAAATATACACACATATAGAAATTAACTAAGTGTAGTCCCAAACCTTGAAATTTGTCAATTAGCTCTTCTTCTAGTGCTTTTCCTTCTCTTCCCCTTCAACTTTGCTTGATTAACCAACTAGACCGCCAACAAAACATATCTCAATCCTAATTACAACCTTATAATTCCAACTCTTCATGAGTAAAGCAAGAAAAGATGAGGATGAGAAGAAAAACCACTAACTTTTACCTTGATTTTCACATGGGATTAGCTTGATTCCTTATGCAAAATGTGATTAAAGAGACGGAATGGAGAGGAGATGAGAAGAGAAAATTTTGGAGTTTATAATCTTAGTCACATGTTTCAATCCCATTGGACCATATGTTGATTTTTGGCAAAATTGCACATTTGATCCTTCTTCTTTCTTTAGTTCCCACAATGACATATAAAGTCATCATTTGATTTCATTCTAGTCCATATTTCACATATAATTATTAATGTCTATACCTAAATGATGAAATTACTAGTTTACCCTGATCTTTTAAATTAATTACCATTTTGTCCTTTACTATGCTTAGATACACTTAATTCTTTATATTCACTTCTTAATACACCCTAGACATACTATAATGCTTCTAGGATATATTTAGGCCTTATATATATGAAAAGGAAAAACATTCAAACAGTCAATATAATTAGATTAAAAGGTTCTTAAATCTTCATAAGGTAATAGCATAAAAACCAAACAAGGTACTTAAGACAAAAGGAACCCTAAAAAGACAAGACTAAATGTCATAAGATGACCTATAAACCAAACGAATTCACATAAAATGTTACAAGAGGACCAGTAAACCAAACAAAGTGCATCAAGATCATTGTTACTCGAAACTATGAAAACTAAAGATAAATCAGGAAAGTAGCTAAAACAAGTATGTCCCCACGTAGGATTGCCTCCTATGTGTAGACCACAAGAAGAAATCAACCAAAACACATGAAAAAATCTAACAAAGTAGATACAATAAACTCAAGACGGGACCACATTAGAATAACCCAAAACACATATGTCCCAACATGGGATTGCCTCCCATGTGTAGCCCATAAAAAGAGAGCAGTCAAAACACACAATATAATCTAAAAAATAAAGTAGATGGATAATAATATACTTAAAGACATAAATTCTTTACCACAATAAACTCAACATGCTGTCAAGTTAAAAATAGTGACATCTTTATTGGGGGATTGGTGAAGATTACATAGGGCGATTGGTGATGACTTCGCTGGTGACCAACAACTACTATCGTAGGGCAATTGGAGACGGTGATGAAGGAGGGGAAAGATCGATGAAGAGTAGGGATTTTGAATCTATTGGAATTTTAACTGTGTAATACTAATTATAGTTAGTTTACTAAATAAGTTATTTGGTTAATTTAATTGTTAGGTTAATAAAAGTTAAGGTTAACTTATCTATTAACTTAACAGGTTAATTAGTTAAATGAACCAAAATTAGGGTTAATTAATTACAAAATAATATAAAAAATTGCCACGTCAGTAGAAAATTGATGACATCATATAGCCGTTAGTTCCTCCATTATTTTGGGGTTATATTTAAACTTTTTCTAAATGTTATAGTTTTATTTGTCCTCTCTAACACCTTAAGGTTAAATTTGTCAGAGGATATAAAAGTTATCGTAAAAATGACCAAAAAAATCAAAATATGCTTTCTAACCATAAACTAGTGTAGGATGACTAAAACCCATAAAATTTTACCTATATGAAGTTTTATGCCTTTTAATGAGATTTTTTTAGTTGTTAAACTCCAAAATTTCCTCATAATTTGTTGTAAAACAAACAAAATGAGGGAATACATGAGAAAAATTTCATAAGGTGGTGTATTTAAACACTTACCAGGTGGAAAACAAATGGAAAGGAAGAAGAAGAAGATAGTTTTTTTGTTGAGTGACTAAAGAAGACAGTTTTTCGTTGAGTGACTAATTGCCCATATATTGTCTTATTATATATATACCCCTTTATTTAATTGTTTTATAGGCTAGGTTAGTTTGTTATGGTTGGGCTCTTTTTTATCCTTTTGTGGGCTTTACAATTCTCCCCCTAAAAGAATTTCATCCTTGAAATTAAATTATATACCTGAGAATCCAAACAAATAATGATACTGATGCCAAACTTTGTCTCCTAAGTCGCCTAACTTAGAGAACGATGATAACTCCACAAAACTTGCACTATTAAAATCTCTTGTATCCTTAATTTCCTATTTTGTCTATCTAATACCTCCATTGGCCCCTCTTTATAAGTCATATCATTTGTAACTTTGATCTTAAGCCTCGAAATAACATAACAAAGATTCAATTCGTACTGTCTCAACATCGATACGTGGAACACATCATGAATTTGTGATAACTCTAATAATAAGGCTAGTCTATAAGTTAATGGTCCCACATGTTGTACAATTTCATATGGCCCGATATATCTTGGGCACAACTTCCCTCTCTTACCAAACCTCAAAATTTCCCTCCAAAGTGATACCTATAGGAATACCATATCTTTAACATTGTACTTCATCTCCCGATGATGTTCATTGATGTAATTCTTTTGCCAATCCTAAGCTACCTTTAAGCATCACCTTACCACCTCTATTTTCTCCATCGTTTCCTGAATCAACTCCGGCCCCTTTAACAATCTGGCACCCTCTATATCCCAACATATCGAATCTCTACACCGCCTGCCATATAATGCCTTAAATGGTGCCATATCAATGCTAGAGTGATTACAGTTATTATATGAAGACTCCATTAAACGTAAGTCTCTATCCCAATCACCCTTAAAGATCAACACACAAGATGTCATCATATCCTCCAATGTCTGAATCGTACATTCTGATTGTCCATTTAAATGAGGGTGAAATGCAGTACTCAAATTTAACCTAGTTCCCAAAGCTATCTATAAACGTATCTTGAATTAATAAGTAAATTATGGATCTCTATCTAATACAATAGACACTAGAATTATGTGTAATCTCACAATCTCATCAACATATAACTTGGCAAGCTTGTCCAAGGCGTCTATCTGTTGCACTAGTAAGAAATAAGCTGATTTAGTTAACCTATACATAATCAACTATACCAAATTATGTCTATGTTTGGTTCTTAGTAACGTTACCACAAAATCCATCGTCATTTTTTCCCACTTCCACGACGTAATGGCTAAGGGTCTTAATTTCCCTGCAGGTGCCTAATGCTTTGCCTTGACCTGTTGACAGATCAAACACCTCTACATAAACTTGGCCACCAGTAATGTCTTAAGTTTTGATACATTTTTGTAGTACTAGGATACATAACATATGGTGCACTATGATCTTCCTTCAAAATCTCCTTTCGTAGTCCATCAAAATTTGATGTGTAAACTCGACTCCCAATCACCAACACTTCATCTACTATCACTAAAAAGTTAGTCCCCCTACTCTATAGAATTCTATCTCTCATTTGCATCATGTAAGAATCCTGAGCTTGTGCCTCTATGATCCTATCTCCCAAATGTTGGACCCAGTTTCCAGAGCCTAACTATCCGAAATATCAAAAGACGTGAACGTATTATCCAGTAAGGTTATTTCTATGGGACTTCTCTAGCCAAAACCAATTCCAGCAGCAGAATAAAAAATTTAATTCTTTTGAAAGATTGTAGCTCCATGTCTCTAGTTTATTTTGAAACAATAATCGTCTCATTCGGAGCTCTACCAATCAAGATATGATTAAA
>JAOQML010000007.1:12918873-12934312 GCA_027568935.1 Erythroxylum urbanii | reverse complement strand
ATTTGTTTTTATGTATTTATGCATTTAATTTTATTTATTTATGTATTTTAGTTTTATTTATTTACTCTTTTAATCTGCGTTACTTATTTGTCTTTTTTGTATTATTACTATACTACTTTTTTTTCATGTTATAATTATATGTGAGTCTATCGAAAACAGTCTCTTTATTTTATAAGGATAAAGTTACGTATTATCAGACTTCTCAAAACTCTTCTGTAAAGTAAGAATTTGGTGTAAGTGATAACGACAATGAATAAGAGGGAATCTCGGTTTTGGTTATTCATTATTGTCATAATCCTTAACTTTCTTGGCCGAATGCTTTCGTCAACTTCAAGGAGTTTTGTGTTACTACTTAACGAAGATTACCTGTGATACTTTATATTTCCATACTTGCAACTGTGTCAGGAGCTGGGAGCTCTACGATTTTGCAGGTGCGAAGCTTTCCACACTCGCATTGGTTTGCAAAGCTTAAGCCGCATGATATAAATATAGCAAGCATTTTAAAAAGAAGTAGTAAACTCTGTACCGGGATTTTATCTATTAACAGTCTCCTCGCATTAACAAATTGTTATGTAATTAGGAATGTCAATGTGCCACCTTCGGCATGGCCCCGGGTCATGGTGGCCCGTGACTCGTGGCCCGTTGGATAGGATGGGCCAGCTTGCGACTCAGCCCACTGACGAGCTGACTAGTCTGTGGTTGAGGCTATAGCCGGAGGGGCCATTCGACCCGTCACTTGCTTTTTTAAATAAAAACTTTCAAAACGATGTAGTTTTGCAAAAAATGAACATGGTGAATTGACTATGATCGGCCCGAGGCTCACCCATAACCCGATTAACCTGAGCTAAAAGAGGGTTGAAATGAACAGACTGAGCCAATTTTGTCATCCCGATGTATAACTCTATTCCCTATATAAGTGGCGCCATAATTATACTATTTATTAAAAATTAAGACGAATGTCGCCTCAACATGTTATAAGCTCACATCGTATAATTATAGTGCCACATATACATGGAACCGAGTTACACAATAATTTGTTAATGTGAGGAGCCTATTAATAGATAAAATACCGGTATGGGGTTCACATTAACAATAATTTGTTAATGTGAGGAGCCTATTAATATTCATACTAGAGACAAATCCTTCATTTCTATATTTCTCAAAAAATACCATTACACCTCCTAATTGGTTTATAGTAGTGTCGAAGCATATAGATTTAGACTATAACTTTTTACTCACTATGTTAATAGAAATAAAATATCATACCAAATAACTATACCTCGTACAAACCTAAAACTGTCAAGTACATTAACCAAACTTTCCACTTCACTCTTTGACTTGGCATCATTACAAGATATAGATAATTCCACCAAAGCCAATCTTATTTGAGGAACTTGAAATCTAATAGCTTTAATACTTTTTATTCGACTTTACTAACCAATATTGGACAATGATTTTATGGTTAAGTCCAAAAAATTATCAAGTAAAACCTTCCACCTTTTGAGAGAACTCGAAAGTCATGCATATATGTGTTGTACAACTTTAAAAAATGAAATAGATCACTAAGAGTAAGATTAAGACTGACAAGTACATGACATATATAATTTTCTTGAATTTATTTCAAGTAATCTGATAAAGCTGCATTTTTCATTATTTTGACATAATATCTTTCCCATTTTAATTGATTTTATACTTAATTTTGGGATATTAATTTCATGATTATCTTTTAGGTGCAAAGGTAAGGATTTGGTGAAGATTTAATCAAAATAAGTTAATTGCAACCTCAACTGAAAATATGGACATAAATGTTGCTTATTGTTGAGATAAGAAAATGTCGTACCTTAGAATCTTGAAGATAACAGGTGCCAAAATAAAGGAAGTTGATAACTACGAAAAATGGAAGGAGGATGATCTTCATATGGACTACATTAACGTGAATGATTCTTGATAATCCCAAAAATCTGCACAAAATGAGAAGATATATTTCTAAGATTGTGAATTTGATAAGATCTTTGTATTTAAATTTATGGGATTTGTTTCCCATTTTAGCATAGGGCTTTACCTTCCTCCTTTCATATAAATGAGAGAACTTTTCACTAGTTTAGGTGTCTTTTTAGCTTTTTGTAATTTTCATCTACTCTTCATTTTGTTGTTTTTGTTTAAGTCATGAGTGGCTAAAATCTTTTTTCTTGTCAAGATTATCAAAGTTTGATTCAATAAAATTGTGAGAATTGTTTTTTTCTCTTCTTGAATGTCTGAATATTTCTGGTATTCTTGAGATTTTATTTGGTTTAAATATTGACGTCTTATTATATCAAACAAATACTTCTATTTCTATCTTTAAACCTATTCATGTTTATTAGATCCAATAAAGTAGAAATCCAATGCATTCGATGAAATTAAATCATTGGAATTGCATTTGTGGAAATATTCATTTCACCTTAAATAATCCAATTTGAGTATTATTGGGTGAAAATGGTAGCTTTTCTAATAATTTTTAAAGTTGTTTACAATCTAAATCCTAAAAGCTAATTTGAGACTAATTGATAAACAAGATTTATTTATGGATCAATTCTCATGTAAGGAAAAGCAAAGTATTATAACTTATTAATACTCATAACCATTTCATTTGAGAAGGAAATTTATATTTCCATTCGATGATCAATTAAATGGAATTAAAACTGAGATATATCTTGGCTAGAAAATTTTTTATCAATTCCTTCATATTATAATTTTTATAGTTGTCTTATTTTTTTATTATTAAGTCATTCAATCATAATACCTCTTTTTTATTTATTGTTATAGAATTCAGATTATATAACCAATCTATGTGGATTTCGATCTTGCTCATTATTTCTACAAATTTAAGTTTTCAAGAGTAGGAAATTATTTTTGTTAGTTTTGACACCTAACATAATCGCTTTTGAACCCTTTGGTGCTTTCCCTTTATATTAGAACCATTTTCATAACCTTGACCCCTCACATCGTAAATATTAAGATCAAAAGACTTAAATTCATTCATTATTTCATTGAAAAGTCCTAATCTAGATGTGTCATCTAGATTCAAGAATTCTAAAAAATACTCCTTTTTTATTTTATTGCATGACATATTCACAAATCGTACTAATTTACTCATTTGTTGACTCAAAGCTGGTATACAATCAAAAATTATAGAAAAGTATTTTCCCTCTTTAATTATTCTTATGATAAAACTTCTAACACTATGATCTAAAAGAGAAATAAAATCATTTTGAATTTTGTGATCAAGATAATGATGATGAATTTTATGATTTTGAATGCGTCTAATATTATCTTGCATTATTACATCAAATTTGGCAGTCATCTTAATCAATCCCAAAAAATTACCATTGGTATCATAGTAAAGTTTCTCATTGGGCCCTCAAAATGCTAAATTATATTTTGCAAGACAATTCATGATACAAATTATTATTATCAAAATTTGTCTTGAGCGTTCTTTCTACTTTACAATTTCTTGTTGCAAATCTTTATCAATTGTTTGAATTAACAATTTACTTGTTTTCTTTTTTCTTTTTGGTTTTTCTCACTTACAGACACATGCTTTTTAGGCAACATCATATAAAACAATTATAACACAGTTATACTAGAAAAAGAACAAAAGCACCTTTATGGAATTGGAAGGAGGTATGCATAATATAACAACAATAGCTGGACCATATATTACAAAGATAAGTCAATGGTATTATATATCAGTGACAAAGAAAAAAACAAAGAGCAAAATTTAATATCTTATATAAAAATGAAAAAACAAAGCAATTTACTATGATGTCTGCGAAATAAAAGAGAGATAAATTACCCGGCTAAAATTCAATTCAAATTGCCATATTATTTATGTTAAAAAGATATTAACGAGAATGAGTTGGAAACATTTAAAATTAGAGAACTTATTACAAATATAAAAAAATATATTTAAAGAATAAAACATGAAGATATAAATTAGATAATAAATAGATGATTATCCCTGTATAGATTGGATTGCATGAGTATATTTAAACATGTTTTACAACATCCATTTAATAGTCTTAATCAATATAATTGGATTATCAAATGATGATAATTTAACAATTGATGTTTAATATGAATTTTTGACTTAATTTTTCATAATATTAGATAAAGAGGTGATATTGTGCTAAACCAATAATTTATTGAATGATTAATTAACTAAACATTTATGCATATTATTGAATAATATAGTGAACTATAGAGAAATAACCATAATAATTTAATAAATAATATATTAATAATGAAATGATTTATTAGCTGTATATGTTGTTACAGTAATTTAATGGAGATATCATACTTAATAAATAAAATATTAGCTATTAAAATTGCTAATGATAAATAACAACACAAATTATGCAATTTGATTTAATAATTAAATTATGATGCTCTAGAGATTACATAATAATTATTTATATATATGGCATAACATCTACAAGGAGCTTCATATGAGTGACCCTCGTTTTTATGTATTGGTGGTCGATACATTGGAAGGACAACTACTCAACAAATCTTTAAACCTTTCCATATTTTTCCATTCCGATCTTATACCTCTTATTTTTTCTAGTTTAATTTTAATTTATTTAAGTCCAATCAGAGCAGTGCTAATTAAATAGTAGATTATTAAGTATATCTCATTTGATTAATTTTCAATTAAGTTTGCTAGGATTTAATTGAAATAAATAAAATTTTTAATTTTTTAAATTATAATTCTTGTACTATTAATTAACGTTAAAATTCATTTTCTATCNNNCAACTCCAGTTTGAAATGATAAAAAAATATGAGATGATTTTAATTGTATTTTTCTAATTTATGAAACTGATTAAAAATACTCATGTTTTATTTTTATATAAGAAATAAGGTTAGGAACTTTGAGTATAGATAATTTTATAACTTTAAGCGTAAATAATGATAACATTAGTATCTATAAATAACTTTAACAGGCTCAATATAAGCTTAGGGATTTAATTAAAATAATATAATTTATAGACAAAAATTAGAAAAAAATTAAGATTTAAACTTGCTAAATTGTTCCCTTCATTGAATTTAACATTATGTTATTGGCTACTCAATCTAATTAAGATCATGGGCCTGATTATGTGAATAAATAATTAGTAAAAGCATTAAAAAGTTCAAGATATGAAATGAGCTACATATAAAAATAATCATAAGTAACCATTATGATTAGATGTTGAGGAGTGAGCTAATTAAATTATGTATGAGTTTAAAACAAGCAAAGAGATTAACATAATCGAAAATATCTCATTTCTATTAACACATCCAGATTACGAACAAATGCAAAACAAGAAAATATAAAGGATAAATGTAAAAGGAACCTATTCTTTTCTTCTCCTTCTATTCTACTTCCAAATCTAGTAACTTTTTAGTGGTTATTCTTCTTTTTCTCTTATAATACTTGATAGAGAAGCAACATTGGTACCTGAATTTATAGTTTCTAAATATTGCTTTTTACACAACTCCAAAATATGCTAACAAATTAAATGATTGGGTTATCTGACTTTTCAATTTTCAATTTTCAATTTTTTTACTAAATGGACCCTCATAAGCTTAGGCCTTGGACGAGTGCCTTTCCTACCTTTGCTCAGGGTCAACCCTGTCGATTGTATGTTATGGTAGCCAACTACACTCTATTGTTATTCTTATAATTGAAATTATACCAATGGAATGCATTTGCTTTTAATAAGTTAGATAAAGCCAACATATTTTGAGTCTTTAAGTAAAAAAAATTCAATTATTGTTTTTTTGAAAGATTAAAAATATGCATTTAACTTGGGAAATTTTAAAGGAAAAATCAACAAAATTTGAAATTTGAAACCATAAATAAAAAATAAACCTAAAGTAAATTAAAATTGGAAGAACCTAATTGTGGAATAAAACAAGACTCATTAGACTTGTTTCAGGTAAGAGGGGGAACTATACACCATAAGATGCTCCTTCTTAGGGTGTCTTTTCAAAATATTAGTGAGAGGTTATGATAAAAAAGGCTTCAAAGCTAAAGAATGCACCAATTAGAGGCTAACTTTATGCTCATACATTGATGGACTTTATCCACTATTATTATCTCTGTAATGCTTCAAAATATGCTCCGACATAAATTTTGAATAATTTGACATTTATTTTGGAACATTCTTTTGTTTCTTTCTCTCCTTATTACATATGTTTCATGAATAAGAGCTAGTTTTAAGACCATTAAGTCGCCTTTGTAAGTACATCTCACTTGTTCAGTCAAGCCACAAACTGAGGTCAATTACTTTTATAGCATTTTATTTTGCATAGACTCAAAGCTCGGCTACATAATAAGTTCAAGAAATATTAGTCAAACAAAGAGATGATTTAAGGGTTTATAGACTTAATTATAGAGTTTATAAGATGATTTAAGATTTCATGGACTCGCTTATAGAGTTCATATAAGAAGTTGGTTAAAGAAATACCTTATTATTTGTTCAATATATTTTAATCTTTGTTTAATTGCTAGCCAAAATATAAATGAAGATTTAGGCGAGTCATTATTGAACCAAATCAGCTTCCTCCAAGCTGCTTTTTGAGTAGGTTCCTTAAATAAACTCAGACAAAATTTATTGGTGAAGCATCTAAAGTTATGTCTCCTCAATGTTATCTTATCTTCTGCATTCAAATTTGACTTGGGATCTTAGATAACGCTTATAATACTATTCTCCACCAAATATGATCATATTTACTTTAACTTTCAAGGGATTAAAAGCTTAAAAATTTCCAAACCTTAAACTCCATAAAGAGGACTTAAATTGTTCTAATTGTCAAACCAAAACCATGTACTTGAATTGTTATGATTGGTTTTGATTCCCTAAAAGCGCTAGTCTTTTATGATGTAAGCATCAATCCACTTGATCCATATAGATTCAGAGTCTACAAAAGGCTTCCATATCTTTCTAGCCATAAGTATTGAATTAATGCCTAAGCCCCTTTCCTCCTTAGTTGAGCAAAACTTAGTCCATCTTATTTTAGCATCCAAATCATTATTTAACTAGGTAGATCATTGAAAATTCTTCAGTAGCCTCTCTACATCCTTGATTTGGTTTTATGGCATGTATAAATGATAAGAATGTGAATAGTTAAATCCTGCTAGCGCATAGGATATTTTTTTGTTCTATTGACCTATTATTTTGTGAATTGAGTCAAATAGAGGATGACAATCCTTGTCTAAGATTCTCTTATTTGATATTCAAATTTCCAATCACTTAAATGGTAGCTCTTGGTGTTTGAATCCAGTAAAAAAAATGCAACTCTTGTTATTGTCTATAAATAGATTAGAGATTAAGTTAAACAAATGCTAAGATTCCTTCAGAGTTTGCACTAAACCTGAGTTAACCCCATATAGCAATAGTAGGTCATCTATAAAGGAGTGGTTGTACAACCTTAGCTTCTTACATTTGTGATGTCATTTGAATCCTTATCCTTTCTTCATTTTATGACCAATCAATTTTATTGGTACCTCAATACATATAGTGAATATATATAGATAAAGAAGGTATTCTTATCTTAATCTTTTGGCTCCATTATAAGTTAAGAATGTTCCCCTATAACTAAAATGTCAAAAGAGGTTGAGGAGATACACAGCTTATTCCATGATATAAATTGAATAAGAAAATTGAAATCATTTAAGGAGTCTAGTTGAAACCTTTAACTAATTGAAGCATAAGCTTTATTGAGATCAATTCTCATTGAACAACTTATTAGGGGATTTTTACTCTGGTAGATCTTGAGTAAGAAGTAGGTTATCTCTGATGCTCCATCCTTAAATATTGATTTGGATTGATAATATTCTTTACCACATATTTGAGCCTTGTCATAAGAATTTTTACAATGATTTTATAGAGCAAATTATAGCACGATATTGGCCTATAATCATACGAAGAGTTTGTGTGTAGTTTTTTAAGGATAAGACTCACATAAGTTTTATTCAGTTACTTGAGCATCCTGCCTCTTACGAAGAATTCCAAGATAGATTTAGTGATCATATCACCAGTCATACATGAATTCTTTTGAAAGAAGCAGGTATTTACACCGTCTAGCACTTGAGTTTTATCGGGCTCAATTTAAAGCTTATCAATAGCATTGAATGATTTTGTTACATTTTCTACTATTGTTGTGTTAGTGAATACAGAAGAAAATTCTTGATATCTTGCATATAGGAAAATATAGTGTTATAGGTTCCAAGAGTATTCTTAAAGTAGTTAAAAACCATATGTTTTAGCTCTTCTTTCTCATAAATAAACTCTCTCTCTATTATTGTTTTCCAAGAATAAAATCTTATTTATATTTCTTTTATTTGAGATTGAATTGTTAAAATATTTGGTACTTTTGTCTCCATCTTATAACGAATTGATTCTTGTATTTTGTTTCAACAATAAGTGATGGTACTTTAGTGCTTATATGAAATTGTCCAGATCTATTTTTTTCTTAGTTTTCAAGATTGAATATTTTAGATATAGATTAGGTTCTTCTTAAAATAATCTTGATTCCTATTTCTCCTTAGTAATTTTATTCTTGTATTTTTGAACTTTTCTTTGGGAAGATTTTTCAATTCCAACATTCAAAGCTTAGAGTTTTATTATACACTTTTAGGATTCAAATCCCTTAAATTTTACAACTAAAACCTTTAACTATTGCCTCTTTAAATCCCTCTAGCTTTTCTAGAAAGTTGTTGAACCTAAAAGGGTATTTCAACTTCCTCATGGTGGTACCAATTATAATTTCAACGTGATAATGTTCTGATTAAAGAGTGCTATGAAAATGTTCATTGTTATTAGTGAAAATGATTAAAGAGTGCTATGAAAATGTTCATTGTTATTAAAAAGTGCTATGAAAATGATTGACCTGAAGCTCGATCAAGTTTTTACTTTTGAGCTAGCTTTACTCTTACTTATTACTTTAAGTGAAATAAGCTTTAACATATCCTAGGTTAACTAGACTTATTGAGTTTAAATAATTCAGGAGATCTCTATTTCTTTTTTATTGCTCAACTTCTATCCTTCAACTTCATATGTAAACATAATATTATTAAAGTCACCTAACACTAACCAAAGAGATTGCATAGAGGAGTTTGGAGATTTTAGGTCCTTCTTAAAAGTGTTTCTTTGAAATTTATGATTAGCCACACAGATATAAGTCACATCAAAGGTAACTAAGGCCCTAATCAATACTTATAGGAAAATGCAAGGTTCCCTAAGTTCATATATAACTATAATCCCATATATCAAGATTAGTGACTGGTTATGAATTACCATGTCTTGTTAAACAACTAATGATTATTATCGAGATTATTTACTTTAAATTTTGTTTCCATAGGACCAATAATGCAAGGTTTCTTTGGCAACTTATTTTAGAGAAATTCATGCCCTTGAAATTCTATATTATAATAATGGATATAAAGTTATAGCCTAATGCCATTTATTCATTATTTTCCTAATTGGCTTCTTTCTTATAGTAACCATTATTACATCATCAGGTGCCTCTTCCACTACATCTTTTCTAATTCTACTTGAAGTACTATTTTTGACCATCTCTACTTTCTATCTCATGTTAGATACTTCATCTATTTCTTTCTTTGAGACCTATTATGAGGACTTTTTATTTGATAAGGCACAATCATCCATACCAGTTGAAACATATTCTATGAATTAGAATATTGAACTTTATTCTATGAATAATGGTCTTCATATTTTGTTTTTTCATTTTCTTACCCTTGAGCCAAAGTTATCTTGTGTAGCTACTAAATTGTTTTAATGTGTTTATGATGTTTGATTAATGGTCTCACTATCTTGAAGTATTGATTTCTTTTCTTCCACTAAATTCATCTAGGGATTGTCAACATTTATGTCCAATATTTTAGAGCCTTCTCCATTTATGAATCTTTTGCTTGTAGGCTTCAATCTCATTCTTCTTAATCTAACTATATATTTTTTCTGAAAAAATAATTTTTCAATAGAGCTAGAGGGACAACTTAATCTCATATTGGAATAGTATTCAAGTTATATATTATGAAATTTAACCCATATTGGTATATTTTTCATATTAATTTTTCCAAGAGTCACTATAGACTTCCATCTTTTCCTATTTATTCACTCCTAAATTTGTAGATGAAAAGGTCCTCCTCATTTAAAATTTTTTTCTCAATTCCTAGCTTGCCCAAATTAACTTCTTCCCATAATTAAAATTACAAAGAGGGAAGCCTTTTACTAATACAGTAGCCAGTTAAAGAATGATTCTATACCTAATTTTAGGATCTCCACAAGCAGAGATACGACTATAGATTCATCATCTGATGTATTAAGGAAATGTTTTAGCTTTTATTATGGTCAGTGGTTTCCTATTACTTGAATCTAAGTTCTCTTTAAATACCCTAATGTTTGTCTATCTAACAATAGTTTATTAGTAGCATATGAAGAAACATTAGAAGGGTTTATACCATTTTCTAAAGAACTAGAGGAGTTTATAATAGTTGGTGGAGAAGGTAATGAGTTAGAATTCTACATGTTCTTAAATTCTTGTGAGGAGTTGGTAGATCTAAAGAGGTCACCATTATATTGCAGAGGGAAGTTTAAGCTAAGGTAGTGGAGAGAGTTTAGGGGAGTGAAAATCACTTAGCTTACCTAGTTCAATGAGCAGTTCCATTTTAAAAAAAATAAAGGAACCAAGGTGGGAAAGTTTCTACACCAGAAAATTTCTAGAAGTAGTTAGGCTTGGTGAAAGAAAAGAGAAGAGAGAGAGAGAGAGAGATTAAGTTGTATGCTTCACTTATGATTAGTTAGAGTTTCTATATCTTAATTACTTAGTAATTTTCTCTAGTATTATTTCCTTGTTTACTCAATTTCACGTTGCATGTGGCTAGAAAGTTACATATATTTTCGATTTTAATATATTTTCATCCATGACCACAAGTAGGAAGTTATATGTTTTTTCTTGGTATGGTGATCCATTTATTCAAAAAATTTACTTATGTGATTAAAATATTGGGAATATCAAATATCAACTTAAAACAATAATTAATTGTAGGTAAAGGCTTAAAATATGTACGTACATCATGTTTGAGAGAGCATACAATGACTCTTTTAAAAATATTTTTCATAAATCAAGTTGTAAATTTTGTAAATATAGGTTGAAGCTTTTGTAAATGCTTAACATTAAAAAGTTCAATTTTTTTTAATCAAAATTGTTAAGTTGGTGAAATTTTTTTCCAAAAAGTAGAAAAGCAACTAACTTTCTTTATTGTTAAAATGTTAATATAAAAACTTTTTGGATTTAACCCATCATTTTTTGAAATTTATTATAGTCTTTTCAATTCACCATTTTGATGTCTAAAAATTGTGATACAAATTGTATGAGAGCATGAGAATTTTAGCAAAAAAAGAGAGAAAAATAGAGAAAAAAAGAAAGAGAAAAGATGAAAGTTGTAATAAAATTTCACTTATCTATCTTTTTGTTCATTTTGGAGTCATTCACCATTAGATTGAGCTCAGAATTGATTTATGATTTCTTGATATATTTTTCTATAATGAGAACAATAAAGATCTTGATTGGAGGACTTTTGCTCCATTTTTTACTTTTTAAACTACAATTTAAGTTTAGGTGATTTTTCTTCTGCTCTTCCTTATTTGTTATTGCTAATTTTGTCCTTCATTTCTCCTTATTGGGCAGCTATTTTATGAATGATTTTTAGGTATTTTAATAAGACTCTCTTGGCATAACGGATTTTTTTTAATGGACCAAAGGTCCTATGATTTTCCTTTATGAAGGAATTTTTCATGTAAAAATCTTTGTATCTCTTATGTTTAAGATATGGGTTATCGATATTTATTTTCAGAATATTACATATATTGAAAAATCATTATTGCTTTATAATTTCCTTACTCCTTATAGATTCAAGTAGAAAAAGACGTTTAGATTAGACATTTTATTCTGCTATGTGTTCGGTCTTACATATATTAGTGCCTTTTTCCCAACAATAAAGTATCAAAGCTTATGACTGAATATTTGTGATATTTCTATTCAAATGATGAGGCAAATATTACCAAAATAATTTGTGTAAATGATATTAATTACCATATTGGAAAGGCATAATAAAAGATCTTTTATCTTTAAAGAATATATATTTGCCTATGTTTGCTACTCAAAAGCCCTAGTTTATGTCAAATGAGAATTAAGAATTTGAACATTAGCAAGTTCGTAACAATATTAGCTAATAGGTGGAAGACAATATTTTTAATCACATTATTAATGACACAAATCCTAGAAGTTTATGGGACAAGATTGAGACAATTTTTTCTTTAAAGACCAAAAATAATAAGTTTTTCTTGATTAAGTAATTGATGAATTTATGATATAAGGAAGCATTCCTATTTTAAATCATTCAAATCATTTTTAGGGTGTTCTTAGTCAATTGTTTAGAATTTATATAAACTTTGATGATGAGATATAGGGACTTTCGTTGCTTAATGATGTGCCAGATTCTTAGGAAAGATTTTGTGTTTCTTTGACCAATTATGCTCCTAGTGTTATGGTCACTAATTATGTTAAAGTGATGTTTTGAATGAATAAGTAAGAATAAGATCTCGAGGTTCATCTTCTTCATCATCATAGTCAAATGGTCTAATTACTAAAGATAGGGAGAAGTAAAACCAAAGGTCAAAAAGGTAAAGAGAAAAATATAAGCAAGTTAAAGTCCAAGTATAAGATCTTTGTTTATGATCACCATGGTAAAGCATGAAATATCAAGAGGTACTATTGCAAGCTAAAAAAGGAGATGAGACATGAAAAGAAAGATGGTGAAAATGAGAACTATGCTGCCACTATTTGAGATGGAAATTTTCTTATTGATTATGATGAAAATTACATTAATTTAGTATGCCATGATATTAGTTGGGTATAAATACTAGTGCTTCCTATTATGTCACTTTAAGGAAGGAGTTTTTCATTTCTTGTACTTCTGATAGTTTTGGAATACTGAAGATAAACAATGTTGAAAATATAATGGTGATTGATATGGGAACTATTTGCTTAGACACTAATAAATTTTCAAAATTATTTATTAAAAATGTTGAATACTCATTTAACATTTAATTGAATTTAATATCTATAAGAAAGATTGATCTTGCAATATTGTCAATGATGGATAGTTGAAGCTTACTAAAGGTTCATTGGGTGTAGTTTAAGGTAACAAGTCCTTTAACTTGTATATGATACAAGGTTCTATTGCAGATTACTTGGTCAATATGGCAGAGAGTGATACTTTGTCAAAATTATGGTATAAAAGTAGTGTGAAAGGGATTGATTGTTTATTAAAGAAAATTGTTTCATGAGATTAAGGAAGCTAGGTTGGACAAGTTTTTTCATTATTTGATTGGGAATTGAGGAAGAGTTTCTCTTTAGAGTTATCCTCCTTTTAGAAAGTCAAATTTGTTGAAAAATTTACACTTTAATGTTTATGGTCCTTTAAAGGTGAAGTCACTTGGTAAATGATTGGTTTAATTTTATACCAATATTAATTTTACTGTAAGTGCAAGATGTAGTTGTAGCTAGTAACGGAAAGTAAGGTTGATCCCATGAAGATAGTGATTACTAATAATTACCTTTCTTCTATTATCTAGCTTAAGGATTGGTTTTGGATTTTACTTAATAAAATTAAAACTTAAATAATTAAAATAAAGTAGGCAAAAATATTGAACACAAAGACTAAAGAAGTCACCTAGAAAACAATCAATATCAAGAATTAGTGTCTAGGTTATGAATTCCCCTAAAACCCTTAAATAGTTGGCCTTTTATTATGCAATTGTTTTATTGACTATTAGACCGTGGAAATTCTAATCGTATACTAATAACTTGAGACTACTAACAACTAATCTTAGAATTATTAATCGATATTATTCAAGTTAAAGGTACTATAATTGCTTTACCGATTTATGAATTTTGCTATTAGGTTTGACTCTAATCCAGAGGATTTATATTGACCTATCTCTAAGTTTGCAATAAAATCCTTTCAATTACTGTGCATAGGATTTCTCAATCTCTATGTTATGAAATTAGATTAAATACTAATAATATGAACCTATTAGAACATATATTAAACACATAATTGAATCACAATAGATCAATTAAAACAATGGCATTAGATAACATAATCAAAACATATTATAGTACAAATAGGTTTCATCTCATCTATATGCTAAAGATGTTTAGTATCAAACATAAACTGCAATAAAAATGAATAGAAAATAAAGAGTTCATAATTCTAAATCTCCCTTTCTCTTATGTCAAATGTTATTAGATGTTTGATGTTAATGTTGTAATTTATTTTATCTTTTGATTATTTCTTTGTGTTTGCCACTTCTTTTGATCAATGTAGTCCCTTTGGACGTTCTCCACATTTGGAATTGTCTCAAAAAGTTTGCTCCTCCAATTTGTCTCCGCTCATGTCCTTTTAAATTGATTTCTTCTGGGACATACATGATCTGATTTACGATCGTGTATCAAACTGTGTATCTCCAAAAATACTAAAAATTATGACTTTACACGTTTTGCACGTTTTCAGAGATTACGCAGTCATATACGACCATATATCTCCTAATTGCTTCAAATCTTGGTTTTATGTCACGATTTCACCCAAATTCCTCTCCTTTAGTTCATGAAGGCAATTATAATCTATAAATGCATTTGAAGTGAACTAAGTACAAAATATATAATAAAATTACAAAATATCAAGCAAAATATATCAAATATAGGTGTATAAATATAGTCAAATATGCATCTATCAAGCATCCCCACACTTAAGCTTTTGCTTGTCTTCAAGTAAATCACAATCAAAATTATAAATTTTACAACATCCATCTATCATTTTGTCTTCAAGTAAATCACAATCAAAATTATAAATTTTACAGCATCCATCTATCATTAATCTTGATCTGTCTATTCATACTATAAATCACCATGTCATATTAATCAAATTAACAAACAATTAGAATCAAATTATGTTAAAATGAAGCTCCTAAATCTATATTAATAGTAATCACATCAATAATTGCATTGAAATAAAAAACATAAACCTTTACATCCTCTTTAAGATTTTATTTAACACCCTTAAGTTTAGGGTGAAAAGTATCAAACTCTCAATCAATGCACAATAGAACTCTTACCATATTCTAGCAATATTATAACTGCACCACTTATTTATAAATTAGAAACAAAAATCAAAAGATCTTTATACAAGTTATCATGGGGTTTAGGTATGATATGGTTTGAATAATAAAAAGAAATTAAATTAAAGGGAATTTATATAAGAGAAATTACGGAAAACTTGTTTACAAATATATATAGGTCCTTTTATTGCAACCCCATTAGTACTAT
>JAOQML010000007.1:12873732-12900130 GCA_027568935.1 Erythroxylum urbanii | reverse complement strand
CCTAATCCATATAAAGAGGTTACTACCAATGCTAATAAGGTCTATCTACTCCCCTCTAAAGACTATTTTGTTTCTTTTAAACTTAATGAAGCAAATAGTAATACTAAAGCTTAGCTTGAATATCTTAAGGTCTCCCTAATTAGTGTGCCTTATTATATTTGCCTAAAAAAACTCACTTAAATGATTAACCAAGTAGGAACTGCTATAAAGATGTTAATGTTCCATATACAAAAGGTGAATTGACATTTAAAAGTAGCTGACTTTTTTTCTTATTAAATAATTCATAAAACACATAAGGTACAATTGGGAGATCTAAGCTTGATTTTATCTTTAGTACTTAATCTTTCCTTAATGGCTAGCCAAAGAATGAACATGCATAATGAGCAGCAAGTTGTAAAGGATATAAACCTTGAGGGGAAGATGAACATGCCTATTAATAATGAAGTTATTAAAAAATCAAAGCGAACAAATTCCTATATTATGTTGCTAATCTTTTCTTCCTTACTCAACTGCTCCATCTTTTGTTACTATTCTTTCAAATAGTAGCTAGTCACCCTAAGTTTTTATTAGTTTATCATATTCTTGTGAACTATTTCTACTCCAAAACATTCCTTCTATACTCCTCATCTACTTATCTACTTGATTTCCTATTTTTAGTGTGCATTATTTTGCTTCCTCAGCTACACTTTTGTTTTTTATTTACTGGATCTTAGTATTATATGCTAGAAAATAGATGTTTTAAATGATTGCACACCATTATTTCAGCTTATACACCTTCTGTTTCAGTCTAACAACCTACCTCTCAACTAACTTCTGACAATGTCAGCTCATCATATGACAAGAAAACATGCGATATTAGGACCTCCTGAGAACAGAAAGAGAGTACACTTGCAAAAACTTGGATTGTCTTTCTCTTTACAAAGGGTTCATTAAAGAGAAGGGCATTTGAGAATCGTCTGCTCTATATATACACCCTATATGATCTCTAGTTTTCCTTAAAGACATTACAAAGGCCATTGACAAAATTTTTAAAAACTATTTGCAGTTTAGCTCTAGACTAGAAAACAAAAGGAATAAAGTCAAATGGTTTGAAGTTTGTCAGTTCAAGAAACATGAAGGTTTAGGAATTATCTCTATAAAAAAATGAATCAAGTGCTGCGCTCAAATAAGATTTAGAGGTTGATTCAAGATATGAAGTCATTATGGTTTAAATGGGTACATGAATACCATATCAAAGATAGATGGATTTGGAATTTCCAAATCTCACAAAATGCCTCACCTGTCATGAAATTCATGATTAAGTTTCCACTCCATTTAGCCTAAACTAAGTTTTGGAAGCTTGGTTTTAGAAGTTGAAAGTCACTCCTGAAATTTTAGATTAGAAGGAACATAGAATCTTTATTCAATAACAATCAGGGTAGATGTTGTCACCAAAATAAGAATAAGAAATTAGGAAGTGTTAGAGCCAAAATGGTTTACCAACCCTCTGTCTAACTTCTTTCTGATTAACAACTCACCTTGCTACTTGTTAAACCAGATGAAAAATATACCTGTGAAACTTAGATCCACCAGACCTAAATCTTTTACTATATCAGATAGCTCGGTATAAGTTCTAAACTAATGGATTCTGCCTCCTTCTGCTTCCTTGGGAGATAAGATGCAATTAAAGTCCCCAGATATCACCATAGATTTGATATTCTAGGATATATGGCTTTAACATCTTCCTAGAGTTTGGTCATCTTAAATAAAAAGTTGGAGGCATAAATTATAGACATTTCAAAATTGGTATGCACTCTGTGAAGCCAGCATTTAAGACACAATATTTGATATGACTCCTAAGTTATTTGAACTGTGACTTTATTCGAGTTGTATGCACCAATAATCCTTCTATTGTAGTGGAAAACATGGTTGGAGAGAATTTTCCAATCTACACCTAAAAAGCTTAGGCACTTTTGTATTTAAGGTTGCCTTAATTTAGTCTCTAGAAGCCATACAAAAAAAGCTTCTTCTCTTAAATGACATCTCTCACAACTTGCCTTTTAGGAGGGTCATTAAGCCCTATAACATTCCAAATGAGTATTATCATGTTTAACAAAGGATAAATCCCTTTTCTGTTTAGATTTCGCTTTTCTTCTTATATATTTTCTCCTAAAGCTAGTAGTAAAATCTTTTTCAACTTCCTTTTTCATAGTGTTCCCTCCTTGTTTAGCAATCTCTTCTTTATTTTCTCTAGATTCATCAATATGCTTAGTTAAAATTTGTGCAGTAGCTTTCTTTGCATTCTTTGAAATCTTCTTTATCTCTTCTTGTGGATTAGACTTAATCACTTGATTTGCTTTTTTTTGAATGTTGTTTCTTATTAGTATGAGTTTCCTCTATAGGTTCTCATCCCATGAGTTCATCATCTCCACCAATTTTGAACTTTCTTCCACTAGCCATCCATTTTTTATCGAAATTGTTTAGCTTCTATATATAAGAAATAGGAATATCCATTGTTAGCAATGTATCCTTAATCAAATTTGATTTCCTAGCATTTACAAAGGCAACATTTATATTGTAATTACTTAATCATATTGCAAGTTATGTGAATAAGGCAAGAAATCAGCTGAAACATATGAGAGGTGACTCTAGCTTATTCAAAATTATACTAAGTTGCTGCACATATACAATACGGACATTTTCATTTCTAATACTTTATGTTATCATGAAGAAACACTTCCCAGTTTACATATTTCAGCATGCTCCAATATATAAATGCAATGCCCCATTGATGCAGGCACATATAAATACAATGCTCCAGGTATGAATATTTGACCTAAAAGTATCCAGAACACTAGATAATGTGCAAACAACTTAAGAATTTTAAAGCTATGTATATATAAAGTTAAGGAAATAGGCGTTAACAATGTAATAGCATAATTATGTGCTTCCTGAATCAAGTATCAGTATACTATCACAAAGATTAATTACCTCCAGATAGTGCTCCACTAGAAACTGCTCCATTTCTGAAGGATCTTTTTAACCTTCAAGCAAAACAACCTGAAATGTAACAATATTTTGCACTTTTAAATTCATCAATAGTAAGGGCTATAGGAACAAATGCATAGAAACATTAAGTGGCATTATTAAGTTCTTTTCCTTTCCTATTATCACCATTATTTTCTCCATGAACCATAATACAATTCCAAAACAACAAAATCATTATTCAGTACATGTTCTTATTTACAATCCTAACAACTGCATTTTCATTATTTAGTACATTTTTTCCATGAGCTATAGTAAAATTCCAAAACTGAGTATATGGATGCACCTAAGCAAAATTCATTGGCAATCATTTTTGATGAAATTAAAGCAAACATCATTTAAATAAGATGTCACAAAAGGATAGAAATAATTCGACCATGTAAAATATTCGTCCGTTAGATCTTTGATTTTAATTACTAGTTAACTAAAACAAACACAAACGTCAACTATAGGACCATTCCTAAATAAACATTCTTAAGCTAAACTAAATCACAAAGCACAGATTCAAACCAATCCCAAAAGGTTAAGCATTAAAAAGGAACAACTCAAGAAACAAAACCCTATGATGGGAGAGTATGTGTGAAAATATGAGCATGTGTTTGTTGAGCATAAACATAGAAATTGCCCGTGCTTAACCTATATTCAAATGGTTAAAAGGAAGTGCTATCATGGTGTTAAATATAAATCTATAATAAATTACGATTGATCGGCACATGAAGTGGTCTCTCATTTATTTCATTTACGTTAACTTTAAAATTCTCTTAAAATTTACATACAACAATGAAGATGAAACAACAAAGGTTCAATTGCATAATAAGAATTTATTCATCATCGTCGTCGGTGGACTCTTCCAATACAATATGACATTCATTCTCACTACTGCTTGTCTCTAAGTCCTCCAAATCGTCATTTAAACATTGCTCGAAATTTAATAAAACATTATTTATTACATCATATGGAATATCATTTCGATCTAAAAACTCTAAGGAATATTCCTCGACTTCTACGGGAACTTCATCGGACTCCTTAACGTCATTTGAACCTTCTTCATTACCAAGAAAAGGGATATCATATGCACGTCTAACTTCACATTCTTGCACAATCTGCCAATTTGGATCGAATAAAAAATCTTCCACATAAAAGACTTGCTTTGCTTGGTTTGTCAAAATAAAAGGGTCATCCTTGTGCCAGAACTTAATTACATTGATGCTTTTTATAATGTCATTGACCTTCATATTCAAATTTCCAAGATTGTATCATTTATACTTGAAAAGCACAACATTTTTACGTGTACCATATTCAAGCTTAATAATATATGTTAGAAGTCCATAAAATGTAATATTATCTTTCCCATAATTTCCTAACACTATAACATCACTATTTTGTGTAACCCTACACAGATCACAGGCTTCAGTGCAAAATCGCATACCATTTTTATTGCATACAATATACTTCTGCAACAAACTATGAGGTTCATATGCTAATGCATACGAAGACTCAAAGATACTTCCTTCACGGGAGCTGGTTAATGTCATCATCTATAACAACAAATGAAAATTAGTTAATAATATATAATTATTAGTGTAGACCACGTACAAATTATAATCTCACCCGATGCTTTAACCATGAAGAAAATTGATCTCTAAGTCTCCTGTCAATACATAATGGACTTTATTACCTCAACTCATCCATGTGCTCATAAGATTATATGAAATATCTCTACTTATTACATATCTTAATTTGACAATAAGTTAGAAAAACTTAATCATGACAATTCATAAGCACATGCCAATGTGTAATCTCAAGCTCATCTGTAGGAAGAGCAATTGTTTTGGCAGCACCAATCGACTTACATCACTGGAAGAACACTGATATGTTACTACCATCAACCATATCATTGATTCGCTCTGGCACGTTGAAGTTTATTTCAATTCCTTTTAGATACATTGAACAGAATGTCATACGCTCTTTAACAACATATGTTTCAGCAATTGACCCTTCTAGATGTGCTTTATTTCTAACAAATCTCTTTAGTGTACCTAGGAATCTTAACAAATGATTAAACATAATTAGATAGGACACTATTTAGTTAACTTTGTTGAGTGATAGAATAAATTTAAATAATACTTCTCAATTGGATACATCCATCTATATGCAACTGGTCCACTAAGTAAGACTTTATTTGGCAAATGAATAGCCAAATGTATCATGACATCAAAGAATGCTGGTGGGTATATCATTTCAAGTTTGCATAAGATTAAAGTTATCTCATCACACATCTTTTGTCTGTCATCCTTATTCAAACTTAGTCTACAAAATTTGATGAAAGAAATCCCCCAACTCCATTAAAATACCTGTCACGTCTGTATTCAAGATGGCACGCATGCCTAATAGAAGAATGCTTTGTAACAGTATATGACAATCATGAGACTTAAGTCTAGTAATCTTCCTTTCATCAACATTAAAACATCTAGATATATTAGATGCGTAACCATATGGAAACTTCACCTGCTTTACAAACTCACAAAACTTCTTCTCATCAGAAGACATTGTATAGCATGCTGGAGGTTTTGCCACAATAGTTCCATCAGCTGTTCTTTTCAAGTGTAATTCCTTTTGAATATTCATATCTTCCAAATCAAGTCGAGCCTTGATTGTATCTTTGGTTTTACCTTTAATATTCATCAAAGTACCAAGGATATTGTCACAAATGTTCTTTTCTATATGCATGACATCAAGGTTATGCCTCAATTTTAACTTATGCTAATATGGTATATCAAAAAGAATGTTTTTTTTTCCAATTCAACTCCCCTTCCAATCTTGTTCTCCTCTTATTGCTGGGGTGCTTTCCATAACATATATTCTGCACATGATATAATTGTTCCACCACATCATTTCCATATCGTAAGTTAGGTATAGGCCAATGATTACTCTTGCTATCAAACTTCTTGCTTTTTCTCCATGGATAGATGTAAGGAAGAAAACGCCGATGGCCTAAGTAACCAATCTTACTTATTAACTTACAAGAAGGAGTGTGCTTGTTACAAATAGGGCATGCCTTATAGCCTTTAATGCTCCACCCAAAAATAGTACCATAGGTTGGAAAGTTGTTGATAGTCCACATTAACGCTATATGGATTCGAAAATTTTCTCCTTTTGAAGCATCAAAAACATCAAAACCATCTTCCCATAACTCATTTAACTCATCTACTAGTGGTCTCATATAGACGTCAATGTCTTTACCCACCGCTTTTGAACTTGGAATAACCAATGATAGCATAAAAAATGACTCATCCATACACATCCAAGGGGGTAAATTGTATGCTAAGAGAACAACAGACCACATACTATATGAAAGCGATAAATTGCCATGTGGATTGAATCCATCATTTGCTAAGCCTAGCTTAACATTACGTGGTTCTCCGAATAACTCAGGATATAGCTCATCAAAGCTCTTCCAAGCTTCTCCATCAGAAGGATGAACCATGATATTACTATCACCTTTAGGCCTATCATTTTGCCACATCATTTGTTTAGCGATATTACTTGACATAAATAATCGTTGTAATCTTGATGTTAAGGGAAAGTATCGCAATACTTTATAAGGTATCTTCTTACCCCTGCCATCATTAATTTTCCATCTTGATGTTCCACACTGGGGAAAACTTTCCAAGTCCCCATGCTCTTTCCAAAATAGGGAACAACCGTACTTACATGCATGTATCAGCACATAACCCAAACTTAGGTTCCGTATAAATTGATTTGCTTTATAATAGGACTTCAGCAAAGATTTACAATTAGGTAATACATCCCTCAGCAAAGCAAGTAACATGTCAAATGACTTATTGCTCCATTTGTTGTATACTTTCAAGTGAAGCAACTTTATTAAAAATGCTAACTTTGAAAAGTTTGTACATCCTGGGTACAACTCTTTAGTTGCTTTACTTAACAATTTATGAAAGGCACCCATAATCGAATCTTTGACGCCTATAGGAGGACTCCTTCCATCCTGATCAATTGGACAATCATTTAAGAAAGAAGTCACATCATGAAGCAAATCTTGCATGCCATCATCCTCCTCATCACCATCACCTTCATTAATATCATTGCCTATCCCATCAATGCCTACATTTGCAACATCAACCCTTTTTTTCCCTAGACATAAATCTATATTCTGGCAGTTCACCATGTAAAACCCAACGAGTGTATGATTGGTCCATGTCGAATTGCGTTAAATGGTCAAAAACATTCATCTGAGACCTCATATAACAATTCATGAAACGTGCACAAGGGTATGAAAATTCACAATATTTGCCCTCTTTTCAGCCATAAAATTCATAAACATTCTCACTCCATCATTGTATTCACAGGAAACCTTAACACTGTTCATCCAACTCTTATCCATAGAGCAAAAATACCTATTAATTAAATATTAGAATGAGAACATTATGTTATGTTAGTGGCAAATCAATAAAGACTCTTACTCGTATGCTTAATGAGGTAGTTTGAAACTTTTCATCTAAGGTCTCAATAAGCCTAGAAACATGCAATCACCTAATACACAATAGTTCTGTAATTCATACATCAACTCTTGGCAATTTATTTACTGTATTATTTATCTAATAGTTTAGTAGAATTGTATCGTTGCAAAATATGGCATTTCATAGAGCAAATTCAATAGCTATAGTTGAATGCAAACAAACCAATTAATAAATGATTTGGTGTATTTTGTAACTGTTTCTTAACTTGTATGTTTTAAGGCTATATTATTGGAACTTGGAAAGCATGGGTATCTTGTAAGAAATTAAGAACGATTATTCATCTAATGCTCCCCTCCTTTTAGCTTTCATTATACTTTTCTAGGATTAGAGGTTATCCTTAGAACCACTAAGAGAGATTAATTTTTATGATCAGATGATCAACAATGTTTATAGGATTCTATGTTAACAAGAGAAATTAATTTTTCAATGGTTAAACATTGTGCCATCAACAGTTGGTAGATAGGTTTGGAGAATGTTCGTATAAATGATAATGTCTCTAAACATATTTGTAGGTACTAGGAGTATACAAAAAGTGTTAGAGTTGGAACCTTGGTATATATAAGACAAGCTCTTACATTGGGTAAAGTGAAGGCTAGGATTAAGCTTAGAAACTTAAACATATATATATATATATATGGATTAGATTCTATAGGTAACCTCTTAAATATTGGACCGCTATTGGGTTAAGTCATTTACCTAGAACTATAGGAAAACCATTATGCCTAAATAAGTTATCAATCACCTTAAAAAAATTAGTTTTGCAAAAAAAAAATATAGAGGTTGAGATGAAAATTGAGCTACATGAGTCTAACAATAATGAGGTTAAATGAATATGGTGAACTTGTAGAAGTTCAATCACGGTTACCTACTAATAGAATCCTTTAAGATATAGGAATAACACAATATAGAAAGAATCTAATAAGCAGTATCAAACATGATAATTTAAAGACTTCTTAATATTCATAATCAAACTCATTTAGTGGTTAAATCCAATTAACATTTTATTATCTTTCTGAAGAGTGAGAGAGAGCTTATAGTTGCTCCCTCATTCCAAGAGGACTTTAAATCAACTTATGGCTTTGATAGTACACTTGTAGAACAAAATATTGTTTCAATTCAGCTTAAGTTAACTAATGAGTTAGAAGGAAATGCAACGATGTCACAAGTTACTCAATATTCTATTTCTAAGGAAATTATAACTTATAGTAGTGGTTCACCTATCAAAGTTGTTAAGGTGAATGAAAAAAGGGCACTAAGCCCTATCCTCATCTCTATCATTATTGTATGTAGGGGTATGAATTGGCCGAAGAAAACATAGATGATCAAAGATTATCTAAGGCTATGTTTTTTCATTATAGGGCTTTTAGAGACAAAAGTCAAGTCAAGCAATCTTCAATAATAGTCATGGATTTTTGGAAAAGAATGAGAGGTGATTTCTAAACATCATTCATATTATAATGGAAAGACCATAGTAGGTTATGATCAAAAATAAAGTAATAGCACTCTAACAAATAGCCTTTGATTAATTTATTCATCTTGTAGTTTGTGCTGAAGCTAAAAACTATTAAGATTACTTTTGCTTATGTAGTGAAATATGAATTTCAAGGGATGAAATTAAATCAATACGACTCTCCATTAGATAGCCTTGGTTAGTATTATGATATTTCAATTATAATTTATTTTTGCAGGAGGCACAAAGAGAAATATTGAATAATAGTTGCAAAAATGAAAACTTCCTCAACTGTTTATGCATAGATCAACTTTTTGATCTCAAATTTAATAGATTTCTTTATACCTATAGCGATAGACAGATGAATAAGTAGTTGATTAAAAAAAATAAGCATACCTTAACGAACCCCTTATAGCTCTCAAGGTACAAGTTTGACATGGTAACTTTCACACCCTCTTTAATCTGGTCATTGTCCAACTAAGGTGGTAATGGGAACTATGTTTGAATCTTATAGAGGGTACCAATGGGGACAACTAGGCTAATTCATTTTCTATAATTTCATATCTTAACAAATGGATTCATTTTTACTTCATAAAATGTAGGAGTTATGCAGCTATGTTGACAAGGAATTATGGCGTTATATGTCATTGATTTGGTGAATATTAGGAATTTATAAAGTGGTTGAGATATGTGTTGAAGTGATGACTTGGCACTTATAACCAAGCAAATCTTGTGCTTTCTTTCTTTCCCATCTTTCTCATTTATTTTATTTCTAAAATTCATAATTAAAGATAAACCAAAATACTACAAGCAAATAGACAGGCAAACTTTACTATTCATGAAAGAAACTAGATTCTGTTTAGCTGGGCAGTAAGTTCATAGAAAAATGGAATTACTACCAAATGAAAAACAAGGTAAAACATGACTCATAAAGTTTATCTTACCTTGAGATAAAAAACAAATTGTTTATTCCCGAAGTTGACTTCAACCCTGCCAGATTGAAATGAAATAAGCGTGAACACTAATTGTACTATATGACAACATAAAAAATGAACATAATTAAACATCACATTAACATAAAGCTATGATACTAATCATGTTCATTTAAGACAACACAACTTTGGGAGACACTGAAATGTGATTTCTTTGCAACTAATATAAGGGTAGACAACAAGTTCAAGAAAGAAAAGATTTATAAGTGGTTGGCCAGCTTAATCCTATGAGGAGATATCATAATGCCAACGTAACATACAAATTCTCGTAAATGTCAATGACATAACAATCACAAAGAATAAGGAAACTTAGTCATTACACTGCAATAATATTCCAATAGCATTATTTTTTTCTGAAAATTACAAGATATAAAAAAGAATGAAATGTGAAAACTCAAAGTATTTGAGAAAAGAGGTTGTAATATGAACTATTTATCTAGGAAATCATCCATAATGAAGACATTCATGTCAAAAGACTCAATGACAAAATTCACTCAACTCCATTCTATATATATATCCATCTCACTAATGTGTATGCTAACTAACAAAAAAGAAACCAACACATAAACATTGATAAGTGGGACTAAAATTGATAAAGGAAATGGGACTAGTGAAATAGCACAAAAAAATTGCAAGAGATGATAACATGGGTTTATATTATTTTTTAAATTCCAATGAGCCAAAGGAACTTAAGTAAATGATATTGACTAAGGAGCCCCTGTACTTGTGTAATGCTATAAAAATGTATACATTTTTTGTTCCTCCTTTATTGCTGTCAGATGTATGAGAGTTTCCATCAATACCTTATTATACTTAATTCACCCTAATCACCAATTTTAGATTGCAATTATGCCATTAGGAGGTCACAAAACCAGTAATTTTCTCTTTTGTTTGTCAAACATTGGATTGTTTAAAAACAAGATGAAACCCAACAAGTCAAATTTAAAACCATAACAGTGATAACTTCCAAATATTTCGGCAGAAAATGATTATTAGTTTTACATTTATAAACACCACAGTAATAACTTAAAAAGAAAACAACCGCTTAAGATTCCAATACTAAGAATCATTCAAGTATGTTCTATAGAATGCAATAACAAAGTAACAGACGCAAATAGATGACATAAATTAAGCTATATTCTACTTGAACTAACTGGATTACTAAAAAAGAAACACAACAATACCTTCAAGAAATATGCTGGAGAAGGCAACCACAATACCCGGAGACGTAGCAGCGTGACCCAAATGATGGACAACGGAGCAATCTGGAGAAGGAAGAATGACGGAGCAATCTGGAGGACATCACGTAGGTGCAGGGAGGGAAAGGGGACTCAGGAGATATTTTAGCATAATGCTTAAAGTACCCCAACAGCAACGTTTTATTGATGAAAACGTCGCAATTTCTATTTTGTGACGTTTCATTGATAAAACGTCGCAAAATGTTTTCACAATCTGCAATGTTTTATCAATAAAACGTCGCGGATTGATATATTTTTTGTAGCATTTTTTCTTATCTCAAAGTCAACATAGGTCTTAGTGTAACAATGAGAGATGCTAGTCCAGTTACACACACATATATAGACTATAGTTCTTGCTTTTAATAAGAAGAAAAGTCAAGTTAAAAAAATGAAGACTGCTATTATTAGAAAAAATGATTATAATATAGATTGTTATTAATGGTTCACTTCCTGCGTATCTGTTTGTAAGGACTAGGAGGATTTTTAATCGAGTATTGCTGTGGACGTGTATAATTATTATAATACAAGTGTTAATTAGACATTGTTACTAATAATTTATGTCTTTTGCAGTACTTTGGAAGAATAATAAAATGGATAAAAGTTGGATGGTCAAAGATAGATTCAAGGATGATGTATACAAAAAAGGAGTTAGTGAGTTTCTTGATTTTGCTTTTACAAATACTACTCGAGATAAGATTGCTTATCCTTGTATGAAGTGTAACAACGTTTTGTATAAGAAACAAGAAGAAGTGGAAGAAGATTTGATCTTTAATGGTATAGTTGAGAATTATACTTTATGGATAAAGCACGGAGAACATCATAATCATCAAGTTAGACAAGAGTTCGATTGAGAGGAAGAGTAGGATGAAGATGATATTTATGGAATGATTTAAGGTGGGATAGGATATCAACATATGGATGGGTTCATGGATGAATAGGAGATTTATCGTGATTGTCCACAGGAGAAGCTATGAAGTTTTTTTAGTTATTGCATGAAGCCGAACAACGACTTTATCCAGGATCTGATATCTCAAGGCTATTAGCCATTATTAAACTCCATATAAAAAGCATAAATCGTTGGAGTAATAAATCATTTGACATGTTGTTGGAGTTTTTAAAATCCACACTCCCAAAAGGTGAACTACTTCCAAAAAATTACCATCAAGCAAAAAAGGTGATTCGAGATTTATGCCTTGGTTATAAAAAAATTGATTCTTGTAGGAATGATTGCACTCTATATTAGGGTGATGATGTAAATGCTGAACAATGTCCAGAATGTGGAGAGTCTAGGTGGAAATTAGTTAATGGAAGAAAAACCAATCAGAAAATTGCTCATAAGATATTGGGATACTTTCCATTAAGACCAAGATTACAAAGGTTGTTTATGTCAAGCAAGACTACTTTAGACATGAGATGGCATCACGAAGAATGTCCTAACGATGGAAAGCTAAGGCATCGTGTTGACGCAAAAGCATGGAAGGCTTTTGATGAGATGCATCCTTCATTTGCTATGGAGCCTCGAAATGTTCGAATGGGTTTAGTCACTGATGGGTTTAACCATTTTGGGCATATGAGTATCTCCCATAGCACATGACCTGTTGTACTTTTTCCATATAACATGTCTCCTTGGAAGTGTATAAAGCAACCTTACTCAATGTTATCCTTATTGATTTCTGGCCTAAAATCACCTGGAATGAAAATTGATGTGTATCTTCAACCACTAATAGTAGAGTTAAAAGAGTTATAGGAAGTAGGGGTGGAGACATATGATGCTTCAAAGAAACAAATTTTCAAATGAACGCAACAATTTTTTGGACTATTAATGACTTTCTTGCTTATGTGTACATGTTAGGGTGGAGCACAAAAGGATTTTTAACATGTCCTTCTTGCCATAAGGATACTTGTTCTCTAACTCTAAAAAATGGTCATAAGTTATGTTATTTGGGGTATTGTCGTTTTTTGCCAACACGTCATTTTTCTTTTGTTTTTTGATATGATCATCATCATAAGTTATTTTATATTTATTTATTTATTTTATTTTATTTATTTTGCAAATAGGTAATGCATGGAGAAAACAAAAAAGTTTCATGGTCACATAGAGCATAGGTTAGCTCCTAAGCCATTATCTGGTGATGATTTACTACTTGAATTGGATTCTATTCAACATTCAACTTTTGGTATGTATAGAAGAAAAGGGAAGGCAAATGATATGATAGTTCCAAATAATTGGTGAAAGAAGAGTATTTTTTTGAGTTACCTTATTAGAAAACTTTACTATTACGTCATAATTTGGATGTAATGCATATTGAAAAAAAAATTTGAGAACATAATTGGGACACTATTGAATAATGAAGGAAAAACAAAGGACAAATTGAAAGCTTGATTTGATTTGATAGAGATGGGTATACGATCAGAACTTTATCCTAAAAAAGATGGTTATAGGTGGCTAATACCTCATGCTCAGTATACATTTACTTCAAACTAAAAGAGTTCTTTTTGTGAATATTTGAGAAATGTTAAAGTTCCTGGTGTATTATCTTCAAATATCTCTCATTGTGTGAATATGCAGGATCATAAGCTTAATTCTCTAAAATCACATGATCATCATGTTGTTTTAGAGCGACATCTTCCTCTTGCAACACGTGGGATTTTGAATAATGAAGTATACGATGCTTTAACAAGGCTAAGTATCTTTTTCCAAGAATTATGTTCAAAAGTCTTAATACTAGAAGATTTGGATCATCTTGAGCAAGAAATTCCTATCATTCTTTGCAAGCTTGAAAGAATATTTCCACCTACATTTTTTGATATTATGGTCCATCTATCTGTTCATCTTCCAAGTGAAGCTAAACTTGTTGGACCAGTTCACAACCGATGGATGTACCTTATAAAAAGGTAATAAAATTTTAATTATGATCAATTTAAATATTGTTTAAGCAGATATTTGATTTTTATTAAATGTAAATTTAATATATTTTAATTAAAAGATAGCTTTGTAATTAATTTACCTTATATTATTAGGTTTTTACATGATTTCAAATTACTTGTTCGTAATAAAAGTCGTCTTGAAGGTTTAATTGCTAAAGGATATATTACACAAGAGTGTTTAACATTTTGTTCAAGATATCTGAATATTATGGAGACAAAGTTCAACCTGGTTGAAAGAAATGATGAAAATTGTTCTTCTATCCTGAAAGGCATATCTGTATTTGCTAAAATTGGACTGTTCCTCAAAAATCGATATTGAGAAGAAGAAAGAGGAAAATCTTACCGTCTGACTAGTAAGGAATTGACAAAGGCGCAAGTTTATATATTAGAGAATTGTGATTAAATTGAAGATTATATCAAGTAAGTAATTATTCGTACATTTTATTCCTATTATACAAAAGTTTTTGCTTTTATTTTTGTGGATCTTAATATATTTGTATATAGAGAACACATGTCAAAGCTGGAAAAAGAAAAGGTGAGGGATGTGGCAAGAAAACATAAATTAGAGTTTCTAGAATGGTTTAAAAAACGAGTAAGTTATGATCTACATTTTTGTTATCTTAATTTTCGAATCGAATTGTATGACTAATATAATTTAATAATTCAACACATTGAAAAATTAAACTAAAATTCAAAATAATCTTAATAAAATAACCCTTTGAATAAAATTTTCAAAACAATTAGAAAATACTGTTCTAAATTTTTTAAGGACCTAAACCTACTCAATTTTAATTAAAAGAATGTTTTAAGGAAATAAAATAAAATTGGGAGATTATTACATTATGCTTGCGCTTGTAATATATGCTCCAAAACATTTTCAGTCTGGTGTGTGTATGCACCAGCAGAGTCTATACCGTAGACACTGTTTTTGTGTGGGGCGCATGTAACATCATTTTTGATCTAGGATTGACGTCTCCTTCTGCGCTGCCATTTGATGGTTTTTCTTGTCACCGTTCACCTCGCCTGCAACTGAAGTCGTTCGCCACTCACCACTAGCTTCTCCTTGCGCTATACTTCTCCAGTCGCAAGCTCCTATAGACACTGAACACATGAAACTGTCGGCAATTCTAGAGAGGAGACGATTCTCCCTGCTTGCGCCACCACTAGCCTTCACCTGCTCCAGCCCACAGTAGCCGCAACTAGGATAGCTCTTCGCAGTCGCCAGACATTGCAAAACAAGCAAATACGCAAACGCAATCACAAGCCACCAAAAAACGAAAAACAACCAGAATCCACATTCAAATGAAAGGGGACTTATTGAATTCGGTTTCATAAATCAAGCGAGTGTGAAATTTTGTATTTCCAGAAACAAAATGCATATAGGGAACAAATTCGCAGATTTGCAAACATCACACAAACAGAAAACACAACCAGAAATTTCAACCTCAAAGCGCGATCTCTGTCACACCAAGTTTTCAGAATCCACATTCAAAACATGTAGGGAGAACTTGGGATGCATTTTTCAGAACAAATATAACCAAAACCGCAACAATCACAAAAACCAACGTTTTCCAGAATAAACGCATATTCAATTTTCAGAACTCGCAATAATCAAATTCCATGTTCAAATCACACAACCGAAGGGAACTGGAATATCTCATTTTGATTTCATACAACTAGAACCAAAAAACCAACCGCCACAAAATGCAAAACAACAACATATATTCGTAGAAAAACATAACATGCAATGCGTTTTCTAGAATGCATAAAATTAGAAAACAAACTCAATTGTTGGGCATCTCCATGCCTCACTTATTCCAGATACTCATACAACTTCTTCGGCAATATCCAGAAAACAAGCAACAAGTGCATACCAGAATTCCATATTCTTAATTAGTTGGCTTTAGGGTTTATACGGTATTAATCTAAAACATTTTTTCAGATTTAAGTCGCAAACCTTTTGGAATTCAATTCCAAAATTATAATCAATAACAATCACTCAAATTTAATCAAATCGAAGAATTAAAGATTGCTTTTATACCATTGTTAGGAAATTGGGTTGAGATTTGATGTCAACCACAGCGGAATAATTATAAAACTTTTTCGTATTTTGATTTTCCAAAAACCAACATCACCTTAATTCTTTAAAATGATTAACAAATAATCATAATAATGCGTGAATCTAAATTCATACCTTATTCTGAAGCTTGATCTTTATCTTTTCGTATCCCTTAAACCGTTTCCAAAATCGATCCATTTCAACCAACGTAGCCATACAAATGTTCGGCCACTAACGGTATCTACAAAATGAGTTAAGAAAAATCTGTAACTCTTATAGAGAGAGTTACGCAAGAAGTGCTAGCTTAATAAAGCTTAAACCTATTTATAATAGGTTTTGCACATTTTGGTAATTTCATTGAAATTAAATTCTAATTTTAATTAAACTTTAATTATAATTATTTGTAACTCTAATTAAATACCAATTATGTCTAAATAAAATCCAATATATCATATTGATCTTTATTTATTAAATATCTCATATTTAATATAAAATTTCTCAAACTTTACAATCAAGTCCAAATTGATTAAATTAACTTTGCTCTCTTAACCCATTCTATATGTGAGACCCATTAGGCTCCTAAATATGTTGACAATGATTATAAATTCTAATTTTAATTCATAATTAGAATTAGATAAATTAAAAATCTTTTTACTTTATCTTTAATTCTCTAATTAAATAATTTATAATCATAAATTAAGATTGGCGTCTAGCAACACATCATGACTAACCAAATATTTAGGAATGTCAAAGTCGCTTTGACTAACCTTTCTGTATATGATTTTTTCGTATAATTTAATTCTTTCATGATTTTTTCATATAATTCAATCCTTTTATCAACCAATGTTCCGATTAGACATAGAGTATAGAATTAATGTTTACTCTATTTTGAGTCCAATCATATTAGTTCTCTGCCATTAGCTATTGATTCAATTAATGATATTTGTAAACTATTTACAAAATGTAATTTCATTTTAGCCAAGGATTTCCCGAATCAATACTAATAAAAAACAACAAAACATTCCCCCTAATTACTTTAGGGTGATGAATCATATCTTGATCACACAACTATCTCCATATAATTCATGCTTCATCCAATGACTTCCGATTGAATAACCCATGATTAAATAGGTCATAAATAGTATCAAAACATAGCAATCCCTATACAAGATAACTTTGGTGATCTCAAGTCAAATGATCACTTATACAATCATCACAATGAGAATTCTATAGACATACAAGTAATGTTCCGATAGATTTCTCATATCGGGTTTATTCAGTGAACTTGCTCTAACAAACACTCACACGTTTGTTTAAGTATCTCTATACTTTAGCCTATAAGATCGATTACTTCCTTCATAAGGAAAAACAAAATGTATGCTAGTCTTTTTATATTCTATTAATATCCAATCTTAATAGAACAATGACTAGAAACAATTAGGAATAATACATAAATGCAATATGAATCTCATAATTATAATCTCATTATAATTTTATTTGCAATGTACAATTAGCCCATGGACTTTATCGTATAGATCTAAACACGTACAAGATAAAGAATGTCTTTAAATAATTTATCAGTAAACTACAACCAAAGCAATTGTCTGTAAGGCATAAACTATCCCATAACTCTCGTTTAGTTCCCTTCATAAATTGTAAGCAGAAGTTATGTATAAAAATGCCTCGACATTTTCTTTTGAGATAAAAGTTAAGATATAGGAAGTTACCATACAATCTACTTTGCACCATTGATCAAAATTGAGCAAAATTTCCTCTAGTCTTTTGCATTTTCCATCACTGAATCCAAGCTTGACTTTTACTATTGAAGCAATTCGCATTACTTTGCTCTAAGACAGATAATTGCTTCCAATCAAAGGAGTTGTAACTAACACTTTTTCTAGATACATTGAATTATGCAAATACAGGGGATCTCCATCATTACTTGTTTGGTATTCAAGACTTCTTCTGTTCATCCTCCTCCCGATTGTGAACTAGAAGCCATACTTAATTTTAATTAGATCAAGAAATTTAGAATTTTATATCAAAACTCAAAGTACTCCGCTATGATATTATGAGTCAAAAGAAATTACGAAAGAAAATGTGCCTCTTCTCTTATTTGTTGCCAGAAAATACACTACTATCTCTTTATTTACAAGCTACTATTATATTATAACAAACTCTCTCACCTACTTCTATTGTATAACAAACTTACACTTATATAACAATTCATAAGTTATATAAGAGTTACAACAAACTTTTCTCTACAAGAATGATGAATATTCTACAAAATATGATTCTTATTAAAAATTTATTTAGCAACTTAGATTCATATTTGGTATCTATATGAAAATCTACAATTTCCCTCTAAAGCTGGAATAAATATTCTAACATATAAAACATTGAGTGTAGATGACACTTATACCAGGCATATATATAACCACATTGCCAACAAATGAGAAACTTTTTTCAAAGTAGTGATATATACCCACTAGGTCATTAATAGTTAAATTGTTTTATATTAACCCTGTTGTTATTTACTCAATGTTTCTTGTAATCTCCCTTTGCTTTCATGGTAGAGAAAACACTAGAGAATATAAGGCATGGCTATAACATACCGTTTCATAACACATATGTCTGAACATACCAGAGGATATTCTAATATATACCCTGTGAGAATTACAAGTTAGAATAATCACGTTAACTAAAAGGCATCACATATATCACAAGTATTCAAAATGATTAAATCTCCTCATTTCATTCACAAAGTAAACTTACTTACATTATACCATTACAATTTATATTCATGTATTTACATTACATAACATTTAAGAGTTTACAACTGTATACAAAATTTTCAACATGAAATGAGATGTAATTGAAAACATTATAAACTAGACTCCTCATATATCAGCTGACCAGATTTTTGATCCATTCTTATTCTTAAAATGACAGTACTAGAATTCTAGTTGCCTTAGAAGCTAGAACTCCCTTGTACCTGAAAATTAACGTTGCAATTTTAATAAGTTTGCGAACTCAGTGAGTGAATCATCATTTATGTGCTCACTCTAATTAGAACACAAAGTCAAGTATATAACCAATTTCAAGAAGTTTAACACATCATCCAGTATCAAATCCCATATCACATTTTGCCATATTTCATCAAGTACAAGTACAACATGTATACAAACATTTCATAACACTATTTCAGAACAATCCATTAATTCATCTCAATCATTCATATGATACATGCAAAGTTATATATATGAAAATGCGCACGTGACTCCATTTTTATTTTACTTTATTATGGATACTGGGCTCATTATTAACTGAGCATGTGGCTCTTTATGTATAATTCCTGATCTTAAAGCTCTTTTTCATGTTGGTCACTCTAGTCACTGACCATGCATATCAATGTAATGGAATGTATCAATTCACATAATATGTTATCAATACTTTTCATTCAATGTGCTCATTTTATTTATCACATTCTTCAAACCTGAGTCTAGCATTCAACATTCAGTTGAGTACACATTCCATAGTACACATACAATTTGAAAACACTTCCATATACAATCCTAAGTATCAAACTCTTTGGACCAACAATGTCCAGAATTATAGCAATCACATAAGTAACAGATCATTAACTGGAAGTTAACCAAAAATAATTCAATCACAGTGAGAAACATCTAGATTAACTCACAATACGCTCTAGAAATGCTATTGTCTTGATGATCTGACAATGTCTAGATGCTAGCGATCGACTTGTGCATCTAAAGTCATACAATACACATATAGTTCATATATTACTAAGTTGTTTAATCAAGTGAATATTCAATCATGCACATTTATATGTGTCATGTTCAATGTATGCTCACTTAACTTTTCGGGTATGTATCCTTATTCACAAATCTCGACCATTCAAACATTATAACTTGTATATAACTAGTTGCAATTAGGTTTATACCTTAAGTAAACTTGATTACTCTAAATTCATCATTCATACATTTACTAACCCTTTTCTAGCAATATATTCACACAAAATTTTCCCAATTCTCATTCATTTATACCTAATACACATTACTCATATCCTTTGGATCATATTTGCATTTATAAGAACACCTTTATACCTTTAAAAACTTATAATTTCCGCATTTAAACACATTAATATCAAGACAATTCATTCCTTAAGTAATGACATCAATTAACAATCTAAACTTATCGAACTCTTAACCAATTAATCAAACAACAATCTAGGTTCATTGCAAGCCTTAATCAAGTCCAAATACGCTAATGTAAAGTGACTTATCTTCATTTGGTTCAACAAATTCACAAAACCAAAATTATCATTTAAAAGCTTTGGCCTTCCCACGATCGTGGGATGAGTGCCCCAAAGTGCACTATCTAATTTACCTCAATTTTCTTGATTTAAACACCTTCATACCAAATTCAAAACATCTTCATATTAGTCTATTACTATATCTCAATTATACCTTAATTATACTTCAATTCCTCATCAATTTCATTTCCAATTCTAACTCAAAATTATTCAATTAGTTAGCTCAAAAACTATTTATCTTTCATGCATATAAAAAAAACAAAAACTTTCATTGACTTAATCTCATCATATATGTAGTCCTAGTTTTTTTTTCCAAATTTAAGAACACTTCACTAGCACCTTCTTTAGCATAAATTCACCTTCATTTAAACATCAAATCTCAATCTAAATCATCTATATAGCAACCTATAACCTACTGTTCTCATGCATTAAAAATAAAATAGAAAAGTATCCAATTCATGTATTATTTTCCAGCACATTTCATTATCAACATCACAAGCAATCCATCCCAATTCAATTATCATAAACTTTCTATTACAACATGCCACAAAGCTCAATACTTTACTTACTTGTTTAGTTGAAAGTTCCACCTCAATTCGTCAAGTCTACTTTGCCTTATATGCATGCAAGATTATCTCAAATACAAGGTGGGAATTAGATGGGTTTTTAGCAAGGATAAAAGACCATAGCAAAAACAATAATGTTCTGGTTCTATAACTATCTTGTGAAGGGTGAAAGCATGGATTTTGGGTGTAGCAATTGGACACAAACTTAAGCAAAACACAAGGATGTGAGGGTGTGATGTTTTGGTGGTGAGAGGAAAGGAGGAGAAGAATGAACCCAGCAGAAACTATCCCTGCAATAGCTTAACTCATTAGGTGCTATGTCAACATTTCATAACGACATTTGTCACCTATGCATGCATTCCATTTGTCCTATATACAAGTTGCCAAATGTCACCAATATCCTAGGCCATTTATCACTCAATCGCTCCTACCATTTGTCACTTAATTTTCTATGTCAAATATCACTCAATTCTTACTGCTATGTGTAACTTATTTCATAGATTTAGTCATCCTAAATTTTTACATATCAATTTGACATTTTTCCTAAACTAAATGCACATTTTAATTCATCAATTTTTTAATTATAACAATTAATTCCAAATTTACTAATTACATCCCACCAATCTAAAATTCAAGACATAAGCAATACACAATTCACATCATGGTCATTTTAAACCTTTCATACCCTGGAATACGTCAATTGAGTGCACATACAATCCTAACAATGTTTACTAAATCATGATTCATGCGTGTATGCAAATATTATGCATGTGAATGAAATACATTTCATAAATTCTCAAATAATATGACTCAATAGTCTAAGATTTTAACCCCCAGTAAGTTTTGGAACCCGGGATATTACAATACTTGTCCATGAATTAATATTAATTTTTTTCGATAGAATTCTTTTCGCATGTTGAGCAAAATAATAATATATATTTGTAGATTATCAAGTCTATTTTAAGTCTATTCTTTAGTGGGTTCATAGTGTTTATTTAAGGTTTTCCCGTCACCAGTTCTATCCCCGAAGAAGATGCGTTTCATTTTTGTCTACTAATATGACCATGGAATTGAAAAAAACAAATGGTTGATTTGCGACTTCTGTATATACATCTCGGTACAATTTAGAATATAAAGGGAATAATTATAATTAGATAAATCATAATATAATTTAGTGCCATACCACTTGCTCCTGATTAAAATTTCTTAATTCATTAACATTGAGTTATGGAATAATTATAGCATTAATAACTGGCAAAAAAGATGGTTATTCAACGGTGATATCATTTGAGAAGGCAATTGAAACTTTTAAAGAATCTCTTTCTCTCTCCCTTCCATAAACGATTATTAATGAGAAAGCATAACTTCACGTCCAGTCCGTAATTTAAGTTGCTATAAAAATTTCAAGCGTTATTCCATTCCAAGCAACAAAGCCCTCCCTCACTCCTTTCCAACCTTGGCTCCCTTCACCAACAACAATGAAGGAAATGGATTCCAAGCACCAGCTGCGCTCCCAAGCATCATTCAAACTTGCTAATAGCTTAATGCAAATCCATAACGTTATCTTCTATTTCCTCATCTTCGGCTCTGGTTTAGCTTTTGGTTTCACTCTCAGTTTCTTTCTCAGAGATATCTCCTTCAACTTTCAGATCAACCAGAAATTCTCCACCCAAACCGCTCCGTTAATATCACAACAGTTCTTGGTCTCTCTCTCTCCTCCTCCTCTTTCCAATATTTCAATGAAAACCCCAGCCCGGACAGGACTAAGTGAGTTTCTGAGATTCCCCAACGCGTCACACGACATGGAAGAGAAAGAGCTGCTGTGGAGAGCGTCTTTGGTCCCTCGTATTCATGATTTCCCATTTAAGGTTGTCCCAAAAGTTGCTTTCCTGTTTTTGAGTAGAGGGTCTCTTCCGTTTGCTCCTTTGTGGGAATTATTCTTTAAAGGCCATGACGGACTGTATTCTATCTATTGGCATACCAGTCCACGTTTCAATGGAACAGTTCCAAAAAACTCTGTGTTTCATGGCAGGAGGATACCAAGTCAGGTCAGTTTGATCTCATTTTGTTTATAATTATGGCATTCTATGAATTGCGTCGGTGTAGTAGGTTAAAATAGCTATATATATATATGTATATATATATATGTACGTATGCATGTGTGTGTGTGTAGCTATATGTTTGTATTTCATTCATTCAAGCGTCATAAACTGAATTTCCAATTTAAGTTATCCCTTAATTTAAATGTGTCTCTGTCATTGATTTGTTAGAAAATACAAATTCACATGAAACTATCTACATTTACACAAGCATGGTATAAGGAGCTTAAATGGAACTATATATGATACTGCATTGTATTATCAGTTAAATGACTATCTTGAAAATATTTAATTCTAAAACCAAACATCGCATACATAGCACTTGCTTCAATTTCATTGGATAGAGAATGCTAGAGAAGACAACCTGTACTAGTATATGCATGTGATATTAATAGTTTTAGCTAGTTGGAACGTAGGGAAGTTGCCAGCTCGCAAGACAGATATTATCAACAGAGCATGTTAACATTTCAGAATAGAATCTTATAAATCTCAAATGATAAAGAAACCTGATGAGCTTTAAACATAATCTTATAAATGTCAAATGATGAAGAAACCTGATGAGCTTTAAACATGTCATGTTTAAATTCTAGGATGATTTTAAATTGATATATGCCTTTCCTGGCAATTATATTAACCAATTTGATCTCCTTCACTGAGAAAATCTGCTACAACTCGGTCAAATGGAAGAGAAGTTTAAAACTCCGTTCATACAACTAAGTGTAATATTTTTCCATTTTATTTTTATTAGATAGAAATCTGTGTGGGAATGTGACATCCTCTTGCTAAACCATGTGTGGAAGTTGTTTATCATTTCTAGTTCCATTGCATTGCTTTGATTCTACTCCTTTCCAAAGCCAAGTAAATTCTTATCCATTCCCTTTGTCTCACTCATACCTTTCTGGGCTAATAGTTCCTCCTTTTTCACATTCCTTTCTTTATGCTCTCTTTAATATATATGTCAAAGAAACAAAGACAAGAATTTAAAAATCACCAGCTAAAAAGTATGTATGAGAACAGTAATATGTTGAAATTTGTTAAGGAATGAGCTCAAACTAAAGTGTCTTGATTCCATTTTAGCAACTTGGGCTTCTGGTTTTTACACTCGATGATAATGCAACTCAAAAGGAATTACCACTTGCTTTCTTTCCCGTAATATGCTCCATTATATATTATCAGATATTAATTTAGAGGATTCAAATTGAAATCCCACCAAATTTTAAGTGAAGACAGCAAGTAGGACCAGAACAACTAGAAAAAGAGCACACGAGTTGGATATTAGTTGACGATAAGGGTTTTAACCTCATCTTTCATTGTATATCCTTTAAAACAATTCCTCGTATGGTAGTTCATGTTTATCCACTTAAAATTAATTCATGCCCTGATTGATTGACCAATTCTGCTCAATTATTTGATGTTGACCTTGTTTTTTGAAGTGTCCCACATCCTAATTCATCCAACCTTATTAATGGCATTGGCTTGTATCAACTGGGTCATCTCCTAACTTGTGATTGGGTTGCTTACCTTATTAATAAAATAAAGAAGAACAAAATATAATGTAATAAAGTTGTTGGATTGCAGGCAGTTCAGTGGGGAGAGAATTCAATGATTGAAGCTGAACGTCGCCTTCTAGCCAATGCATTACTGGACTTCTCAAATAAACGTTTTGTTCTCCTTTCTGAGTCGTGTATTCCCCTATTCAACTTCTCCACGGTTTACTCATACCTGACAGGGTCAGCCCAGTCTTTCGTGGAGGTCTACGACCTGAATAGTCCGGTGGGGCGCGGGCGATATAGCCCGTTAATGAGACCAATAATTTATCTTCGCCAATGGAGAAAAGGGTCACAATGGTTCGAGATGGACCGTGACCTTGCCATAGAGGTTGTCTCCGACAGGACATATTTTGTTGAGTTTCAAAGTTTTTGCACAGGCTCATGTTATAGTGACGAGCATTACTTGCCAACTTTTGTAAGTATAAAGTTTTGGAAGAAGAACTCAAACAGGACCATAACATGGGTTGATTGGTCCTTGGGTGGACCTCATCCACGTAAGTTCACGAGGTTAGATGTCAGCGTCGATTTTTTGAAGCGGCTGAGGAATGGGAAAACCTGCCAATACAATGGGAATACCACTAATATTTGCTACTTGTTTGCCAGAAAGTTCACGCCTAATGCTTTGGACAGGTTATTGAGATTCGCTCCTAAGCTCATGAAATTTTAAACTGACTACAAATTTTAAAATGTTTTCTTCTTTCCTTCCTTTCCCAAATTCCTTTTTGAAGAATGCACTTGTAGTACAAGAGAAAATTGTGAATTGTTTCGTGTATAAACTACTGAAAGAAGAGAAATTTTAAAAAAGTGTATTTTCTTCAATTAATTGTAGTGAACCTCGCTCCTTGTTCATGACCCATTATTGAAATAATTATGCTTGACAAAAGTATTGATAAAAAAGAACTCAAGTTTGATAGTTTCGAATTAAGTTCAGGTTCAGAACACTACAATAAAAGGGACTTCTAGCGACAAAATTTTTCATCTCTAAACATCCAAAAATCGTTGTAAATAATAATTAGGAAAAAATTATAGGCGATGTTTTTACCAAATTGTAGCTGATTCTTTTTCACTACGAGTTGTTAATGTAGCGAAATGATATTGGCTAAAATTTTTAAAATCGTGGCTAATAAGTTTTTGCTACGTTTCATTTTCGTAGCTAAATATTATTAGCTACATTTTTAGAAATGTTGGTAAAAGATTTTAGTAATGTTTTCAGAAACATAGCTAATAATTTTTAGTAGTGATAGAGAAGCGTACCCAAAAGTGATTGGCCACGATTTTGGAAATGTAATCAAATTTCTTTTGCTAAGTTTTATTGGTGACGATTTCAGAAACGTAGCTAAATGCTTTTAGCTATATATTTGAAAACATAGCTAAATGTTTTTAACTACATTTTGAAAATTTTGATATATATTATTACTAAATATTTTATTATGTTAATTACAATTATTGGTGACAATTTTAATTCATGTTATAGTATTTATTTTTTAGAATTTTTTATAATATATTATAAAAAATGTAATAAAAGTTAATTGAAAATTAGAAGCATTGTATATAAACAATAAAATATCATTAAATGTTAATTACAATTTAAAAAGTACTTATATACAAAATAAAA
>JAOQML010000007.1:12845692-12862109 GCA_027568935.1 Erythroxylum urbanii | reverse complement strand
GAAATGCCTTTCGCAACAAATATATTCTATTCTAGTGACGCATTGTTTTGTTACTAAATGTATAGAATCCACAACGGGAAATATTTTCGAAGCAAGACGAGAGTTTATCTAGCATCGGACATGGGAATTCTATCACAAACCTTTAGCAATACCCCCTATAGTAACGGAATGTGACAGAGTCAATTTCCGTGACCACAAGTTTTAGTAACATACTTTACATCTATAGCAACGGTTTTAATTCGACACCTAAGCTTTTTCATTTTGTAGTGATCATTGTTGAAAACCGACCAGAATTGAAGAAGAATCAGATCTGGTCATTTTTCTTCACACAAACTCTATTAATCTCTAAGAATGCCCATCTGATGGTTGACAACAGATCAAAGATGATAAGGAATGAGAGTTGTCGGTTCTACCAGGCCACTCCTATCTTACTCCAGCCATCCACCAATATGATTTTATGATAAAAATTAGCTTGAAAGGAATGGGAGAAGTGGCCTAAAAATCGAAGAGGACAAATGATGCAGTTGCTCTCACACTCTCAGTTTTTCACCTTGTTCAACTGTCCACTTCTTTTTATTCTCCTTCTTTTTTCAGCCTACACACTCCACTCCCTTTAGTATCTTTAAAGTCTAGGTGTTTAAGGAAAATAGGACAGCTGTCTTACTTGTGATGTATCCCATTCCAGCTGCCTTTTTTTTTTCCTTGTTGTCACCCACTCTTTTGTTGTATTTTCAAAAGACAATGTGATAAATTGACATCTAGCATGAAATAGGATAGCATGAGGTGTCTCTCGATAGGTTAAAATAATTCTTGTAATTCATGTTACAACCTTGGTCTCATGGTTGTAACTTTTAAGACCAAGGTTGTAACTTTTTAATTGTTACAGCTATAATTTAATTGTTACAGCCATGGTCTCCATTTTTATGCTCTATTTTGTCTCTTTTTCTTTTAAACTTTTTCTTCTTCTTGCTCCTTGAAGACAATTGAATATGAACATTGAGAAAATGACTCAATAAGTATGCTTTCTTGTCACTTTAGCTCCTTCACTTCTGAAATGTACCTAAAATCAAATATGAGCTAAAGCGAATATCCTAAGCATTTTAAGGCATTAATCACTTAGTGTAATGGATTAAATGTGTCAAAATTTAAGCATATATTAAGTTCCTCCACCCTTAGCCTTTGATCGTTCTTAGGCAAATCATCAAAATCAAAGTTACAAACCAAAACACTTACTCATTTTCCATATTCGTAAGAATAGATAATCATAAGTAAAGAGGATTGGCTTTCCAAAAATATAGCAAGAAATTAAAATTCAATGATTCTACTCATGATCAATCAACATTCAACACCTTTAGAAACTGAGCAATCTAGATGTAGACTTGGTAAATGTGTTTAAATAAGATATATCCATAGGTACACTAAATACCATTCATGATCATGACATTCTATAACCTTGCAAATCATTTCATTTCTCCTCCATTAAGGTTCACATACATAATCATGAATTAAAGGAATTTTTAGGGTTCTAATATGGGCAAGGGTAAGGTGAGATGTACTTCGATAAAGTAGCATGAAAGTCATTAAAGCTATTGAAACAAGAAAACACTTGATATACCATCAAGTGCAAAAACCAACATTCACTTACAATTGTGTACATCAATTATGATGAATGTAAAAACTATGTTTTCTATCTTAAGTTCAAGCTCTCACACCTTAAACCACATCAAGTGTATATAACTCAAAAAAGTTGATAATAAACAAGACTTTGTAATTATAGGGAGTGACCATTGAAAGCAACATCTACCTCATAATTAACATACTCAAGTAACCTATTCAATACAACTCAAGTAACCTAATCATATATAACTTTGCAACACATATGCATTTCCTCTTTGATAATTTTATTTAAACATATTTCTTTGTTCTTTTTTTTTTATACATTGAAAAAAGCTACATCAACATGGGAATTTCAATAATAAGATAGAAATTGGCATCCCAACAATTATAACCATCCCACGCATATACATACCCTCGCATTTAGAATTTTGTACATCCACAAACTCAACAATCAATAATTTCTTCACTAGTTTTAGGGCTTAGGTGAGACATTTGATTAGGTTTAAAACATGTAATGTGGTTAGCACATAAAGAAAAGGTAAATAAAGCTCAAGGGAGCTTAACAAAGAAAAATTCATATAAATGGGTGGGCTATTTGGCTAATGTAGCTTGTACAAACAAAGAATGCTTAATTATTTTAATTTTTAATGTTAATGTATGTGATAAAAATGTAGTCTTGAATAGAAAATTAAAGAAAAATTAGAATGTACATGTCATAAAGGTCACTCATAAACAAAAAGACAAGAAGACTGATATAGATGTGTCAGTCTATAAAGACTTAAAATCTTACAGGCTTTTGTCTACCACTAGTTACTACTCTTTTAAAGATAATGCACATTGACCAATCGCAAGACCATAAGTACATACTAAAGTTTTGTAGAGATTTTTCTAGTCAATTCACACTCTAATTATAACTACATAGTCTTAAAAGCAATAGAAAATGAGAATGTTTTTGATTTTGTTTGTTTGATTTTGAAAATCACGTAAAAAGTCACGTAAGAAGTCACGTAAGCATCAATTAAGCTCAAAAAAATGCATAAAAGCTAATATCAAACTAAGATCCCCACCCCCCACACTTAAAAATTACATTGTTCCCAATGTAACATTAAATGAAGAAATGGATCATTTAAGGAAAATAGCAATTGCGAAAATGTAAAGAGATAGAAATCAACTCCATTGGAGTGCCTCCTAAGCAACACCTTTGTTTACCATCATTGGCATGACTCCACATCGCTCAGTCTTTATAATGAGGTTTTTCTAACCCTATCACTTCCATATCCTCCACTTGGAATCCTGAATAGAAAGGTTTCAGTCGATGACCATACAATTTGAATTTCTTGTTTATCTATAAGCTTTCAATTTCAACTACACCATATGAAAAAATATTAGTAGCAACCAAAGATCCAATCTAATGAGAACATAATTTACCTGGGAAAAGGTTAAGTCATGAATAGTAAAGATGGACTTTTTTTTCCAACCACAAAATTCTTCCTAATAATCATCTTATCATGGAATTGTTTTGTCTTTTCCTTGTAAATTTCTAGATTCTCATAAGAATCAAGCCTAAGCTCTTCCAATTATTGTAGTTGCAGTTTCCTCTATTCACCCACCGCTTCCATCTTCATATTGCATTGCTAAAAGGCTTTATGCTTGATTTCCACTAGAAGATGACACGGTTGTCTATAAATGAGTCAGTGTTGAGACATGCCAATTGATGTCTTGCATATAGTCCTATATGCCAATCTCAACCTACATCCAATTAGAAATATTTCATTGAAATTTTGTCTTCACACCTCTCTTTGAACTATTGGTCATAGATTAACAAGAAGTTCTATTAACCCCTATTTTTCCTTACATCATATTTAATTAAGAGACGCTCGTTAATTAAACCTAGTTATCAAACAACTTAGGAGACACTCTCTAGATTTAATTGGACAGATGTAGTACGAAATAGGAAAACAGACAAATCTAAGCAACAACCACATACACTCGAGTCATTTAACTTAGATTATGTTATCCCTAATGATTCGAAACCATTAGCTGCCACAAACGAATCTCAACATAACAATTATGGATTATATTGGAATTCTATCATTGGGTTCATACATAAACAATCTAACGATAACAAGAATAAAGATCATTTATACATGAAAACCTAAATCAATTAACATAGGATAAGATAATCAATCCGAAAAGAGAGTAGAATAACAAACAAAATGAAAAATATGCTTAACTAGGTTTGTTGACGTCAATGTCACCTCCGAACCAACCTCGGGAAGTTAGCTCTCCATATGTCTCTAAGGGATTGGAGCTTTGCCCCTTTTTCTCTTCGAAACCGAGCCTTCCACCCCTCTAAATGTTTTCCTAAACGAATCATCAAAACATTCATAACTCTCGATCTTTACCAATATGTTGCTTTTATATAAAAATGTAGAGTTTAATAGACAACTAACCCTTCTTATAGTGGTGAGTGGGTGTGTCATAGGTGTGAGTGGTGTGTCACACCCATGACACACCTTGGCATGGGCAGTCCCTTGCATATTCTGTGAGATTGTTCAGAGCTATGACATTTTTCTAGACAGCCTTGAGTTGCCAAATGTTCTTCATCTTAATGTTTTCTTGTATTCTCTTGTTTTTAATCTTCATCTTCTTACTCCAAGAAGATAAGTGAGTGTGAATCTTTGGAAAACTACTCAATTGTAATGATTTTGTCTCACTTTAGCTCTTTTACTTTCGAATTGTACCTAAAACTATATATGAACTAAAGTGAGTATCTTAAGCATTTTCATATTATTAATCACTAAGTGTTATTAAATAAATATACAATCAATTAAGCACATATCAGGTTCTTTACATTTTTAGGTATTAATAGTGTTAATAACTAGTGCTTTCTGCTTCATTTTTGTCTACTTTTACGAATTTCATGTTACATTTTGTAGAAGCAATGTCATCTAGAGTTAACTATGGAAGAATAGCAAACAACATACCATCTACATTCAAAGTAGAGTAGTTGAGTAGTTTCTCAAAATTCAGGGCTTAAAGCGAGTTAAGGTCTTCGACGCTAACCCATCTATTCTGAAAGATTTAATTGGATCCAACGTTAAGATCACTATTGAACTCTACAATGAATTCTTTTGCTCTGTTGCTAAATATCCTTTAACATAGGTTTACACAAAATGTTGTCATTTACTAGCTTTCCACCCATTACTTGAAACTTGTGATGTCAAACTTTTTATCTCTTATTTGATGATCATTACATGGAATCTTCCTTAAATGAACACCAAATTTGGTGATGGAGAGCACCTGAAAGGGTTGACTAAAGGTGTGAAATTTGAGAGCTTTGATGGGTTAATTCATGTTAGGAATTAAGCAATCAAGGTTTAGGCAGGTTGTGAGGAATTTGAAACTTGGTTAGATTCAGACTTGAATAGTGTAAGCCATGCTTAATTGATATTTAAGTTAGGCTTGAGTTACTAGTAAGGCGGCTTCGAGCTGAGTCTGGGTAAGCTTAGGCCTATCATGACCCGATTTATTGTCAATTTTTAAACTTGTTCATGTTCAGTTGAAATGCAAATTTTTTACATTTAAGGTTAGATGTATAAGTAGAAAATATAGTGTGGTTAGTTCAGGTTGATCGAATTTCAAGTTAGGTTTAGGTTTAGAAGGTTAACATGAGGCCCCACCACTAAAAAGATGTCATTTGAATATAACTAATCAAAACGACATGTTTTGGTAGTACCTAAGCTCGCTTGATCTAAGATTGTACTAGAAATATGTCTGATCTAATGCAATTCATTTCCATCCTTAATTAATGGAAACTACTTTTTTTTAATCTTTTTGGAAATTGACTTTTTTTTCTTTTTTTTTAGCAATTAGCAAACTCGTAGATTTATGCTATATATGCATTACAATGTAAAAGCATTGATTATAGAGATTTGGCTTCTTTAATTTACAAAGGGATAAATAAAACATTAGATTCAATATGATCTTATAAACAATAGTTTAAGGTTATAAATAGGTCATTAAATTTAAAAGGTTAAAATTTCTGATTCTTTAATACTTAACCAAATTGAGTTGTTACACACCCTTTTCATTATTTATCCAGAAAATATCACAGTTTCTAGGGAAAACAAAAATTATATGTACATACATATATATATACATATTGATAGTCCAGTCAATTTTTTTTTCTTGACTACTACAATGGGTTAACCACCAATTAAAACGTTGAAGGGAAAGTGTCCACACCCATTTTGGGAAACCACCAAATGAAATCATATTGTATTTTTTTAATCTTAACTTAACCACAAAATTTCTACTTTAAAATATTCATTTTAATAAAGCACTTAACCAATATGTTTAATCCAATTTGTGAGTGATGTATACTTCCATAATTTAATTGAATTAGGATAGAACAACTTTAAGAATTCATAAAAGAGAGGACCTATTTGCAATGATCTTCATTATGCATTTTTTATTTTTTAATAATTTAATATAGATGAAGTCTCAACGTGAAACATTATAGGTGAGGGGGAGTTACATGTAGTAAGTAGAGCTAATATAATCTTAATCAACTTATGGAATATAAATTATTAATAATTATAAAGTGAATTTTATTTTTGGTGAATACGAGCTGAAATATTAGGTTAAAAGATATGAACCTTCTCTGTAGTTTCAAATGCCTTGGAAAATCTCGTCTTTAAAAAATTTTAAAATCCTTGTAATTTCCTAAAATTTCTTTATCTTTAACTTCCATTAAAAACCTATCGAATAATCCTGCATGGAAAAATATGGACATGTGGACGAATCATATTTAGTTAACGTGTCAACTTACACATTTTCAAGCCTAAATTGTATCTTACAAAAAACAGACCCATCCGAATCCACACGCACCCAAAACATCCTTAATTTTTTATGAACACCCAACACTCACTCAAAATCAAACTTGCCTTAATTTATTTAAATTCCTTTTCAAGAAATTTCGCGACCTATTTCTCCCTGTTTTGAGTTTAACGAGATCCATCTATGACTTACTAGATTAATATTCTCTGGCAGCATTGTTGTTTTGAGTCTGTATGTTTCACAACATTTGGATAGGCAGTGAAATGTTAAAAGACTGGACTGTCACTAAGATAAGAGTTCAAAAACTAATCAAAGTTATAAATCTATAGTTTTTAATCTTAATTTTTGTAAATATTTGAGTTGATAAGAGGTTAGGATTTTGTTTTAAACATCTAAGGATTTTTTGAGTCCGTACGTACGCCTGCTCTACTCTTTAATCTTATTGCTTGAGTTAGTCTTATGTATCCTAATTTTGTTCAAATGTTACTGCTTGAGTTGTTCATATCTTGTTATTGTATCTTATTACTTAAGTGGTTCATGTATTGTTGTTGTATCTTAGAAATAGGACATTCAGTAGTTAGCTGATAAAAAATGAAGAGAAAATATTGATTTGTTCACTCTATGAAACCAATAAGAAATTGCATATGTGGTTACTAGTGATGAAACCCCACATGTATGGCTAAAAATGATGAAACTTTGCTCATATGGCTAATTACTTCAACATATCCACTATAATAAACTCACTTTGGTATATAGTAGAAAGTTACAATTAATGAATGATCATGGATTTTGTTTTTTATTCTCTTGCCATTTTGTTTCAAGAATTAAAATTACTTTATTATAATTCAACTTTTTCTGATGTATACAAGATAAAAGAATCAAATATTCTATTTTAAGGATGACAAAGCTCACTTCCATTTATTAAAAGTTTGTGTCATAGGTGTTATTAATCTATAGTCATAACAGATTGATAACACCTATGAAGCAAACTTTTGGATCATAATAGATTGATAACACGTATAAGGCAAACATTTAGCAAATGGAAGTGAGCTTTGTCATCTTTAAATATTACAAAAGTCAACATTATGACAGAGAGACTCCAGCTTCTCACTAGCAACAAAAAGAAGTATGTCTGCTCTCCTCTACTTTCTTAACCACTCTGACACCGTCCCCCTGCAACATTGCTCCCTGTTGACCTTCCTTCTTTACTGCAACCTTCATTCTCTGCATTATGTTCTCACAACTCCAAAACTCACTGCGCCATTGCTCCCTGTCGACCTTCCTCCTTTACTACAACCTTCATTCCTCTCCACAACTCACTCTACATTTTATTCTAACCTCACGACGCACCAAGGACACTCTGGACTTTTCCAAAACTCACAACATTCCCTCTTCTCCTTACTATTCTTTCACAAAAAATTACTGACAAACCTACCCCAAAAGCTGCCACTTTCCTATTTCATGCTTCATCTCCAACGATGAGCCATCCCACTGCCCTCTCATTTGATTTTCTACCTTTACCCTCCCACCTTCCCACCCGTAGCTCCACTACTGCCTCCATTCCCAATGATCCAACAATACCTTATGCTTCAGTTACTCCCACACATCTTCTTACCCATACCTCCAATGCTGCCCCTATCCTCAAAGCTCCAAACATACCCTCTTCATCAGCTGCCCCCATCTGAAAATCTTGGAAGCAAGTTGTTGGGAAACAAATCCCTTGACCTTGGCCTATTCACCACCCACATAAATGGATGGCAAACAAGTTTTTTTCCCTGATCTTGAATTCTTGAAAGAAGGTGCATGAAAGCTGGGAATCCACCATTGTTGGTTTCTTCTTTGACAAACGATCACCTTTCCCCTTAATGTCTCAATGGGCCAACAAGCTGTGGAAAAACTGAGGACTGAGAGATTTACTACTCTCTGAAGATAACCTGATCCTTTTGAGCTTCTCTTCCACCTCAGAAGCTCAAAAAATCTTGGAAGAAGTCCCTTGGCATCTTGTTAACCACCCTATCTTCCTACAAACTAGGTAGCCAAGCTTATAACTTTAAACCAAAGTATCCCACTTTGGATTAAATTCCACGATGTCCCCTTTGAATAATGGACAACCTAGGGGTTAGGTTCTTTAGTAAGCTACCTTGGCTAACTGTTGCGCATGGATGAACACATTGCCAGGAAAATGCGTATAGGTTATGCCATGACTTTCGTCAGTATGGATCTTTCGAGGGAACTCCCAATCATGAGACTAGGAGAAGATGACAAACTATGGGCAGGAATTATAGCCATCTCTTAACACTAGAAACCACCTTCTAAAATCCAAGGCAAAACTTGGAATCCCACAGGAAAAACCTGCAAAACAGGCAGCTACCAAGAACTCATAGGGACCACAGATGAATCTCAACCTCTAAAACCTACGGGAATCCAAATCCTTTGACCCTAATACAATCATGACAGCCACAGAGGAAGATAATGATGCATTGCCAATACCTGATCACTCCACAATTCTTGTCAACATTGATGAACAACATAATGAGCTGTAGAAAGATTGTAATGAGGAACATAATCATTTACACAAGGATCTCAATATATTGCACAATGCCAAAAGGAAATCTCAACAAAATCAGATGCAACAGATGCACATTTGCTAGAAGCCACTACTAACCCATAACCATGACAACTACTCCAGATTCTGCAGAAGAGCTGCTAATTGTGAGTACTACTACCCCTACAGATCCTATTGCCACCCCCAATGGTACTAAAGGAATCAAAACAACTGATGAAACTGTCAAATTCCACACTGTAGAGAGGAGGAGATCCAAAAGGGACAAAGGGAAAGGCTCTATAATCCAAACTCTTTAATGTGTCTATCATCATATGGAATGTAAGAGGAATAAATTGTCCCCTAAACTTTTAGCTTTAAAGGACTTTTTTTTTTGCTAGAGAAACCTCTCATCATTGGATTACTTGAAACCAAAGTCTGACTAGAAAATCTGGCCAAGCTAGAGATTTTTGGTTCCCATTAGAACACGCTTACAAATCATAACCATTATGTTCTTGGTAGAATTATCATTTGTTATAGGAAGGATGAACTCAAAGTAGATCTATTGGACTCGACCGACCAAACTATGCATCTTAACCTAACTTTCATTGAGTGACTAATCAATCATATATGTAAGTAATTTCAGATTTCGGAGAAGATGTTTATGGAACAATCTTAAATCTATCAGCACTAGCATCTTCAACCTGTGGCTTATCCATGGAGACTTTAATTCAGTCTTATTTACATCAGAAGCATAAGGACATTGCAATCTAAAGAACCAAACAACTGATTTGAAAGAATGTGTGGAGGATCTAAGAGTGACTGATCTTAAGTATGTTAGACACACTTTCATTTGGTCCAATAAAAAAAAAATCTGATATATCAGGAAGAAATTGGATCAGGCATTAGTCAATGACATATGGCTTAGACATTTTCCCAACAGTGTGCAACATTTAAAGATCCCCTTTTCTCATATTACACACCAATAGTTGTTGATAACTTGTTCCAAAAAGTCATAAAACACCATCCTTTCTGATTTAACAATTTCTTAGTGAATGTGTCAGGGTTTTCCAAATCTTGTATAAAAGGGGCAACACATTTTTGCCACAAGACCAAACAATACAACTGTGTTCAAAAACTGAAGCTCATTAAGTAAGAACTGAAAATTATGAATTCCTTGGAAAGACTTACAACTGCTGCTGTTGGACAGAGAAAAATTGTTGTTATCTCAGTTCATGTAGGCCACACACAATCATAATTCTCTCTTATAATAGCAAGCCAGAGTGAGTTGGTTAAAGGATGGGGATAGTTGTACTAGCTTCTTTTTCAAGCAAGGAAAAACTATAATAAAATATATTCCATTACTTCCATGGATGGATCCTTACTTTAGACACCTCAGGAAATCTAAGAGGAAGCAGTCAGCCACTCTCACTTACACAAATCTCACATCTGGATTTGGATTCCCTTATCAAACCTGTGGACACAACTGACATAGAAAGTGCAATATTCGGAACAGACAGCTCCAAAGCCTTAGGTCCTGATGGTCTTGATGGCTTTTTCTTCCAAAACCCCTGAACCACCATTGCTTGATTCCTAAATGCTCAAACCCCACAAAATTTGGTGAATTCAAACTTATCGCTTGTACAAATTTTCTTTACAAAGTTATCTCCAAAATATTAGCCGCTAGATTAAAGAAAGAACTAACCCCGCTAATCAGTGACAGTCAAGGTGCCTTTTTAAATGATAGGCATATTGGGGATAATATCCTCATAATACGAGAGCCCCTCAATGGCTACTTTAGATCCAATTACTCTCCAAACTGCATAATCAAGATAGACTTTCACAAAGCCTTTGACAATGTAAGCTGGAATTCCTACGGACAATGTTGAAGGCCTCCAGGTTTCCTGATTTATTCATTAACTGGTTAAGAGAATGCATAACATCTCCTTCCTTATGAATTTTAATTAGTGCCACTCCTACCAAATTCTTTAAGGCAGCAAGAGGTCTCCAACAAGGGGATCCCCTATCCCCCTATCTCTTCATTCTATGCATGGAGACTTTTAAATCTCTTATCCAACATGAAGTCCTCAGTAACTCCAAATTTAGGCATCATACAAAATGTAAGAAAATTGGATTGACTAACTTTTGTTTTGTAAACGATCTCTATTTATTTTTCAGGGAAAAGATGGACTCTGTACAAAGCTACATGAAAGCTCTTGATACTTTTAAAAGCTTCTCAGGTCTGCAATTCAACCCAATAAAGATCCACTTCCTCCTATCCAAAAGTGCCACGACCCGGGGAACTCTCATCTCTCAAACCACTAGAATGCAGTTTAAAAACATACCTCTGTTGTACTTGGGCTTACCAGTTTCCAATAAAAGGCTTAACTATATAGAGTGTACACCACTTTTAGAGAACATACAGAAAAGGATCAGCTTATGGGTAAACAAATCTCTCTCCTATGCTGGGAAACTGTAACTCATCAAATTGGTACTAAACTCTCTACATGTTTATTGGAGCTCCCACATCTTTCCATCTATATGCATAATTAAAACAATTGAAAGGCCACTCAAAAACTTCCTATAGTCATCCAAATGGTGCAAAAGTCAGCTAAAGTAAAATGGGTAGATGGATGTCTTCCCAAAGAAGAAGGTGGATTAAATATTACTTCAATCAAGACCAAAAATCAGGCCTTAATCCTTATAAGGTTGTGTGGATACTAACAGATAAATCCTCACTATGGATAAAATGGCTCCATTCTTACTTCCTCAAAGATAGAAGCCTATGGGGAAGCACGCAATCTGCCTCATACTCTCACTTCCTCAACTAACTGCTGAAGTTGAAAGTAAACGTACAAATTGGTGTCACATGTCTCGTTAGGAATGGTAACTTGATATCTCTCTAGTATGATAACTAGTCAGATATGGGACGACTCATACAACACTTTAACAACCTAACTAACCCATAAACCTCTTCCCTCGACATTCGACATTCGACTCAACTCTATGATTACAGATGGTTCATGGAACTTTCCTCACAACCTAAGGCATCTACAACCTGCTTATCCACCCAACCCAACCCAACCTCTCTTGACACATGCTATTGGCAGGATCAGCCTAGCCACAAACTTACTAACAAACCACCAAGATCTACTCAGATGTAGAAAACCTAAGGTAGCATGGCACACGACCATATGGAACAAGGTTTTAAATTTAAGAATATCCTTCATACTGCGGCTAGCAGTCTAAAATAGACTTAATACAGTAGATAGAATGTCATATCTACAGATGGACAGAACCTATCCAATGTGCCAAGTCCATGTGGAAACAAGAGACCATCTCTTCTTTACATGTCCTCACAAGAGCACAATATGGAATCATATGGCTAAGAAATGCTTATGGCTAGATTTTGGGAGCTCTCTCACAGAGATTACACAAAACCTGATCAAGCCATAAGCTCCAAGTCCAAACAGGTTGATCCATCTTCTATCTTTGGGACTTTGTGTTTACATGTTGCGGGAAGAAAGATACCTAAGATGGTTTACTGGTAACAACTCTTCCAAAGAGTCTTTTACCACCAAAAGCCTCAGGGAACTCAGAGAGCTAATCCTCCTCAAAAGCCTAGATCATACCTGTAGCCCAAGCATCCTCTTCTTACTAAATATCTAACTCATAGTTATACTACTACATGACAAAGTATCTGAGCATACACTCTCATAACCTTTAGCTTTACTCCCTACACATACATGCAAGGTATTCTACGAAAGCACAGCATAAAACAAAACAAATAAGATGGGCTCAATGCTTACCCATTCCATTGTTGCTATTGTAAACCTTAGTCTCGAAAGACCTGCAAGTGTCTCCCCTTCCTCCATTGTCCCCCCGAGGTCACGAAGTCTCCAAGTCTCTAGAGAAATCAACCCCAATTAAGTAAAATATAATTGAATCGATTGAAGTGATTTTACCCCCTTTACAAAAATGTCACTACTTGGTTAAATCTCCTTCCATGGTCAATACGCTGTCGTTCTCCTTTCTCAAGCAATGTTGAAACACTGTCGTTTGGGCAGTTGTATTTAGGGATGTAATGGGCAATTGTATTTAGGGACGCTGTGAACCGGCCGCGTAGGCCGACCATGGTCGGCCCGTGACCGGGCTCGAGTGAATCATAATCAGCCCGTGACTCCCTCATAGCTATTCAAATTTGAGCCAAAAACGGGCCGGATCGGACCGGGCCGGGCCGAAATTGTTATCTTTAATTGTATTAGGAGAGACTACTCTCCAACATTTTGTACAATTAAACTTCTATATATTTAATGATTTTTTCCAAAATTATAAAAGAAATCTATAGTCATAATGATGTAAGTGGTAATATTCAATCTTGTTAGTTATATCAATAAAAGAATTAAATATAAAAATAAAAATCATTTTCATAAATAGATAGTTATGATAAAACAAATCTTTCAATGTATAGTTTTAGGCTCGTTGAACCTAAAGGGAACCATAAACATTAAACAATGAGATATAAAACCTAAATATTGAATTTTACAGCATTTAACAATTTAGTTATATATGTTTCATCTTTATATCTTATTCATTACTTCAAACTATCAACTTTAACAAGTTTAAAAGTAAAAAAGAATAATCAAATTATAATATTAGGAAATAAACTCAAGTACTTACTTAAATAACAATACTTTAGTTATTACTTTTTCTCATCACCACAAATGGGAAATTAAGTAATCTAATATATAATTTATATCAATGCTCTCTCACTTCCTCATGATTATTGTTTTTCTAAACCATATTTAAGAAAAATCCCATCATTCACTCTTCTTGCTATGCATTACACAAGTGACAAACTAGCCTAATAACTACATTTCATTCACATTACCAATAACTGAATAACTAAGTATTAGGGTACAGTATGAGAAGATTTCTAGAACAAATCCTCTAATCATCAAACTTGAAAGTAGCTTTCTTGCCTTATCAAACTTTCCAAGCTTACAAAGCCTATTTATGGCTATATTGTACACATATCTATTAGAAAGAGAAAGAATTTTGACATTTCTGTTAAGCATATCTATAATTTTAAAAAAATCTTGACATCAGTCTAGCATTTACAGTAATATCATTTGTAACCTTTACATTTGTTCTAAACTTAAATGTTTAGAATAAAACCCTAATCGCTACCAACTCTGATCTTTTCAAAAATTAACATTAAAAACTAAAGATCCATACCTTAGTGAGAGTCTATTCCCGCCCATCATCTACCCAAATGTCAAGCAACTCACATACTTAAAATAGTGATGCTTACAGAAGAAAGATCTCGCCATAAGATGAAACTCAACAAAAAATTGATCTCCTTAATTAGTTGAAGATGGATCTCGTTAAACTCAAATAGGGCATGTGAATTCTTAAAGATGAATTCATGTTCAAATTAGAACAAAGTTGTTTTAGCTGACTGTTGGGTGTTTGCTAACAAATTAGGTATGTTTTAAATGAGTAATGTGTTTAAGTGAGTTGGGATTAAAAAATGGGTCGGTTGAGAAAACAACCAAATATGATTGGTCCATGTGTCTATATTTTACCATATAGGATTCTCCTTATTGTTTTTAATGAAACTCATCAACAATATGGGAATTTTCTTGAAAAGTGTAAATTACAAGAACTTTTTTCAAGAATTTTAAAGATAAAGAAGTTTTTTCAAAGTTCCATAAATCACATAAGATGTATGGAAAGTAGCAAAGAGAATATTAAGGTATCTAAAAGGTACTGTTGATTATGCATTGTACTATCAAGGCAATAAAAGTCTAACGTCGCAGATTGAGAAGGAGATTTGTATGTGAGAAAATTTACCTTAGATATGTTTTCTTACTTAAAAATGGTGTTACATCATGAAAAAGTAAGAAATAATCATTTGTTGCTTTATCCACAATAGAAGTTGAATTTACAATATTTTTAGCAACAACATAAGAGGTTGTGTGACTTAAACGATTCTTGGTTGGTTTAAGGTTCATTGAAAAGCAAGAATAATCCAGTAACAATCAACTGTGACAGTCAAGTAGCAATTGATTATACTAAAGACCCCAAATTTTATTATAAAACCAAGCATATAGACTCCAAATATTATCATATGAAATATATAGTTGCATAAGGAGAAGAGAACATGAAATATATATATATATAAGACATAGTGGCAGACCCAATGTCACAACACCAAAATAAGGAGATTTTAGACACTTATTCCTAGACGTATCTAATAATTGTCTTAAATAATTTAAGAATTAGTGGAATTTTTAGACATTTATTTAAGACGGTAAAATTTGTTAAAAAAATATACTAAAAAAGTGTCTAAAACTTTGAAAATTTCCAATTAGCATGATAAGAACTGAAACTTTTTATAATTTAGAAATGTCTAAAAATAATGATTAATTAATATCAAAAGCAAGTAATTATAAACAAAAGTTTACTTAATATGAGATAAATAAAGAACCTAAATTTTAAAATATATAATTTATTAGTGAGACTAAATAAATTTTGTATTTTTAAGGATAAAAATAGTAATTTATTTTTTGATAATAATAAATTAAAAAATTAAATATAAATATAAATATTGAAAATTATAAAAAATTTGATTAAAAATTCAAAAGAATTATAATTCCTATGACAATACATTATACCAAAACTCTGTAGCTAGGGAAGAGATTCGTGGTGCGCTTATATGTTGACAAAAATTATAAAACGTTAACCGGTTACAAAACGTTTTACTCAAAAAGTTGTGCAAGTCTTTTTAAAAATTGAAAACGTTTAGTTAGTATGCTGTGAAAGTCTTTTACTCAAAAAGTTAGTCAACCAAACGCGTTACTCTCTTCTTTTGCTCTGCGCCACTCCTCCGTCTCACTCTCTTCTCCGCTCCGCTCCGCTCTTCCGTCTCACTCTCTTCTCGTTAAACTCTCAAAAACTCTCGCTCTCTCTCTTGCTAACCACGAACAACAAACTCTCTACCAATCTTCTACTAGGATTGGTATAGAGAATTCCTTGGCTTGGACCCATTTAAAACCATAGATTCCTCTTCCATTATTTACAGGTATGTCTCTCTCCCCCTTTCGTATTTGATTACTAGATGGCTGATTCTTTAATGTATGTGACAGGCACGTGTAACAATCAATTTGGATTTGGAACAAAATTTCGTTTTCTTTCTTTTGGATGTAGCTTATGAACTTGACGGATCTTGAGACTGATTATATAAATCCTTACGACTCAGCGAATTAGATAAACGCGGTTGTATTGACAGAGTACATAATTCTAGGATTGCTGTGCATGTCATTTCTGTTTACAGGACATTGGTTTATGTGCCTTTTGTGTGTGCCTTGCGTATACCACGATTTGAGATTGTAAGTTTCTAAATGCCATGAC
>JAOQML010000007.1:12830505-12841184 GCA_027568935.1 Erythroxylum urbanii | reverse complement strand
ATAAAACTAGAATTTAAATAATAATTAAAATATACAAATAGAATGTTCAATTTTAAATCGTATATAAATATATATTATTATCAATTAATTATCTACAATACTAATACATAGGTATCTTAAAAGAGCCTTAATATAATATTAAAAAGAAATATAAATGTGTACATTCTTTAAGTATAAAGAATTAGTAAAAAATCTAAAATGCAAAAGATATGACTTTTTAACTTTAGCATTTGTGAAAAACTTAACTTAAATTTTAATATTTTTCAATGTTTTAAAAATATCCCCATATTATAAAAACTAGCCCATTTTTTTAAATAGACTAAATCACAAACTTCCATCAAATGAGAATTACTTGTCTCATTGTTTTTTTTAGTATAATGTCTAACATTGTCAGTTTGACAACATAATTAAACCTTCTGTCCCCCAACAATAAATATCTCAAATTCTGTATCCATATGCTCCTATCTGATTCGGTATACAAACTTAAACCTTAAATTTGAAAATAGTGGTTATTATTCATTTATGAGTTATCAAGGAAGCAGTCTCTTTTTAAAAAGTACAAAGGAAAGGTTGCGTATATCATCTTTGATGATCTTCCTTGAACTCTTGCAAAGCGGGGAGCCTTGTGCACTAAGTTAGGTTGACTTTATTCCTTTATGAGTTATATGCATTAGATTTCGCATCGATTGGTTTAATTTTTGGTACCGTGAGAGGTTGAAATGATTATCTTAGGAGTTTAGTTATAGAAGAAATGCACCGTTCCCTAGCATTGAGATGCTCTTTTGTAAGAGAGTTAAAAGCAAAAAGTCGTAAGAGAGGACATATTCTTGAAATTATATTGCTTCAAAAGGAGAAAGATGTGTTAGAATTTTTCTATTTGGGTTATACTAATTCATATTTTGTTTTACATATGAGTCAAATAGAGATATGTAGATCTACGATTATATTTGTGATCCTATTTAGTTTTTTTAATCTTCTCAACAAGTTTATTAGGTATGATATAGTTAAAATGTAAGGCTATCAGGCTGCCTTGATGATACAACCTAATCCTTTAACTAATAAATCTAAGTCTTTCTTTTTATATCATAACCCTATATGAGTGACTTATAAAGTATTACATTTACATCATATTTAATTTTATTGAAAATGGTCAGACAAGTAAGAGAAGAGTTCGGTCATCTTCTTATAATTTCATGTCTTTATAATATGTAACTCAATAATCTCTTCAATTACAAGCATGTCTTATAATTCAAGTATTTTGAATATCCTTTTTACAATTCATATATCTATTTAACTAAGGCGAGTAGAATGATATTAATTGACCCTAGATACTTTAATTTAATATAAACAATTTCTATATACGATATTATAGATAATTTCAATAGGTTCTACAACCTTTAACTAATATAAAGGTTACTTTTTAGATTAGAAAAACTAGATTAAAGATGGTGGGGTTTTGTGAATTTCAAGATTAGGTTTTATAGAGAAACCCTGGCTTGGTTTTTGTTATTGTGATTTCATGTTAGACCAGAAATAACACTATATAAGTGACTTACAAAGGATTAGGTTTACATCATCTATACTATGACTAAAAAAGTGAGACAGGTAAGGAAAAAAGATCATCTTCTTATAATTTGATGTTTCTACAATATATAACTAGATAATCTCACAAACTATAAGCATTCCTTCTAATTCAAGTATTTCAAATATCTTTTATGCAATTCATTTATTAATTTGATTAAGGTTATTAGCATGCTATTAATTAATCCTAACACTTTCATTTAATACATGCAATTTTCATATATGGTATCAGGGCTAGTTTTAAAAGATTTTACAAACTTAATCAATTGAATAATTATGTTTTTTCATATTATAAAACCTGAATTGAAGATTTTCAGGTTTTGGAGAATTACAAAATTGGGTTTTGTGTGGAAACCTTAGTTTTCATCTTTGTTTATTGTGATTAAGTCATGATTTTGGTTAACTATGCTAAAAGTAGGTAGTTAATAGTTTTTATGAATTGGTTATGATTAAATCTTAAGTTTTTATGTTTTATTATAAGTTTAATCTAAGTTGGCATCATTTTATTGCTTAATATCGTGTTTTTTCTTTTAGAATTTTGAATGACTTGTTAGTTGACCAAGTCCAGTGGGGGTGGCAGTTGTCAAAACCATTTTGCAAGGGTTGGAGGGTTATTTGATCAGCCATTTAATATTCCAAACTCATAGTCTTGTTAACCAAACAATCAACATAATATAGATGTCTTTACATTGTATTTTTCTCATGATTTTCATAATTTTTTTCTAGCTTAATGAATTATTTCACATTTTAAATTGTTTATCTCTTAACTTTGTGTTGTTACTAGGCTAAAGATGGTAATTACGTGTAAGTTTGATGAAATAGTATAATAATTAGCAAGTGTTATAATTTTATTTGTGAATTGATATTTATCTAAAGGTGATAATATTTTATAATATTATTTCTTACTTGATCTTTTGTGATACTAATTTTGAATTTTGGTTTTGCTTCTTATGAAGTGTGCCTTGGTTATTAATCTAATGAGTTATATAGTCATGAGTAATCAAATTTGTTCAGTTAAGACTTTAGATGAAAAAAATTAAGACTTGGAAGAGTGGTCTAGAGACACAGGACCTGGATTTGGTTTTTATTTTTTTGAAAATAAATAATTCCATTAAATGGAGAATAAGAGATAATTATAACCAATAATAATGCTAAAGTATAACAGTTGAACTAATTAATAAACCTACTTCTTTACATGTAAGAGACCTTAAAAGAGTCTCCTCGTGCGAGACACTTATTCCACATGCATAAATGGTCCTTCTCTTGTTGCCTGGTTCCATAGGGTCCATATAGCTACTTATATTAGTTCTATTATCTTGCCTTTCCTTTATTGATTCATTTGGAGGCTTACATGGAGGAGCATACTTCATAGAAATTAGAAATCAACTCACATTGCAACTAAGTTAAGTACTGTTATGACCATGAGCTAAAATTCTAAACATTTTAGTATATTCCAAAGGAAATGTGTTTGAATAAGGAAATTCTTTACATTTTCCACTATGTGAGTTATAAAGCTAGCATTATAAATTCCATCTATTTTTCATCATTAGGGTTAATTTGGTATCCATACAATGGGCTAAAATGATTTCACATATTGAATATAAAATTTTGTCAGCTAATATATTTTATCCATCCCTCGAGATGAGTTGTTAGGATCATTATGAAGCTTATTATTACACTCCCTCCATATAAAGTAGATAGAACATAAGAAAGTAGTCTTGGAGAGGATGCAATCTTATTGAGATTTTGTTCTGTTCTTAGCACAATCAACTAAATCAGACCACACTTATAAAGCACCAAATAATTGTAACAGATGTTGTGGTCTACACCAAATGGAAAAGGAATAGCTACAATGGTAAAAAAAAGTGATTCCTATTCTCAATATGATTTTTATAGAATAGATATAGAGAGTTAATGTTACCAAAACACTTGTATTTTGTTCTAATCCTATTCTTGAACCCCAACCAGTAGTAAATGAGGTTTTGGGAATAAGAAAATTCATCTAAATTAGCTCATACCATGCCATCCTAAGAGAGCTAGGTCTAAAGATTTGATAGTAATTATGAGAGTTATTTCCCATCCAGATTAACTTGTCCTTTTTGTTTTGATTAGGATTATATTGGGGAGAGAGAATGATAAGATTCAAATTTCCATTAAAGTTACTAATCCAACTATTGTTTTGAATGATTGATTCATCCTTGGCATTTATAAGAATCCTAGCTGTAAAAAAACTTAGCTCGTGCCTCATATATAGGGGGATAACGCCGGTCCAGTTGTCATACCAGAACCATGCCTATTTCCTATTCCCAACATTAGCTTCAAATAAGGGATAGATCTTCTCTGTTAATCTAAGTATCTAAATTAGACACTAAGAATGATCCATACCTATCTTGATCTGTCAGAAGTTAGCATTCTTAAGGTAGTATTCATTCATCCATTTTGATAATAGGGATTCCCCATAAACTAGTAGCTTCCATATCATTTTAGTGAGGAGAACATTCTGTATAGCTTGAATAGGAGTTAGTCATAAGCTTTCGTCCTGTTTAGGTAGACATAAATCAATCCATTTAACTTTAGCTACGTTAGACACTTTAGCCTTTTATGACCATAAGAAATTCTAGATGCATTTTTTAATCTCTCTAGTCAGCTTCTTAGGAATGAATAGGTGAGCAGACCAATAAACACTAAGATTCCTTAGGAATGAAGAGATTAATTAGAGTCTTTTAACTATTGAAAGTAATATGTTCTGCCAATTATTGGTTTTATCCTTGAACTTCTCCAAAATGAAGGTTGCATCAACAAATTTAGGCTTCTTTATGCTTATAGGTACTCCTTAGTATTTGAATAGGAAATAATGGATATCAATCCAATTATATTACTTAAAACCTTAGCATTTTGGAGTTTAAGGGAATATACAAGCAACTTTTACTTATATTCACTTTCAAACCTAATAGCTCCAAGAGTTTTTTTAAGGATTCTCAAAATAGCTTAAGAAAGTAAGGATCAATTTCACCAAACAATATCAAATCATCTACAAAGCCAAGGTGATTAATATTTAAGGAGTGACATTTATGATGAAACAAAAAACTATTTTCATTGGTTATGAAATAAAATATCCTTCTAAAGAGCACCTCAATCACCAAGTTAAATTATGATAAAGTGAAAGAGGATACCCTTATCTAATACCCTTGGTTCCTCTAAAAACAATGGTAGGAGAACCATTGATTAAAATGATGAATCAGGTATAGGAATTAATTTAATTTACAAAAGTATATGGGAAATCAAAGGCTTTTACGCATTCCAATATGAAGCTTTAATTGACTGTGTCAAAAGCGTTAAAGTAATCAACCTTAAAGGTGCATTTTTTGTTGGGTTTTTATTGTTCTTCAATTCCTGTAAAGAAAAATATTATCACTAATGACTTTCCCTTTATAAAAACTCCTTGGTAGGGCTTATAATAGTATTTAAAGATACCTTGAGTTCATTAGCAATAATTTTAGAAATGACTTTATAGCTTGCATTGCAATAAGAAATAGGCCTAAATTCATTTAAGGAGCTTAGGTTATTCATCTTAGAAGTAAGGCAAATATGAGTCTTATTTAGCTTCCTCAGTATTTTAGAATTAGAGAAGAATTCTTCCACCAATTTGAATAGAAGTTGACTAGTAATACCCTAGGTAACATGGAAGAAATGAGCACTAAAACCATCAGGATGACATGATTTGTTTGGATTTTGATTGAATGTGTCTTTTATCTGCTAAGTAGTAACAAATCTAACTAAGAAGTCTTTTAAGTCTAGACTTAGCTTATTATTGATGAACTTATCGCTAGAGATTTTTCCTTCATTCTTACTAACATAAGGACCAATTAAACTCATAAAGTGTTCCATAGCAAGTTCCTCAATCTTCTTCATGTCAGTAGTGATAGTCCCATCATAAATCTTCTTCATGTCGGTAGTGATAGTCCCATCGTCATTTATCAATATAGAGATTTTATTCTTGTTTCCCCTAGAATTGCATTATGGAAAAACTATAATTATTGTATCCTTCTTTTAGCATATAATCCTAGCTTTTTGTTTCAATAGGGAATTATGCATAATGAAAGCAAAGTTATACTCTTTTACCATCTTGCATTCCTTGTTTCTCAATTCCTGATTGAGAGGATTTAGATAAAGATCATGTTGGGATCTTCTAAAATTAGCCCTAGCTTGCTGGAGGCTTTTAGGACATATTAGAGTTGTGAAGGTTTTTTAGTCCCTCCTTAAGGTTGTTTTAGTCCCTCCCTGGCTAGTTATCACCAGCTCCTCAAAACCTTCCCTTTCAAATAAGAAATTGAATATTTTGAAAGGAGGTTTTTTGCATTTTTCTAAGATTGACTCTTTGGACATTAATTAAGGAATGATTAAAGCATAATTTATCCCCAAAATAAGCAAAGTAAGTTGGAAATTAAGTTAGCCATAGTTGATTCACCAGATCCCTATCTAATTTCTTCTTGATGTATCACTCCCCTTGCTACCTATCATCCCAAATAAAGAGATTCCTTGGGAATCTCAGGTCCACCACACCAATTTGATGCACTATCTATTTCAACCTTTTATCTATTCCCTTAGGCTTAACTTTGTTTCCTTTTCCCTTAGTAGGAGATAAGACATAGTTCAAGTCTCTAATACATAGCCAAGGATTAGTCATTGGGGAGTGAATTACCTTCACATCATCCCATAATTTACTTCTTTGGAACTTAAATTTGGCAGCATATATAATTGAAATCTTAATTATATTAAAGGTCTCCTTTAAGTAGCAAGAGAATGTAACAATTGATCAATCTTTTTCATATTGAAGACTTTGATTCTCTCAACACTGAAAACAAGGATGATTCTCCTATTGTAATGGTTGATATAATTGGAGTGGACATTCCAATTTGAACTATAAAAACTAAGGATGATCTTCAATTGTTACAATTTTATGTTTATATTAAGTAATCCCAAATTTAGTGATCTTTTTTTCCAAAAACAATATATCTGTAATAACTTAATTTTTGATAGGATTGTTCATATCTCTCACATTTTATACCAAAATATTTATAAGGAAAAAACTAGAGAAAGGAACTAGTATAAATTCAAGGTTAGTTAACCTTAGGTCTATTCTTACCTCTTCTTCTTAATCTTCTCCTAGAGGAAGGAATTGGATCCAATAATATAGTATTTATTGTTGCAATCAGCTTTTGCTTGGGACTTAAGTTTTCAGGTTTATAAGGCTCCTTATGAGTTCTTACAAAGGATAACTCTAGTTCCCCATTTCAACTACTTTTATAGTCTACACTGCTTCCAAAGGAGATGCAATATTTTTATTAGTGACTGAATTGTTCATCATATGAGCATTCTGTGCTGTTTTATCATAGGTTTTAGGTTTTGTACCCTTTTTAGCTACAGAAGCAGAAAGGGGTATATGATCATGTGGCTTTTCTTTTGCCTCATCAATCTTTAAAAGCTTAGCATATGTACCCATATTGGATTTCTTTCCTGTAGACTTCCATATGCAGTTAGAAGGCATAGGTTTCTAAGTATATGACAAATTAATCTTAGTATTTATGTGATCTCCATATTCATTTAGTTTTATGAAAAAAATGACCTTAGGAAGATCCTTCCAGTTTGTACATATATTCTAGCATAACGCAACATTTCCATCTTAGCTATTAATAAATATAAGCATAGGGATTTTCTTTGTGAACTAACTAAGAATGTCACACATAAAGCAAGCTATTAGGGATCACCTGGTAGGGATGTTGCGTGTTGAAAACTTTAAGGTAAAGTCTGAAGTTGAATTCCAAAAAATTGAGGTGCTGTTTGGAGTGAAATTGTTACACCAAGGCTCACGTTTGGTTCGCTGTGTGAGTTGGAAGTCGAAACCAAAATTTGATATTGTTTTAAACACGAATGGATCAGCCTTGGGATCGCCAGGACCATCTGTTTGTGGTTATATCATTTGCAATGCTGGAGGAAGATTTATTTTCGGAGAGGCAAGATTCATAGGCGTCAGGACTAGTTTCGGGGTAGAGGTTGCTGGTCTTTTACATGGGGTGCGAAGGTGTGAAGAGTTGGGACTTCAAAAGGTGCTTATTCAAACTGATAGTAGCGTCCTTGCCCTACTCCTACAACAACAAGAGAATTATCCTTGGCAATTTTTGTCGGTCTTGCAGGAGATTTCAAACATTATGGGAAGATGTCATTATAGCATTATTCATGTCTTCCGGGAGACCAATGCCCTTGTGGATTGCCTAGTGCTCATTGGCTCCTCTGGCTCATTTAGGGTTTTCCAGGATGTTTTTGCATTGCCATCTATTGCGAGAGGGTTGTTGGTTTTAGATCAGCAATCCTTTCCTTACTTGAGAGTTTCATAGATGTTTTCCATTATTGGGTAAGTCTTAAGCACTACCCTTGTACCCTTTTTATTTCTATTAATAAATCGGGTTTCATCCCCACCAAGTTCTGCCCTGGTTAAATTAAAAAAAAAATAATAAATTTAGTAAATAAAATATTTCATAAATAATATATTATTAGTCATATAAATATAAATTATAAATACGTTGGACAATTGCTTTCTATTAGTTGAGGGTATAATAGAAAATAATAATTATCAGAAAGTTATTAATGAAAAATAGAATTTTTACCGCATAAACACTTTCCTACTGCAACCTTCTTTTTGCTTATCAATTTTTACAGTGCGGTGTCACTGACAAAAAATGTAATAAATAAGTACCTATTTATACTATACCGCACCGTAAATCTAAATATGTGACTATGTTTAAAAACTGTAATAAATAAGTACCTATTTATACTATATCGCACTGTAAATCCAATCACAACCTTAACGTGTTCTTACTCTGCTTCGAGAGCTTTCATTAAGTATATTATACTAAGGACGAACGGAATGGACGAACACCAAATCCATCCCGTCCGTCCATTTCATCTAACGGCTGTTAATTTACTACATTATTTTTATTGTCACGGCGGTGACAACTTGTCACAACCTTGACTCGTTTTTTTCTTATGGTTGGATGAACACCAAATCCATCCCGTCCGTCAATTTCATCTAACAGTTATTACCCTTCCACCTTTTTACGGCTAATTGTACTTCATCTGACGGTTATAATCCTTCTACGTTTTACAGCTAATTGTATTACTAGCGAAGTAATTTTCAAACTTTTTAAAAACATTTTTCCTTTATTCAAGTTACACTGTACTACTAACAAAGTTAATTATTACTAACGAAATTAATTATGAATATATTATTATTTCGTTTATATCTATTAGTTATAATCGTAATTGTTAATAAATAGTTAAGCATTATAAATAAAATCGATTCGTTTATCAAAATTGACTGATTAATTTATAAACAAGTTTATTTTTAACAATAAAAATTATTAAAATAAATTCAGTCAAAAAAAATCGAATTGAAGGATAAGATTTCAAAATATCTACATTTGAACAAGTCAAATCAATTCAATTTTATAATCATTGATTTTAACTAATCAAGCTTCCATTTATCTTAGTCCAAGGCATCTTTAATTCTCAATTTCTTCTATTATAAATCTTGACCTTAGTGTAGTTTCAATGACAATATCCTTCAATATGACTCACCATATTATCAAAACTTGAACATTAACTGTTTAAATTTTCTGTTTTGACTTGACCTTTTTAGGTCCATAGCAAATAGACATGTCCATAGTTCGGTCTGCCCAACCTAGCCTGATTTTGGCCCAGGATGGGAGGGACATGGGCTGGTCGATCAGCCCACGTGCCAAGTCCATGACTCGACTTTACTTCCAAACGACTTCGTTTTGAAATTTTTTTTCTTAAAACAAAAATGGGCGGGCCATAGCCTGAGCCACAGGCTGACCCATCCCTCGGGCAGACATGTCAATGGGTCGGGCCGGGCCTGGGCCGCCCTCAGCCCGGCCTAGCCCGGCCACATTTAAGGCGGGGCGTGGGCCGGTGCTGAAGGGTTGGTTGGCCTGTAGTCTGCCCATGGCCCGGCGGGCCATGGGCGGGCCGGGTTGTCCATATTTTTTAATTTTAAAAAATACAAAATGACACCGTGACCCGTGATCCGCTAAACTTGGGCCAAAAATGGGCCGGGCCGAGCCAAAATTGCCATCCCTACCCACGGGCCATCATGGGCAGTGGTGCCCCTGGCCTGGCCTTGCCCATTGACAAGCCTAATAGCAAATAACTTTTTCCTAAAGTGTTACAATGGGCTACAAGCTGCAAGAATTATAAAAGTTTTTTTCTTGAATTTAAACTTTGTATCAAGTTCATATCCTTTTCTTATTATGTTGGGCTTCAGTTCAGGCTTTTTTTAAATTTAAGGTCGAGTGTGAACTTCGCAACTTAAAACCGAACGTCTTTCATATATAAAACGACTTCATTTTATATATATAACAAAGTAATGCCATTTTGCATACTAATGAATAGTAAATTTCATACTTATCAAAATATAATTAAGTTTGAGTTTTAGTTAAATAGCTTAATATGGACTAAAATTTGAGTTATGAATTGGTCAATTTAACTTAAAATTTGATCAAATTTAAATTAATTTTTTTAACTTTTAGGAATGACATGAGTCGGACCTATTATGATCTCTAATTTTATGCAATTTATTATCTGATAATTAAATTTACTCAATTCAACTTGTATTTTACCTAAAATGATTCAAATTTGAATTAATATGAAAAGTTCAAACTTTGTGAAATTTCAAATTAAATTAAACCTTATAAAAAAAATCAGCTTGGACTTGGGCCTCATAAACCAAGCCTAGCTATTCTATCATAAAGCCTATCTTTCAAATTTACCAAACAAACAATGAGTATGATATAAAATGGGCCTACTAGAGTTAAGATTAGAAAAAAAAGATTATTAATATAACTTTATAATTATAATGAAGTGGGAATGGTGAAATTTATTTCATTGGAATGGTCTTTCAAAAAAATTATTAGGAATTTTTAAAGATAAAAAAATTGATCCCTAAAATATTTATTGACATAAATATTATTAACATAAATTATAAAATTCAAAATAGTAAAAGTCAAAGAGTCATTATTAGA
>JAOQML010000007.1:12786218-12811551 GCA_027568935.1 Erythroxylum urbanii | reverse complement strand
CTAAGGCAAAAATTCAAATTCCATGCTTATTCCATAACTATCATGCTTAATTCGACAAAATATTTCGGGGGCCAACACCATAGGTAGATATTTCCATGGACTTTGTCTTAGGTTTACCTAGGTCAAAAAAAGGTAACGATTCAATATTTGTTGTTGTGCACAATTTTTCTAAGATGGCTTATTTTATTTCATGCCATAAAATGGATGATCCTAGTCAAAATGTAGACTTATTCTTTCATAAGCTAGTGCGACTTTATGGTATGCCAAAGAGCATTGTTTCTGATCGGGATGTCAAGTTCTTAAGCTACTTTTAAAAGACATTATGGGGTAAGCTATGTACTAAACTAATGTTTTCTACAATTTTCCATCCACAAATTGATGAGCAAACTGAGGTAGTTAATTAAACTTTGTCTACATTATTGCGTGCTATCATTCAAAAGAATTTAAAGAAATGGGATAGTTGTTTTCCACTTGTTCAATTTGCTTATAATTGTTATGTTCATTCTACTACTAACTTTTCACCTTTTGAAGTTATATATAGGTTTAATCCCTTGACAACAATGGATTCAACACCTTAACCAACTGATCAGCATTTTAGTTTAGGTCGCAGAAGGAAGGTTGAATTGGTGAAACAATTGCATGAAAAGGTTAGACTTCAAATCGAAAAGTGGACAGAACAATATGCTTCTTAAACTAGTAAAGGGTATAAGAAAGTTATATTTGAACCAGGAGATTAGGTTAGGGTTCATTTGAGGAAGGAAAAATTTTTGGAAAAATTCCATTCTAAGTTGCATCCAAAAGGAGATGGACCATTCCAAGTCATTACGCATATCAATGACAATGCACACAAGCTAGATCGACTAGATGAGTATAATTTAGTGCTACATTTAATGTTTTTGATCTCTCTCTATTTGATGTAGGTGATCAAGAGTCAAGGACGAATCCTTCTAAGGAGAGGGGGAATGATAGAAACCCAACTAAAGACATGCAAAGGATGGTGTAATCTGGTTTAACATATTTCGATGATCCATTAAACATTAGTAGAGGTCTAATAACTAAGGATAAAGCTAAAAGGATGAAGGAAGCTCTTAATGGACTGATTAAAGATGTTTGGGCTGAACAAGAAATAATAGAAGCTGATTTAGGCTTGGAGAGATCAATCGGCCCTGTCAACTTAAATCACGTATTAAATAGGCCTAATTAGGTGTTTATTTGGCCTAATTAGAAGACTATATTATTTTGATGATATCAAGAAATCTCTAGTTGATTTAGGCTTTGCCTAAAAGTCCACTTTCTATATTTGGCCTTAAAAATCATTTTCGAAAATATTGTCCTAAATATTAGGGATTTCCTTATTTTTTAGGTATAAATCATTGTTAGATGATTAATTATTCTTTAGCCTATATAATCGTCATCTTTTATACAAGAATTCATATTGGAATTTTTATGAAATTGATGAGGTTATTCACTTTATTGGTTCTTCATGGAACTTAGAACTTATCAAGGTTATTCCTTGTGGCGTTCACCTGACTTATCACTCTCAGTCTCTTTTTTTCAAGAGTGTGGCATCAATATCCTTCTTTTATAACTTTGGTTTGTGTTTATCTAAACATTGGTCAAGGTTTTTCTTTAAAGAAATTTTGATTTAGCTTTCTTGGAAATTCCTTTCAACAACTTGATTATGGGTTATTTCTCAAAAAACTTGTTTGTGGGTTCCTAGATCTTAATTTATAAGGTTCATATCACTTTTTCTTTCAAAATTTCTAGCACATCATTAGATAATAATTGACAATTATTATCAAAGATGTCTTCTAGAATTCTAGAATGTGAAAAGAGATAAACCATACCTATATGCATCAAATTCCCAAAATTCCATGTGCTTCTTCCCTAAATGACTTCAAATTCATTTCTTATTATTACATAATTTATAAATATATTTTAAAAGTAATAGATGTGTGAATAAAAGAAAAAACAACCTTAACTGGTGAATTCTTCCTAAACTACTTCATCCTAGGTCAAAGAATTAGCAATAACTTATTACTTTTTCAAGAAATACTTAAGTATTGTCCTAAGTGGTCTAACATGAAGATGCCTTTTTAGTTTGACATTTTGAAGGCATTCGACAACCTCAATTTGAACTTTGTTCTTTGTACTCTCAAAACATTTTGATTTTTAAATGAATTTATTTCTTAGATTGAATAGTGTTTCACCTCTATCTATTATAGTGTTGGTTAATAATGAACACACTAAACCATTTAAACATAAAATAGGATTGTAACAATAAGATGGCGTTTCATTATATTTATATATACTCAAACATGAAGTTTTTCTCATCTTTTTAAGAATTTCATCTCAAATTCCAAATGCTTCAAATATCATTTTAAATGTTCTAAGACAAAATTATTTAACCTCTCATTTATGGATGATTTTCTCTTGTTCCATTATGAATCCTCTTCATCTATACTCTCACTAATAGGCTTAAGAAAGTTTCTAAGATGTTAGGTATGTGATAAGTGTGAATTGCATCATATTTTAGGGCCTAGTTTGATATGTATTTAAGTATTAACTTAATCATTTAGTATGTATTTAGGTTAGAATTATGTATATAGAAATGAATACATAATTTCCTTTGGTCATGTTCTAATATTATGGATGGTAAAGAAAAAGTGTAATGGAAGAAAATTTATCTCTTACAGTAAAAGGGATGACTCAACTTAATCTCCTTCTTTCTTCATTTTATACATTGATAGGTTCAATCTGTCTCTTCTATCTATTTTTTCCAACTTCTTTCTACCTTATATTACCTCTTTACCTTATAGTTTCCCTTTTTTGGTCTTAAATTTTTCCCGCCCCTCACTGTTGGCACTTGAGCAATGCTGATAGTTACCTCTTCGGGTGGGGTTTCACCCCAGCAGGCCGGTCTCTACCTGGCCCCGTCGGCATCCATAGAGAAAGGGGAGTCCTATTCTACACTTGAGGACTTCTCTACACTCACGCGAGAGTCCCTCCTCTCAAAACCTCAGGAATCATTAAAGCAAAGTAGTGTAGATATGGTTCCAACTAATAGTAACTATTTCAAGTCTTCCCCCACTAGTTCCTGGAAAAACAAACTCTTCACTTACCAGAAAAAAGGCTCTTTGAAAAATTCTTCTTTTCTAGACATTTGGAAAAACAATTCTTTTCTAGACAATTTATCTATTATGTGTTTTAGTGAGCTTAAAGAGCTAAAGGAAGAAGAAATAACCCTCTCATACCCCTAGAATCCTAACAAATTTACCAAAATTTAGCAATTGACGGGAAGATCTTTAAAACTGGTACGCAATAAGAAATATTAAGGATGGCTACTGATGAAATTGGTTACGTGAACAACAAGTTAGATGATGAAAACATGTCTAATATTGGCAATGCTTATGCTAAACTAGCCCAAATGACTTAAAGCAAGGACTTGATATACAAGAAGCTAGTTATAGTAAGATTGTTACCTCACCTTAAACAAATCTGATTGATAATGCCCCTAAGCTATTGGAAGATAATAGTTGTTAAGGATATAGGGTTATGGAGAAAACCCCCACTGAAAATTTGCCTGATGTGCTTGATAATTCTCTTAGTGTCTTGATCTTATAATAGGGGTGATAATAAAGCAAACTAAGAAGATTTCCAACATCAAAATACTAAATGGAGGAGGAGATTTACAAGGAGAAAAGGGAAAAACCAAACCTGAAGGGTTCCCCCCTCAATGACTGTCCTGATCTAGAACATTCAGGAGCTCAATAACCCTTCAAAAGGTCTATGATGAAGGTTTGGTGAGAGTAAAACAACCTTAGTTAGTGGGGTTTCTTGAAAGCAAAATTAAAGCACCATTTCATTTAAAGGATCTTTTTTTTAGGAGCTGAATGGAAATATTATTCAAACCACCTCTCCTATTATAATGGGAGGATTTTCTATTTTTATAATTTTGATATTTTGGCTGTAAATAAAGTTGAGGAAAGTGATTAACTTATGAACTTTTAATCTCGGGTAGAGGGCCACTAAACATTATTCAATCTCACTCTTATTTATGCCTTCAACTTTGGTTTTCAAGGGCATAAACTATGGCTTTATTTAATTAGGCTCTAGCCGATCTCTCAGCATGTAGGGTTACTTAGAGGTGGCTTTAAATACAGATCAATCACAACTGAAATGGAAGGGGGAAATTTCTCCTTTGGTGATAACAAGGAACTCAACTTTTTGTTCAACAATGTGGAGCTGCTGGACCTCTCCTCTTCTAGTAGATTCTTTGCTTGGTCGAATAAACAAATGGGTGGTTTGTTCATAAGGAAAAAGCTCGATAAAACACTGATTAACCGCAACCAAGTAGCTCAATTCCCTTACTCTTATGTCCATTTTGGAGAAACTCTCCTTTCATATCACTCTTACATTCTAATCTAAGGCATCACTCAACTCACTAAGATTGGTGCTCCCTTTAGATATTTTAATAGTCTCTCATAAATGGAGAGCTTTATGAACCTTATCTCCAGTTATTGGAATCAAGATATCAAAGGATTTAAAGCATTCCAGCTCATGCAAAAATTGAAATCGGTTAAAGTTGCTATAAAGTGTTTCCTCAAGAAACACACCTTTTCCATTGCTGACATAAAAAAAAGTCTAAAACAAGCTTAGGATAATTGTTATCATGATCCTTATGATCCTAAATTGTGAGCAGTATAGGTTAATTTGTTAAAGGAATACCAGCTAGCTCCAAATTTGCAAAACTCCATCCTTAAGCAAAAAGTGTATGTCAATTGGCTGAGGAAGGGGGACACCAACTCCAAATTTTTTCTCTTGTCTATTCTATCAAGAAAAACTCGAAATAAAATTTCTTTACTCAAATATGATGTAGGCAACACTTATTTTAAGCATGGTTTTATGTTGGCCTTGGTTAAAACTTTCTTCAGTCAACTAATGGGGTAAAGTTTCTCTGAAGAGCCCTCTTGCAATATGAAACATCTCCTTACTAGCTCGTTGGCTAAGATATTTCCTTGATTTCACCTTTCACTACTCAGGATGTGAAAAAGGTGTCATTTAGTAGGCATCATGCTAAATTCCTAATTCCTGAAGAGTTTTCTGTTAGTTTCTTTCAACGTACTTAGGAGATCATGGGGAGTTTATTTACAGAGACAATCTTAGAGTTTTTCTCTTCCTCTAAGTGGCTCCAGAAGGTAAACCATACTTATATCTGGTTAGTGCCTAAGAAAAAGCAGCCCTTCCATTTGATAAAATTTCAACCTATATCATGTTGTAACACCCTCTATGAAGTGATCACAAAATTGCTTGCTGATAGATTAAAAAACATTCTTAAGGAAGTTATTCACATTTCACAAAGTGCCTTCATCCTGAAGAGGAATATTGGAGAAAATATCATACTTTTTTAAGAGATTATCAAAGAATATAATTAAAAAAAGAATCAATAGTTGCCTAATTAAAATCAACTTTTTTATAGCCTTGAACACTCTCAACTGAAGATTCATCCAAATTTGTTTAGATAATATGGGATTTCCTGATATCTTTGTCAGATGGATTATGTCCGACATCTCGATTGCACCCCTGAGTTTTCTTATTAATTGACTATGTTCTACTCCTTTTCGAAATGTTAGAGGTATAAGGTCGGGGGACCCCTTATCCCTTTACCTCTTTACCATAGCAATGTAAGGCTTGTCCAGATTGTTAAATAAACTCATTGCTTCTAATGGAAGCTTTATTTGTCATCATCAATGTGTTAAAATTATACTCACTTACCTTTTATTTGCAGATGATCTAGTTATAAAAGAAGCGCTCTAAAGGAAATCACCTTTAGCACTTATTGTACAAATCTTTTTAATTAATAAAAAGGTTTTTTCACTAATTTAATGTTCATGTTCTTTATAAATTGCTAGTGATCTTAAATCGAATTAATAAAGTCCTTGATACATTATATAGCATGAACGAAATCATGATGAGATCATGATAATGAGATTCCTATCATGTGTAATTATGTTAGTATCTAAATTATCCCTAGTCATATGATTAATAAGACGGGACATTATTAATCTGGATAAACTAGCACATGTTATACTCTTTGATTAGATCAAGCAGTGGATCTCATAAGTTGTAAGCATGAGTTGTTTAGAGTTAACATATGAATGCTTGCTAAAAGGAGTAATTACAATGGATGACCTTCCATAAGACAATCATATGGATAATCTATTCTAGTGTCAATGATAGTCTTATCATAGCAATGGTGCAAATATCTTTAGACTTGAGGTGCTCAAGGACATCTTAGATACTAGCCCTGTACTTTGACTCCATTCCTCATTGCCTCTTAGAGGTTGCTCACAGGGTGGTAATTGGGTACAGCTTAAGGTATTCGAAGATAATTAAGTAGCCAATAAAGGATTCACCACTTTTATCGAGGTCATTTCTCGGGAATCTCTGACCAGAGTGGAAATGTAATAAAGATAGTGTTTAGTGACATATCCAATTAAGTAATGAGTCTCAGGGACAAGAACTAACATCACTTGAGCTAGATGTGACGTAGTCAATCTAGTGGGAGTTGACACTTTAACCATACTCTGAACCAAATAGGGTATAGATGGTGAAAGGATGAATTACACGGGAACATTGTCTAGGGAAGGGTTCGTAGTCAAACCACTGACTTTCTGGTCAATTGGTGGTCATGATGTGATGCTAGATAATGCTCAAGAATTGCTTGAATTAAGTGTCAATTCAAGTGGTAAACATAACCGGGAGCCTAATAGGTCACACTCATTAAAGATGCGAAGAATGAGTAAAATGATTTTAGATGGGGATCCAAGATATGAGAGATGCATGACTAAGCCACACAAGAGTGGTAGTTTAGGGTCATTTGATTGTGAATCATATGACAAATGTGAATCTTATTTATTAGGTAAGATGACATAATTACCCTTTAATAAGCAGGATGACAAAATTACCCTTTAATAAGCAAGATAACAAAATTACCCTTCAAAGAAGGGGTGGAAGTTTCATACTAAATTAAATGGGATTAAAAGCCACTTAATTCCCACTAACTCTCCATTTGGTGTTGGGGGTTAGAGGAAGGCCAAAGGATGTAAGAAACATCAATTTTTGTGCAAATGTTGTGTGAAAACAAGAAGCTTTTTGGTAAAGTGTTCATCATCTTCTCTCACTCTCTACAAACACTCTCTCAATGAATACATCACAAAGCTAGCACTTTGTGTGTGTTCAATCCACTCTTCCTAAGAGGTTTCAAGCTTCGCTCTTCGCGTGGATATCATTAAAGACATCCTTCTTTGGTTATTGTGGTTTACAATAACCCAAAGAGGTGAAGACAATGAAGAATGAAGGAGATTGTAAGGTACAAATCTTAACTTCATGTTTTTTAAAGTTACATCTAATGGCACTTGAAAGTTCTTGGCTTTTTGGGTTTTGTTTTATATTTTCGCTGCTATTTTCTATTTTTGATGCGTATGATGCAAGATCAAAACCCAACACTAGTTCTCTTTAGTGGAGCTAAATCTCCCTCTATCAACTTACTGCTTCAGACATTGGAAATACTCTCTAAATGGTCAGATCTGAAGATAAATTTCGAGAAGAGTCACTTATATATGTCATTGGATGTGAGTAATAAGGAGGTGATCAATCATATGCTTAATATGAGCTTATACTCTTCTTCTTTCAAATACTTAGGAGTGCTTATAACTTCATCAAAACCAAAATTTGTTAATTGCATTCCCTTAATTGAAAAGATCAAAGGTAGATTAATACATAACAAAATTGCTATTTATCCTATGCAACCAGATTAACTTTAAGCATTTCTATCCTAAATAACATATATTTACATTGGATTGCTTATATTATCTTGCCAAAAAGGGTAACAAAGGAGGTGGACAAGATCTTGAAAGCTTTTCTTTGGTCAGGTAACTCTAAAAATGCAAAGCTAGCAAACGTTAAGTGAAGTGAAGTCACACAACCAAAAAAACATAGGGGCTTAGGAATTATATCTATCTCTAATACCTAAAAGGTGTTGTTATGAAAAAAATATCGCATTTATTCACTAATAGAGGGGATTTATGCAATCAATGGGTGCATGAAGTCCATCTTAGAAATGTTAGCCTTTAGCAGATATTAACCTCCCCTCAACACTCTTGGATATTCAATCAGTTATTGCATATTAGAATTTTTATTTATCCCTTTATAAAACATCAGATAGGGAATGGTGATAACACTTTTCTATGGTATGATAATTGGACAAATATTAGTCCACTCATTCATCAACATAAACTTTGACAATTAAGACAATGATTACCAATTTACTCTAAAACCTCATCTATCATTTCTAATGGTGACTAGTATAGTAATTTTGTGGCTTTATGCTTTAGTTGAACATCTCTCTATCCTCCATCATACAAGTAGTGAAGATTCCATCATCTGGACCCCTAATCCAAAGGTTTACTTCTCGAATGATTCATGTCATTAAATCCTCAATAGCGGTTCTCTTGGAGTTGCTTAGCATACACTCTTTTGAAAAAATTCCCTCAACCTGAAAGCTTCTATAATCACATGGCTTGTGATAAAAAATACGTTACCAATAAAAAACAGATGGTATAGCCAACATAACTCAATTTGTGAATTGTGTAAAGAGCTTGAGGAAGATCGAAACCATCTTTTCTTTACCTGTACTTTCTCTAAAGTGGTATAGAGATGCATTAAACTTTTGATAAATATAAACTCTCAAGCACAAGAAAAGGAGCATACTTTTAAACAAGATTATTTCAATCTCAAAGCTTGCTAAACCGACTGCAATCCTTATCAAAAACAACTTTTCTAACTACCATCTACTCTCTGTGGAAAGAGAGGAATAGAAGACACTATAAGGGCATTGGTAAAAATAAATATTTAGTCATAGATCAATGCATAAATTAGATTTGAGAAATGATCATTGCCAAAAGCATAAAACACCACGTCACATCAGATATTAGAAAGAAATGGCATCTGTGAAATGTTCTGCATTTTAATAGTCCCTTTTCCTTCCTCCATTCTTTTTCTTTTGTAACTTGCATTAGAAGCTAAGTGTAAGGCTTCTATTTGATAACATTGTAATGTTGTAATAGTTCCACTATTATTAACAAAAATTCATTAAATTTTTAAAAACTTAATCGCCTTTAAATTGCTCAACAAATTACTACAAGCTAGGAAAATCTGGTGACTTTTTATTGATCACGAATCCTTATAGGTAAAATAATTCGTTAAGAATATTTGATAAGTAAGAGCATTTGGCATATAAAACCATCTCCAAACTCATCACACTTGTGGAGGAAAATACTTAATAGTAAAAAGGATTTCAAAGATTGTATTTTTAGTATAATTGGCAACGACAAATTAAATTTTTTGGCTAAATAATTAACTTATTTTATACATTTTAAAAAGGTTTAGACATAATAAAGGGTCTTCCTCTACAAGTCAGAGTGAAAGCAATGATTGCAAAAATTGAATAGCGTTAGCTAACCTTAGGTCTCATATTTTATCTTTAGTTAGAGAGAATACACCTAGTCACGAGCCTAATAGTTCTAAAGATAATGTCTTCCTTTGGATTCCTAACTCATCCTTAGAAGTTTTAAGATCATGATTAGCTACTAAACTTTGTCCAAAGGCCAATGGTATAAATAATAATTACAGAAAAGCAAGCTTTGCTCAATAACTGCCAATTAATTAGAGCTTAAAGATATTAGACAAGCTTCACTTTATTAACCTTTAATCCTATATTTGAACTTTTTGTAATTCATACTCAAAGCTATGATCTTATTTTTCAATTGTTGCTTATCACTTAACATATGGACTTCAATCCTTTCTTTGTCCAGCATCAATTGGTAACCCATACTTTAAAGGGATATGATCACATAAGTCAAAATTTCCTTTTGATAATTGAATAATGTATTACCGTAGATGAAACTATTATAATATTTCAGGATAACAAGTTCAAGGCTATAAAAGCCTATTGTTAGACTACAAAGGATCTAAAGGAATAAAGAAAGAAGAATACAAAGACGAAATAATAATTATAGTTGCCATATGCTCTTCATGTTTGAGGAAAGGGAATGGTATGCATTCATGGTAAAAATTCCAGCTTTGACTTCATTGATGATTCTTTCTATAATTTGATATTTCTATTACTTTTTCAGCAAACCTGTGGCTCTTTCATTCTTTTCAAATGTTATATATAGTTATAGTGAATGCAGCTATGAATATATTAACATTTGGAGTACCCTTTTTAGTTTTACTAATGAACCATCGCAGCATATGTTCGTAATCATATCGTCTACTGTAAGATGATAACATTTGCATAAGATGACTCCAAATGGCCTTAGAATAATTGCAGATAAAGAAGAGATGATCACGATCCTTTATAACCATATTACATAATAAGCATATATCATCGACCTGAATATGCCATTGAGTCTTAATTTTAAGCCTATTTTTTATTGCAAGCCACGTGATGAATGATGCCTTTGGGCTAATAGAGTTTCGCCATAAAAATTAAACCATGGAACTATGGTAAAGCCATTCAAAAAATGCAATAGCATGATTAGTTTGAGAAAATACCTATCAGATGTAGACTCTAGGAGATGATGCCCTCATTTATTGTGTTATTTAACTGAGGGAGGTGAGGTATGAGGAATTGAAATCCTCTAAATCTTCCTTGCCCTTACCATTCACAATCAATAAAGAAACCTTTAGATTTGATGGCATTATATTTTGTATCCTCTGAAAATTAGGGAAGTCAGGGAAGTGAGAAAGGGGTCTAATTATGAACCAATTATCAAAACACACTTAAGTTTTATCTCCATTGCCAATAATGTGTTTAATGTAAGGATAAATAACTTCACGTAATTTCATCATTTTCTTTAACATCCAACAGCCTTCTTGAAAGTATGCAACCTGCCAGAAGTTAGAGTTTGTTAAATAGATTTTGTGGATCCATTTAGTTCATAATGTAGTCCGATCTGTATATAATTTCCATAATCGTTTGCACTTGAAGACATTCTGCATAATCGAAATTTAAATCATCCTAAGACCTTCATGTTTTTTGTGCTTCATAACTTTACTCCATTTAACTCTAGCATTCGTGTAATTTCCAACCTATCCTGAATAGAGAAAAGATTTCATCATTTTTTTCATTTCTTTTATTGCTTTCCCAAAGTAGAGCTATATGAGTAATCCAATTTAGATGTAGACTTATAAGAATAAAAGTGATAAGAGAGAGTCGAGCTATATAAGAAACGAAATGATTTTGCCATGCCATCACTGAAGACTTCATTTTTTAATGATAGGTAAGTAATCTCAACACTTCAACTTCGAGCCTATGAAAGGAACTCCTAGATATCTAGAAGGAGATGAGTAATGATTGAATCCATTAATTCTGCTAATTTCAATAAGATTCCTCGTATCGTCTGAAGTGAAAAGACAGCTCTTCTCTCCATTATCTTTGAATCTAGACCATTCAGTAGATAAAGCAAGCACATGCTTCACGATATTGATTGAGTTACAATTAGCTCCATACATAAGAATCAAGTCGTCTGCATACAAGAGGTGGTTAAGATTGAGTTCCTTATAGTTATGATGAAATTTAAAGCCAACATTGCAAAAAATTAGCCTGTTTAAAAGTGTTAGAGTCTTAGAAGTCAAGAATATCAAGAATGACAATTAAGATAGTTAGAGTTAGTTTTTCTTGTTAAAGTCTGTTAATATTTGTTGATAGCAATGTATAAATACGTTAGAAGAAGATCAAATGAATATAATTTTATTCTATTTTTCTAAATTCATCTTCTACAAATGTATTGTTTTCTTCTGTACATATCATCATAAAATAACAGTGGTATCAAAGCATTTTTTAGAGGATCTTAAGGGATATATGAAGAAGGTTTGGAAGCTTCATCTGAACAAGAATATGTTGCAATCTCGGAGGAGTTCAGACATTAAGATGAAGGGGGTTCCAAGTATGCAGGCGCCATTCTTTGATGGACAATCCTATTAGATTTGGGCTATGAAAATGCAGATGTACCTGGAAGGCCTGGACTTGTAGGAGCCAGTTGAGCAGGATTACCAGGATGAACCCCTAGCAAATAAGGCAACCATTAACCAGATGAAGTTCCAAAGGGAAAAACTCACCAGAAAATTAAGGGCTAAATCTTGCCTTTATTCTGTAGTAAGTCCTTCTTTATTTACCAAAATTATGCGTTTAAAATCTGCAAAAGGAATACGAGAATTCTTGAAAGCTAAGTATGAAGGTGATGAGAGGGTGAAAAGCATGAAGGTTATCAACCTGATAAGGGAGTTTGATAAACTCCAAATGACATCAGAAAAGCCTGTCAAGGTCTATGCTAGGAAGTTGCAGGATCTTGAAGATAGGATTAGACTTCTTGGAAGCCAGTTTGAAGATGAGAAGATTGTCCAAAAGATGCTAATCTTCCTCCTTGGAAAATACTAGAGATATGATATATTTGAAGTTGTCAGAATTACTGAGTTTTCTGCAAGCCCAAGACCAAAGGAGAGGACCAAGATTAGGGGAAGCAACTGAAGGTGCCCTTAGGGCAAGTCAAAAAAAGGGAAGAAGAAGTCCTAGACCAAGAGTGGATCAGATAGTAAGAAACAAGAAAAACAAGAACCTGCAGCATCTTTAGCTCAGTTCTAAGAGGACCTCTGTAAGCACTGTGGTAAGACAAACCATCATCATTATAAATGCTGGAGGAGGCCTGATGTTAAGTGTAGGAAATGCAAAAAGCTTGGACATATTGACAAGTTTTGCAGGAGTAAGGAGCAGGTGCAAAACTCTGGAGAAGCCCACATTACTGCCAAGAAGGAGGAGGATAATTTGTTTGTCACTTCATGTCACAACACCAGCATTTATGTAGATAGTTGGCTTGTAGATAATGGATGCTCCAATCACATGACAACCAATCTGAGCATCTTCAAAAGCCTAGACAAAAAGAACACCTGTAGAGTTAAAATTGGCAATAGCCACTTGATTTCTACAAAAGGTAAAGGAGTTGTTGTCATTGAGAGTATGAATGGTCCAAGGACACTTGAAGATGTTCTCTATGTTCTAGAACTTGAGCAGAACCTCCTCAATGTATCACAGCTAATTGAAAAAGGGTATTAAGTCTTTTTTCAAAATGATATCTGCACAACCTCAGCTCCAGATGGTAGAATTCTGTTCAGGATAATGGTTAAAGACATAAGCTACATATTGAACCTTTTCGAACAGCATCAAGTAGCACTCAATGCAAGTGTTAAAGATGCAAATCTTTGGCATAATAGGCTAAGCCATCCTCACTGGAAGGGTCTTAAATAGCTGAGTGAATCAGAACTTGTGCAAGAAGTACCAATCATTAAGGAAGCTCAGTAGGAGTGTACCACCTGTATATAAAGGAAGAAGGCCAGACAACCCTTTAAGGATAACAAGTGGAGAGCATCTGAGCTACTTGAATTAATCTATACTGATGTGTACGTAACTTTGCTGGTTGAATCCCTAAATGGAAGTGAATTGTTTGTCACTTTCATTGATGACAAGTGAAAGTACTACTGGTCATACTACCTTAGCCACTTTCATCTAAACATTCCACACCCACAAAACCTCCAATCCATCCTACTTTGGTTTAACCACCCTTAAAGCTACAGAACCATTGACCTTACCCTTTTTAGTATCTTTCTCTCTGTTACTGTTTACACCGTATGGTCTGAAAGAAACCTTAGAACCTTCCAAAAATGCTACCATGGAAGTGGGCAACATTACTACTAAAGTTATCTTCCTAGTAATGGAACAAGTCAGCTCAAACACTATGAGAAGATTTTGGTTGTTTTCTTGTTATTTCTCTGTTTTTTAGGTCTGGACTTGGGCATGAATAGCATAACTTTGCTCCCTAATCGGCAATATTCATCCTCCGCATCCCAGATGTGGCCTTCCCTACTGATTCAGAATTTATGGATGCTCTCCCTACATCTATTAGCGGAGAGGTTTATTAGGCTCTGTCTTGGTTTGTTGCTTGAGTCTTTTGCAGGCATTATTGTATACTCAATTAGCTGCTCAGTAATATGATGTTGGTGTAAGCTGTGGTTTAGCTTGCTCTTGTATTCTTTTGTTGTGAAACTGTCAGGGTCCCTTATATTTTTGGTAGCTCTTTCAAGATAGGTACCCGACTGCCATCCTTGGCAAACTTATTGTACATAACTTTTTAATTTCATTTATATCACTAACTGATTTACCAAAAAAAATACTACTAGATTTATTTCATAAAGTATAAGGCTAAGGTACCAACAATATTTGAGAATTTCAAGCAAATGGCAGAAAATCAAAGTGGGAAAAGGATTAAGACACTCATAAGTGACAATGGATCTAAGTTTTTCAATCAGAAACTCAAGAAGATCTGTCAAGATAGTGGCATTGTACACCAACTGACAGTTCCTTACTCACCTCAATAGAATAGTGTAACTGAGAGGAAGAATAGAACCATTTTAGAGATGGTCAGATGTTTTCTCAAAAAAAGTCTTTACCTAAGTATCTTTGGGCTGAGGCTGTAGCTACTGTTGTGTTTCTTCTCAACAGACTTCCCATTAAAGCCCTGGAGAAGAAGACAGCATATGAAGCTTGGCATATGAGGAAACCAAACCTGAAAATTTTGAAGGTCTTTAGTTCTCCATGTTTCACTTATGTGCCCTAACAGAAAAGGAGTAAACTGGACTCCAAGGCCACTGTAGGAGTCTTCATTGGATACTCAGAGGTGACTAAAGGATACAAGATCCTAATTCCCATTAGGAAGGAAGTCAAGGTCAGCAGGGATGTGACTTTCCTAGAAGACAAGGTATGGGATTGGTTAAGATCAAAAGAAGATAGTACAGAGATAGAAAGAGTGCTATTAAGAAGAGTGAATCTGTATGAAATTCCATCAAAAGAAGAGTCTGAAGATGAAGGAGGTCTAGTAACAGGAGGAGAGGAAGCTCACTCACACGAAAGTGAAGAGGAGTATATACTAGAAAACCATTATGATGATGATCTTGAAGATTAGGTGGATCACATTCCTATAAGAGGTATTAGACTCCTTTCTGACATTTATCAAGCTTGCAATATTACTCTTTATGAACCAGCAAGCTTCAATGAAGCCAAAGAAAGCAAGAAATGGCTAGCTGCAATGCAGGATGAGATCAACATGATGGAAAACAACTAAATATGGGAACTTGTAGAGAAACTAGTTGATAGGAAGATTATCGGTGTAAAATGGGTCTATAAGACCAAAATAAATCTTGATGGTACTCTAAACAAGTTCAAGGCTAGATTAGTGGTTAAGGGGTATTCATAGATAAGTGGAGTGGATTACTCAGACACTTTTGCACCTTTAGAGACCATCAGACTCATTTCGAAACTATCTGCCGAAAGAGGTCGGCTTGTGCATCAGTTAAATGTCAAGTTGGCTTTTCTCACTGGAGAGCTGAAAGAGGAGATCTATATTAAGAAGACCGAGGATTATGTAGTAGCAAGAAAGGAGGAGAAGGGGTACGGATTGAGGAAAGCCTTGTATAGGTTAACACAAGCTCCAAGAGCTTAGTATGATAAGCTTAATAATTACTTACAACAAATTGACTTCATCATAAGTAAGTGTGAACTCACTCTCTATATGAGAAAGAAAGAGAATAAACTCATCTACATGTATGTATGTGTTAATGATTTGTTATTGATAGGGAATAATGCTAACGAGATTGAAAGTGGTAAGCTCAAATTAAACAGTTTGTTTGACATGACAGATTTGGGCTTAATGGCATACTTCTTAGGAATAGAAATTTGTCAAAATCAGAAGGGAATTTTTATTTTCTAAAGGAAGTACATCAGAGAGGTTATTAAAAGATTTCACATGTTGCAGTGTAAACCAGCAAGTTCACCTATGAACTGTAAAGAGAAATTGCAGAAGACAGATGGAATCAATGCCACTGATGAAGGAAGATTCAAAAGCCTCATTGGTAGCTTGATGTACTTAACTTCTACAAGACCAGATATTCAATTTCCAATAAGCATGCTTTCAAGGTTCATGGCTGCACCAACTGAACTTCATATGACAGTAGCTAAGAGAGTCTTAAGATACCTCAAAGGTACCTACAATTTTAGTCTCAAGTATGGCAGAACAAGAAGCATGAAGTTAAAAGGTTATTTTGGCAGTGATTGGGGAGGATCTTCTGATGATATGAAGAGCACCTCTGGTTATTATTTCAGCTTAGGATTAGGGTGTTTCTCATAGGGATCAAAGAAGTAGAGTATGGTAGCTCAATATACAACTGAAGCATAGCTTATTACAGTTACTGCTGCTGTGAATCAAGTTATTTGGCTCAGGAAAATGTTGGAAGAGCTGCACATTTCACTGCAGAAGAGTACAGAAGTATTATTAGATAACAAAGTTGCATTGGAAATTTCGCTGAACCCAGTGTTTTATGGGAGAACTAAACACTTCAAGCTGAAGTATTGCTTTTTGTGAGATATACAGCAAGGAGGGGAAGTTTAGTTAATGTACTACAAATCAGAAGAACAAGTTACAGGCCTATTCACTAAAGCGTTACAAGGAAAGAGATTTGAGTATCTGCGAAATAAGGTTGGATTGTCTCAAAACTCCTAAGATAGGAAGAGTATGTTGGAGTCTTAGAAGTCAAGAATATCAAAAATGACAGTTATGAGAGTTAGAGTTAGTTTTTTTTGCTAAAGTCTGTTAATATTTGTTGATAGCAATGTATAAATACGTTAAAAGAATATCAAATGAATACAATTCTATTCTATTCCTCCAAATCCATCTTCTATAAGTGTATTGTTTTCTTCTATACATATCATCATAAAATAATAAAAAGTCTGGAAAATCCCTCCATAATAAGAGTAAACAAGTAAGGTGATAAGGGATCACCTTGACGAATCCTTTTAGTAGGCTTAAAAGGGGTGGAAGGAATACCATTCACAAGTATACTTAAAGAAGATGTACTAATACAAGCCATGATCCATTGGACGAATTTTTTAGAGAGATGCAATGCTTCAAGACATAACTGAATGAAATGCTAGTTAACTATATCGTAAGCTTTAAAGAAGTCGATCTTAATCAAATAGCTATTTATCTTCTTACCAGAGTGATACTCTTTCAGTAACTCTTGTAAAAACAATATGTTATCACCCACATTTAGCTTAGGTAAGAAAGTACTTTGGGCAAAAGTTACAATATTCGAGAGGGCTATCTTTAGTCATTTAGCTAGGAGTTTTGAGATCACCCTGTTTACAGTAAAGTAGCATGAGATGGGTCTAAAGTCACTTATATGACAAGGATTTTGTTTCTTTTTGAATCAAGTAGATAAAAGTATGATTGATAAGATGAATCATTTTTGTAGATTCAAAAAGTTCCAAGACCACTTTCGTGAAGAGTTGTCCTATTATGTCCCATGTATGTTGGAAGAATAATTTTATAAATCCATCTGGACTTGGTGATTTTGAAGGGTGTAAACTAAAGAGTATATATTTAACCTCATGAGTAGTAATTGGAGAAATCAAAAGGTCTTTTGTACCTTAATCGATGCTGGAGTCAAAAAATCTTAAGGCATTTGGACTAGGTAAGGAGGTGTCTATGGTTCCCATAAGATTCAGAAAATAGTTTTTAGCTATCTCTATGACGCTTTCCAATTCAGCATGTTCATATCCCCTACTATCTTGTAACTTAGAAATTTTATTGATGTTCCTTTAAGCCAATAGAGAAGAGTGAAAGAACTTTGTATTAGAATCACCCTCCTTCATCGAATTAAGCCTTACTTTCTGCTTCAAAATAGATTTTTGAAAGGTATGAGCATCTTGGTACTTTTAAAGGCATCTTATCTCTACCTATTTCAGATCAAAATTAGGTGCAGATATGAGCTTCTCTTTGAAGGATTGAAGATTGAAGTTTCTACCTCTCAAAAATTGTTCAACAACTGTCTTCATCAATTTAAGCTTCTGCATAAATTGAAATGATTTAAATACAATCAATTTAGTATTCCAACAGCAACAAACCAGATCAGGACAATCATTCATAGCTGTAATAGCATTGAAAAATCTAAACAAAATTCCCATTATTGGACCATTGGTTAATCTCTGTATTAGCATAAAAGAGTGATCAGACATCAAAGGCTCTCTAAAGAGTAAAAAGGAGTTTGGGAACTGGTGTAGCCATATGGAGTTCACAAGAGTTTGATCTAATTTTTCTAAATGAACACACTACCATATTGATTGTTTGACCATGTCAGAAGTCCACCAGTAGAGTTAAGATCAACTAGATCCATATTTAGCAAGAAGTTCACACTTCTTTTGTTAAGCCAAAATGAAAGTTTCTACCACCATCAATTTCAAAAGAATTAAGTGAATAGTTGAAGTCCCCAACGATTACCCATAGCTTACTAATATGAGATTGCATATTTTGAAGGCTCCACCACAACTTTTCTCATTGAAATCCAAAATTAGGAGCATAAACTAGAGATACTTCAAAAAGAATATTCGAGTTGAGCTTATATTGTAAATGTAACCATTGATCCGTTTCAACCAACAATTGTACTTTAATCAAATCTGTATTATAGAGGCAAATGATTCTCCCATTAAAGTGTGAACAATGATTTGAATATAGCTCCTAATTAGCACCCAAAAAGTATGAACCAAAAAGTGAGCAAGGATCCTTTATTTTAGTTTAAATAAGACCGAGTAGTGTAGGTCTCATATCTTTAATAGCCTCTTTCACTACGTTTTTGTAGAGGGTCACTCAACCCTCTAGTGTTCCAAACTAATATAGACATAGGAGGGGAATCCCCTTTGGTTGTCTGCAATCCTTTTTCTGAGTTATTCGTCTTCTTGAGTTAATGGTTTGCATTTTAAATTCTTCAACTTCAGAGCTTGAAGGTAATAAATCAGTAATAGGATTGTTCACTCCTGCGCATGCCAACACATCTTCCTTGTTTCCATTCTTTGATTATTATTAAAGTTGGTTTATTATGTTTGATTATTAGGTCCATTAAGTTCAAAAATACCAACAGGTCAGCTACATTCGTTTAGAGTTTTGTCAGGTGAAGTAAGGTAAGTTAGATTTGCAGTACCAAACTCAACATTATCTCCATTACTTATACAAGTATTTCTGTGGATATCAATTTAGAGGAAGTAGGTAAATTATTAGGATCAGCAACCTGAGCTAATGCATCCGTACAAGAGGTAACTTGATTTTTTTTTGGAAGTTAAGGGAAATTATATTAACAAAACAAAAACTTGTACTCTATCCTTATTAAGGATCCTACAGTCAAAAAACCACACTACACAACACAACAATACAACAATTAAATAAGAGATTAAATTAACTAAAGGGATCTGATCTCATGACTGATACTGTCCTGTTGCTTATGAGCTAAGAGAGTATCTCTAATCAAGTTAACAATTACCGCAGTAAGTTCAGATTTGTGCTACTCTTCATTCTTATATATTTGCCTATTTCTTTCCTTCCAAATATAGTAGATAACCATTTGGAAAGAAATCTTGATTAATAGTCCATCCTTATAACCTAGTTTTGGTATACTGAATGATAGAATCCAATACATCATCCCATATAAAAGAGAACCTATGGAGTTGAATCAAAGACAAAGTTCTACTCCACACCGATTTCCTATAACTACATTCAAAGAACAAATGATTTCACGTCTCATTTACAAGTTTACATAAGACATATAATGGATCATAGGACCCAAACCACCTATCTTTAGTTCTTAATTGATTTTTGATCACCAACCATAAAACAATGGTAGCCTTGGGACAAAGAACTTGTTTCCACATTATTTCTAACCATGGCATAGCTTCACGATGTTCAAGTAGTAATTTATGCACAAGTAGCATCTCCTGTATCGACTGGTCAGGACAATACTTTAGGACATTCCCAACTCGAAACCCACTTTCCTGACTTATAGTACCCTGCATTAGTTTAACAAAGTAACTACGAATATGATCAGACAGCTCCTCCTTGTCTGAATTGATGCATAATTATTTAAATCAGTAGTCAGAAGTTCATTTTTTCATCAATTTTTAAAATTTTTCCCTTAAAAACCCTTTTTTGTCGAATAAATTTAGCTTCCTTGGATATGTTACTTGTATTTTAGCTAGTTCCAACTCCCCATTGTCACCAAGTCTCATAACAAATAAGTTGTCCAAGAGAGATGTACTTTTTTTACTTCGATACATATCTTAGCATAACATATTCTTTAAATCATAGCTGTTTCAGAGTCCATACAAATCAGTTTCCCTAATGAACCTACTAAGAAACTCAACTTTTTATTGTCCAAAACTCTGTCAGAAGATTGTGAAAATTCACCCACATTAGCAGTACATTAATTCTACCTTGATCTAGCTCTCTTCCAGACTTCCATTGCTAAACGAATAATAGTTGATCACTTATATACAAAGGGCCCTGTTCGATTATTTTAGTCAAATTTGTATCATTCTAAAACTTGAATAATATAGATCCATCCTCCTGAAGCGTCACTTTTTCCAGGCCTTCTTTTCATCTAGCCTTATCCTAAGCAAGCACAATAAGAAAGGTTGGTCTCTTAGACTAGAAGAAACCAACAAGTGCAGTCGACCAAGCTTTAACACTAGCTTGGAGAAGCTCAATCGGAGGAGACACAACCCCCTCCTTAATGACATTTTGAAAGTGTTTAAGAGTACCTTTATTATGCTGCAGTTGTAACTTAGTTTTCCATGCTCCAATAGGTCGGGTTAGATCAGACTCAGTAGCATTTATCCCCATCGTCTCTTATAATTTCGAACCATTTTTATCAGCCAACAACTCACGAGAGAGTGTTGGAAAATCCTCCTTAGTAAGGGAGGGTTCACCCTCATCCATGATTAGTTGGATGACCATAGAAGAGTTAACCACAGAGGCGATGACCTCAACCACTGTGCAAAAGTCCAAGGACCCATCCAATGCAAGAATGTTAATTTCCCCAAAAAAAAGAAATGGGGAAGGTTAATTTGGGAAATTGTTAAGGAAGGAAGTGTAGTGAGGAGGCAGAGCTTCTCTCTCAAACATTTATGCTTTTCTTTCCATCTTTAAGTCATGAGTTTGAATTTTTTGAAACCTATAAAACCTACCACGAGTTAGCTTTACCTTTGTTATTTATACTCTATTTGAAATGATAGAAATGATAAAATTTTAGGTTAATTATAGTGGAATCTCTATAGTTTGACCGTTTTTATTTTAGAACTTATATTTAAAAACTACATTTACCTCCCAACAGTGTTATTCAGTTATCATATAAGTCCTTTTATATTTCATTATTTTTTTATTCATTCATAACTCTAAAACAATTTCATATTGGAACTTAATAATTCAAATACAACGACATTTTGAGTAAAAATATGTAAAATATAATAAAATATGATGGATGGATTGTTCATCATCATCATTCTAATAGAAGTCCCATTCATATGCAAGGTCTATAGAAGTCCAAAAGTACGTAGTTTTATCTCTAACTACGAAACGATATCAATATGTTTGGTACCAGCCGTAAGTACCGGCTGATACTGGGTGTTTTTGCTAAGTACCAGCCAATACCGGTTGGTTCTCAAAATACCAGACCTATATCAGCTGATACTGTAATTTTTGCAAAAATCGAGGACCTTGATTTTTGTAAAAATAAAAAGTAATAACCCTAACAACCCCCCAATGCCTACCTCTCCTTTTTCATTTTTTTTTCTCTCACTCAATCTCATCTCATCCTTTCTCTATCTCACCCATGCTCTCGTCCTCTCCACTCTCTCTCTCTCGTTCTCCTCTCCATCTCCGGTGGTGCTCTTGCTCCTATGTCCTACCTCTTTGGCGGTGCTCCTACGTCCCACCTCTTCTGCGATGCTCCTACATCCTACCTCTCCAGTGGTCACTTTGGATCTTCCTTTACCATACAAACCTTTCACCATTTAGCCTCATCTGGACCTCCATCATCCTTTAGCCATCCTCCACGAGGACCACCAATGCACCACACCACCATCATATACTCTCCTCCATCGCCCACACATCTGTAGGACTGCAGCTGTCGAATCTAGAAATAATACCCAGATCTAAACCCAACCCAACCCGATCTAGAATAATACTCAATCACCGATTGTGAATTTCTACTTGGGTGTGTTTTCACTTTCTGTTAGAATTTTTTCTGGTTAATTACATTTGTTTTGTGATTGTGAATGGGAAGTTGGAATGAAATTGTGAAGCATTTGTGTGTCGTTGGATGGAGTTGGATAATGGATTGGATTTTGAGTTGAATTGAATGAAAGGAGTATGGTTTTAGTTCATTTGTGGTTTGATTGGTTTTGGTTCATTTGTGGTTCGGTTGATTGATAATTGATGACTTGATTTATGTTAAATTTTTTGGTCATTCACGAAATGCAGTAAAAGTTAGAAAGGCTTTAAAATTTCAATTTAAGTTTCAACTTAACTTTATGATGCATGATTTAGAAGTTAGAAAGGCTTTAAAGTCTCAACTTAATTTAAAACTACCGACAATGTAAATTGGAAAGAATTCAAATAAATAATTAATTGACATAATCTTAAAATTATTGAAATGGTATTTGGATATTGGGTAAATAATTAATTAAGTATAATAATAATTCGGTTGTGGTTTTGTGGAAAAATCGAATAGGAACTTTTGTAATTGTAATTATTCTATATCTCTCAGTCGTCTTTAATTTTTATCCCAAAATTAGTCTATCTTTTTAAGGATTCAAGTCTCTTGCATATCAACCTTTATTTATCCTAAAATTTGTCCATCTCATAGTCTTTGTATATTTAAAATCTAATTTTCTTATTATTCGATTTTTATCTCATTTATAGTCCTTTGGCATTAACTCTTCGAATAAGTGTGAAATTTTTTTAGTTCATCTTAATGAAAAAATTATTCAAGTTGCGCATTGTATTTCAAGATATTTATTAAAGGCAATGATTTATGAAGATATGTCAATGACAATAATCATATTCCTGAAAAAACAAGAATAAAGATGAAAGTGAAGTTAAGGATGTTTAAGTCATGACTTGAATTTTTAGATTTGTTGAGCCATCATCTTAAATCTTTGAATGGTACTTCAATTTTAAATTTAGCATGAATTTACTACTCTCTAATAGGAAAGTTTGTCTATTTTTGAATTTTACTCTAGTTTCATCATCTTTACTTCTTTAGGCTTAATATAAAGAGTTAAAGACATTATTTGTGCTGCATTGCCTCATGAAGGACTTAGTGTTAGCACTGCTAATTTTGTTGATGAAACTACTAAAGGATTAATTTCTTACAAAACTAATATCTTCATTTTTGTTATAGATAAATGGAATGAAGTTTAGCTACTCTTGATCAAACTACTTCAGGACCATATAATGATTCATCTTGGGCTCATGTTACATTGGTCTTAGGTATGAAGAATCATACAATTTTTTTGTTTTGTAACAAGCATTTGAAAGGTGGAGGAATCACCCGATTGAAGAAGCATTTAGTTGGGGTTAAAGGACATTTAAAACCACGTAAAAAAAGTAAGTCATGATGTGAAGTGGCAAATGAAAACATTGCTTGAAGAATATCAAAATGAGAAAGATAGAATGGAAAGGTTGAATTTTGAAATTGGTGGTGGAAGTTTGTTTTCTAGTTTCCATGGTGATTGTGGAAATATTGATACATTCATATTTTCATATATGTTTAGGACTTAATTCAGAGTCATTTACAATCATTTTATGTTCATATATGGCTAGTTTATCATGTTTTAGCATTATTTGAGGTTCGTTGACGTAAAATGCATAAATGAAACAAATAGACTCGAATTGTATTGTTTTTGGGTTTCTGGCAGACTTGACCTTTAGTCGTTGTGGGACTTTTATCTCGAGATTGGTTTATCCAAAAGTTCTGAAATTTCATACTTAAATTCTTGACTCATTGAAGAATTTTTTTGGACCAATTGCAGATTTTTCTGAGCTGGAATTTAGGAGAAATAAATTCCCAAAATTTGCGTTAGATTTTGGATCACCAGAATGACCTTTCGACGATGTTTTGATCATAAATTTTGACTCAGATGGTGAAATCTCATGATTCAAGTCTTATATTGAAGCTAAGAAGATGCTGATAAAATTTGAGATCCTAAATCATCACCATTTAGTTTTTATATATTGTCGAGTTTGACCTTGAAAAATTCATTCCAACCAGCGAAGAATCAACATCAGCCACCACCTTTTAATTATTCACATCTCATTCTCCACGCCACACACAAACACAAACAGCCCCATTTTCACATCAACAGCCTCCACTAACGTCAAACCTCCACCAATGCAAGCTCCACAAAAAGACACACCTCCATTCACTTCACGTAGGCAGCTGCCATTAATCAACAATAAAACCTTCATGCATATGCAACCAGCCCTCACGACGTATGCAGCATCCTTTATTCATGCAAAAGAGACAAAGCAACCTTTATTGACTAGCAACCTCACTTTCCATCTATTCGTGCCACTCACAAACAAAGCAGCCTCCATTCTTCCACCACTCACGCATAACACAACAAAGCCTCCATTTGACTAAAGGAAGAAACACCAACCACGCAACTTGAACAAGACCAGCAGCCTTCATACTTCCAGAACGCACGTAACAAAGGAAAAAGGAGAGCCTACATCATCTACGCAGCTATTTCCACAAAGCTACCCTCATCCACTAGCCATCCACACAACTCCATCAATGCAGCTTTCATCCATTAGAAGTAAAAAAAAAACGCTGCTTCCACCTCAGCAGAATCTCCACCAATATAGCCTCTATTTTCAGTGCCAACTTCAACACAACTTCCACACTCCAGCAAAAACAAAGCAGCTCGTCCATGCACAACATGCAGACAACTCTATTTATTCACACATCAATGCCACTCTCACTCACCTAGCATTGTCTTCGAAAGTGGTCTCCATTCACTGAAAATCAAGAAGCCTCCGGTGGACAACTAGGTAGCTACGCAAGTAGAGGGTAGAGCATTTTTATTCTACTACATATTTATAGTTTTGTTCTTCTTTTATAATTGATTCCTTATGAATTTATCTAACGTTTATATTTTTGAATTGCTTGGCTTGATGATTTGTGGCTAGAACTTTAATTTCTCTTAGGGATTTGATATTTTGTTGATGCTTTGATATTAAATTTTGCTAAATCCATTACTCAATATTCATATACTTGTTGATTTTTCCTTGGATTTATTTGTTATTCCTTTGGATTATTGGAAATTGCCTTGGTATAA
>JAOQML010000007.1:12749635-12765847 GCA_027568935.1 Erythroxylum urbanii | reverse complement strand
AGAGAGAGGGTGAGAGTTGAGAGAGGAGAAGAGATTAAGAGAAGCAGATGCGGTCATGCGGCTGGGTCGAGGGGGTGTATTAGGTTTAATTTTTTGAAATTGCAAATCGGTCCTCAGAGAATTTAAATTTACCGGAATTAACCGGTATGTTGGGTACCGGCCGGTACCCAACGGAAAACCCCAGTACTGGTCGGTATTTTTGGCCGGTACCAAGGTCGACTTTACCGTACCGTTTTTCAGCCGGTATAGTACGGTATTAAAAACATTGAGTTTGACCCTTTTTTCCTAAAATTTAATTACTTTTTAAAAGAAATCTTTTATCCTTTTAAATAAAATCCATTTACATTATTTCCTTTTCTCTATTTTAAGTTTTTGTTTTTAAAATTGTATTCAAAGTTCTATAACACAAAGCTCTAACATAATATAGGTATCCTCATATATTTTATCTTAAATTCTAATTCAAATTATAAACTTTTAGGTATTCATCCAAATGTTTTATTTGACATGTATGATAAATGTTGATGAAATCCAAGATTTAGAGAATTATAAGCAGTACAATTTGATGGGTTATGAATCCTGAAGAGAGAATTCACGTTGAATAAAATGCAAAGGAGACTACAAACGTAATGTGGTGATTCGTAGTGGCTGTCTCTGCCATTGATCCATAGAAGGTGGCGTAGGATAGCATGAAAAATAAGCACCAGAGAAGAACTTGGTAGTTGTTCAGTGGAATCCAATCAATGCGTGGACTATAAGACAATATACCAAAGCTTGTCTAGTTGGGATAATTTTTTCACACTTTCATAAGGTCAAAGGTTTATTTGAACTCTAAAGCTGTTAAAGATCAAAATGTACCTTGATAGAATTAATTAAATAGCTATAAGATATAAATTTTGAATAGATGTAACTCATTAAATTATCATTTGACTGACTGTGTTAAAACTTTTGTAAAGTATTATTAGAAATACAATTTATTTAATTAAAAAGTACCTTTTTCAATATGCAAATAAGATGTCTATAGTTCTCGTAATCAACAATTCTTCGCAAATTATATCAAAGAAAATTATATAATCATAGTTTGACTTTTGAATTTAAATAGGGATAATAATATATTTGGGCTTATTAATTGAATCATTCTATTCAAACTTTTCCTATTTTGATCCCTATGCATATGAATATTCTTAAGAGATAATAAATCTAAAAGTGTTTAAGTTTTTAGATTTTTTCAACCTATTTTCCAATTTTTAAAAATTTTTAGATTAGTGACTAACCTTCGAAACTTGTACAACCTAATATAAAACTCTCCTTGTTAGTAATTTGTTAATATGATTAACCAGTAAACACACATGGCATTTAATAGAAATGCCAAATTAGAGATAATGTTTTGACCTTAGCTGTATGAATTTTTCAAGGTTAATTATTAAATTAAAAAACTAAAAAAATTAGGCATTAAATTGAAAGATCCCATAAATTAAGCATTTTTTAAAAAGCTTTTTATTTTTATTTTTGGTTGTTTGATAACTCAGGTTCTAGGCTTCGCCCAACTAATCCTAGGACTTATGAGCCACCCACTCAGACTCATAAATAAGCAAATTTAGGTCTGATCTTAGGCAATATTAGGAGTACCTGCTATTTGATTATACTAATAGGTCAAATAAAATTGGGATTTTCACATAGGGACAAGTCATTTTTAGTGCAATCGGGTCATTTATAATGAAGAAGATAACCTTTAAGACAATGGCCCGGAATTTGTCAGCATTAGATTCAAGATAGCTTGTCCTTTTCCTAAATGATTACCTATACATAAATTTTTTCACGTTTTTAAATATCAAATATGTGCCTAAAGTAATGATATAGTAATCAATCATATAATAAAAAATATTAGAATATTGGTGAGTGTAAATTATATGAAGTAAATTAAACCCCGCCAATATATCTCGAGAAAACCATATATGCTATGTTCAAATATACATACTTGAGTTAGAAAATTAAAACCTTCTTTCAATATTCATCTCTAAAATTTTTAACCCTTTTTATTATTGTTATTAGTCTCAATAATAACATAAAGGTTCTTATTGGATGTTGACTAAATCAATTAATTCCCCTCCTACAAAAATCAGGGCAACACCCAACTTCTAAAGAGCTAAAGACGCTAAAAACTTGTTTACTAAGAACAATATTCATAAGGAGAAGCTATTTACAAAATTTTCTTTTTATCATAAATAACAAACACTTATATTTACAATAATTAAATGCATCACACGATTGAATTATCTAACTATAAAGTCCTAATTAATCAAAAAACTTTGTTAAATAAACCTATTAAATGTAAGCGAACATGTATTAGTCAAAGCAATGAAATATGAATACCAAATGATCAAACTAAGGTAGTGAAAAGAGGGAGAAAAATAAAGGAGTTAGTGATGGGATTGTAATAATGAAGAGTAAGTGGGAAGAGTGTGGAGGATGAGGAAGATGAGGAAATGATGATTGTTGTTGGCTGCTATTATTGAAAGGCTGAAGAAAATTTTAAGGTATTATATGCCATTTCACTCTCTTTCTAACTCCTACCTAAATCTTTTTGAGATTAAGAGGTAGAAAGCAAATAAATATAAAGATTAGATAGGCTCCTCTCTCTTTATCTTACTCTCACTCTTTTTATTTTTATGTCTTTCTATTGCTTATATTGAAAAAATATAACTTAAACCTATAATGATAATCTTTTTCTTAGTCAAGCTCTCTCTTATTATACTATGGAGAAAGTAAGAATCAGAACCTTTTATTTTTTTTATACTGAATATGTTTTCCTAAAATTTATTTTGATACTTAGAATCATCTAAAATAATAAGTGTTTTGCTAAAATTTATTTTAGCCTTCTGTCATTCATGTGCTTGCGGAGGACATTTTGGAATGAAAAGGACAACTCATAAAGCTTTGGAGAGGAACTTCTACTGGCCAACATTATTCAAAAATGCATATACCTTCTGCAAATCCAATAATAGATGCCAACAGTCAGGTAACATGTCCTATAAGGATCAATTTCCATAAACTCCTTTTCTTTTTTGTGAAATTTTTGACATTTGGAGCATTGATTTTATGGGACCTTTCCCGATTTTATGGGACTTTTCCTCCATGTTTTGGTTTTCCTTATATATTTCTTGTGGTTGACTATGTTTCTAAATGGGTGGAAGCCAAAGTCACTAGGACTAACGATGCAAAGGTTGTTGCATATTTTACTAAGGCTAATATTCTTTCTATGTTCAGGATACCTAAAGCCATCGTTAGCGACAGAGGAACCCACTTTTGCAACAAGGTTATGGAAGCAATATTCAAAAAATACCACATCACGCACAAAGTTTCTACTACTTACTATCCCAAACTAACGGGCAAGCTAAAGTCTCAAATAAAGAAATCAATTTAATTATGGAGAAAACTGTGCAGCCCAATAGGAAGGATTGGAGCATAAGACTGGAAGACGCACTGTGGGCCTACAGGATGACTTACAAAACACCAATTGGGATGTCGCCATATAGGCTAGTGTTTGGGAAGCCATGTCATCTTCCAGTGGAATTACAACATAAAGCATATTGGTCTATCAGAAGATGCAACATGAATTTGGATGATGCAGGAGTGCATAGGAAGTTACAGCTTCAAGAGTTGGAAGAGATGAGGAATGAGTCATATCAAATTGCAGTGATATATAAGGAGAGGACAAAATCTTTTCATAATAAGATGATTTCGAGGAAAAGCTTCTCTGTGGGCTAGACAGTGTTACTATATCGTTCCAAACTCAAACTCCTTTTAGATAAATTGTGTTCCCATTGGGTTGGTCCATTTTTTATCACTCATGTCTTTCCTTTTGGTGTAGTGGAGATACGGAGCCTCAAAATTGACAAGACATTTAGAGTGAATGGTCACAGCTTAAAGTCATATTATGAGGGCTTCCAAATGAAGGATTTGGAGGTGTTGATGCTAGAGGATGTGACTGGTGTCACTTGATGCACGCTACTAGAGGTCGATCCAACGACGTTAAACAAAGGCGCTACTTGGGAGGCAACCTAAAGGGAGTTAATTTATATCTTTTACATTTTCGCTTTTACTATTTTCGTGAGCTACTCCATTTCTTGCATTTAATTTTACATTGAGGACAATGTAAGTTTTAAGTGTAAGGGTGGGGTACATTAGTTTTTATGCATGTTTTTTAGCTTAATTGTAACTTATGTGACTTCTTAGGAGTTTTTCAAAATCAAACAAACAAAATAAAAAATTTTCCTGTTTTTATTGCTTTTAAGATTATTTAGTCATAATTAGAGTGTGAATAGATTAGTAAAATTCGTAGAAAAATTTGGCATGTACTTTTGCTCTTGTGGTTTATTAATGTGCATTATTCTTAGAATAGCGTTGACTAGTGGTAGACAAAAATCAGTGAGGTTTTAAGCCATATTAGACTGACACATCTATATCAGTCTCACTGTTTTATTTGTTATGTGTGACCTTCATGACATATACATCTTTACTTTGCGTTGATTTTCTGTTCGAGAACACATTTTATCACATGCATTTTAATAAAAATGATTAGGCATTCTTTGTTGATTAAGAGCTACATTAGTCAAGTAGCCTACCCAACTATGTGAATTTTTTTTTGCTAACCTCCTTTGAGCTTTATTATCCTTTACTTTTGCATAAACCACATTACATGTACCTAACCAAATTCCCTACCCAAGTCTTAAAGCTAGTGGAGCATTTGTTAATTCTTGATGAATGTGATTATGTAAAAGCCTAAGTGTGGGAGTATGCATACATGGAGGTTGGTTATATTCGTTAAAATTTCTTGTTATGAATCATATGTTGATGCAGCTTCTATCACTTTTAGTTTTGAAAAAATAAAGAAAAGGAAAGGAAAAAAATAAGAAAAGAAAAGGCAAAATGTGAGTTTGAATAAAAGTATCAAAGAGGAAATACAATTGTTGTGAACAATTGTTAATTAATAGTTTATCCTCCTTAATTTGTATTGATTGGTTATTTGAATATATTGCATATGAGGCTAATGTTGTTTTAGATGGAGCACTTTTTGTGTTATGTTAATGTGGCTTATGGTGTGAGAGCTAAATTAAGTTGTGAATAATAGTTTTTGCAGTCTTTATGGCTGACGGTACCCAGTTTTGAATGAATGTTAACTTGTGCAATTGATATCTCATTGAGTGTTACTTTTGCTTCACTAGCTTAATGGCTTTTATGCTACCTTACCCAAGATACATCCCACTTTACCCTTACCCACATTACAACTCTAGAAAATTCCTTTGCTTCATGATTATGCATGTGACTTTTAGTGGTGGAGAAATGAAATGATATGCAAAGTTATAGACTGTTGTGATTATGAATGGTGTTTGAGTGTATCCATGGAAATATCTTGTTTAAACACTTTTTAACCAAGTCTACCTCTAGATTTCTCAGTTTCTAAGGGTGGTGAATATTAATTAATCATGAGTAGAAGCTTTGAATGTTAGAGTTTTTGCTATAGGCTTTAAAAGTCATTCATCTTTACTTATGATTATCTATTCTTAAAAAGTACGAAAATTGAGTCAAAGTGTTAGTTTGTGATTTTGATTTTAACAATTTGCTTGAGGACTGTCAAAAGCTAAGTGTGGGGGAACTTGATATATGTTTAAATGTTGATTTATTTGATATACTACACTTACTAATTAATGCCTTAGAAATGCTTAGAATACTCACTTTAACTCAAATTTGATTTTAGGTACATTTCAGAAGTAAGGGAGCTATATTGACCTGAAAGCATGTTCATCGCAATCATCTTTTCCATTTCCATATTCACTTGTCATTTTGGAACAAAAAATGATAAATATTAGAGCAAGTAAAGATAAGAAAATCAAGATGATGAAGTTGCATGGAAATTGCATATGACAACCCCATGCAACGTGTTTTATGAAAATTAAACGAAGACAAAAGGTAGCTAGAAGAGAAGCAAAAACGATAGCACAATATGAAGGAAACGTTGCAACAGATACACACACACATTAAAATGACGTAGCAGATAGAAGCAAGATGGATTACGTGTTGTGTTTCATGCAAACAATTCATGCCACTCTGCATTTAAAGCAAACTTGTCTGCGTTCAATGCAAACGTTTGACTTAAATGCAGACAATGTATGCATTCAAAGCAGACAACGTTTGCGAGCTTTTTTTTATAAAAAAAAGAGAGACACGCACAGTGACTTGTGGGGGGTGTGAACACTATCGATGGACCAAAAATTAAATCATTAAATATAGGTAGTAGCGTAGGAGACTGGGGGGGAGGCATTAGGTATTTTTCATCGTTCTTTCACACCCGAAGTAACTAGAAGATGGTTGGTACTTGGAGCATAAAAATGGAGATCAAAGGCTAGCTTCCTGACCCCGATTCAATGGGAATATCAACGTCAAATCACGGTTAAGCTATTCTTATCATTTTAAGGTTGTAATTTCTTTTCAGATTGTTGTGTTGTTGGTATTGATATGATTGGGTTTTGGGATGAATGATATTAATATGTTATTTTGATTGTTTTATTTCAAACCTGTTACTAAAACATTGAATGTAATCCGTAATCGTTATTTTTAATGTTTGTGAGTAGCATCTAATAATCTCGTATCGTTAGAAAGAACATAACTTAGGTTAAATAACCTGAATGTATAAGGTTACTACTTATATTGATCATTTTCCACATCATAATGTTGCTATCAAATTAAATATAAAGATCGTATCCTAGATTATTCGGTAGTTAGGTTTAATTAATGATCATATCTTGTTAAACAAAACCTAAGGAAAAACCGAGATTAGGAGAGCATTTTATACCTTGTAAAGACGTTAAGATGATGAAATATGCTTGATCGTGTTTAGGTCAAGATTTGACCTAGAATCTAACCTTACGTATATTTGATAGTTTAATCACTTTCGATCGCTTGTTTTAATTTGTTTTCAATAGTTTTCTTTTATTTTATTTTCTAAATTGCTAAAAATTCAAACCCCCTATTTTTATATTTTCCTTACATCAATTAATTTCGTTACGAAAATTAACCAAACATTCCATTTTATTAATCTCAAATCGATAGTCCAAAGAGTCTTGTAAAGACATTAGGATGATGAAATATGCTTGATCGTGTTTAGGCCGAGATTGAACCTAGAACCTAACCTTACGTATATTCGACAGTTTAATCACTTTTGATCGCTTGTTTTAATTTGTTTTCAATAGTTTGCTTTTATTTTATTTTCTAAATTGCTAAAAATTCAAAGCCCCCTATTTTTATATTTTCTTTACATCAATTAATTTGGTTACAAAAATTAACTAAACATTTCCTGTGGATTCAATCCTGACTCATTATAACTACAAATTTTAATGTGCAAAGTTAGGTAAATTTTGCAGTACACTTGACACGTAATGTCAGTCACCTCCAAAACTAAGTGGGAGTAAGATGACAATTCTCAATTTATCTATTAGGATGCTCATCTCTTTAAAATCATCATTCAGTAAGAAGTCAAATGTGCTTCCTATATCTACTAATATCCTTTTGATTATAGAGTTAGCAATTGAGAGGCCCACAAACATAACATCTTCATAGGTGTTGATCAAAGACCTATTGTCCACTACTTCAAAAATGATCTCAAAGAACTTCATTCTACTATTAGATCTAGTATAATCAATTTATTTGTTATATATCTCTCCTTGTGGGGCTTTCTTTTATTATTATTTAGATTCTCTTATATTCGTCGTCGATGGTAATTCAAGTAACCATTTAAGTGCTATTTATATTCTTTTATATTCACCATTAACGGTAATTCAAGTAACCGTCTAAGTAAGATATGCTTCTTTATTTGGTTCCCTAGTTTTTGACCTATATAAAGGACTCATTTTTCTATCATTCTTAGCTTGTACATCCTTGTTATTTCCTTTTAGCAAATGGGCTAACCTTCCTTACTTAGATAAGTCATTGGCTACCTTTATAAGATTCTCATAATTTTATATCCCATGTTTTATTTCCCTATATTTAGATATTTTTGTTTCTCTCGGTAGGGTGGCCATTCTTTTTTGTTTTCTACTAAGTCATTGTCAAGGTGTAGTTGACAACCTTATTAAGTGATGTATTGAATATAAGCATCTCTTTTTTTGTGATTCCTATGCTTTTTTTTTCCCCTTTCATCCATCTTTTATTAGCTTCTTTTGCACAACTTCCTTAATAAAGACACACCACCTTTTTTGGTTTCCCTTATATTTGTTTAGTCTTCTTATGTTATATTTCATATTTTTCAAGTCTATGCATTTTTATGCTCTAATATATACGTCTTTAAAGCTTCAATTTTTCTTTTTATTTTATTATTTATTTATTTTACATTGAGTTCCATAAGGTTTAACGAGCCTTAGGTCCATTTAGAAAGGTTATTGCTCCAACCCTACATTGAGACTGTATATTTAGATAACTTTAAAATTGAAGTGTTATAGATAATCCTTTAGGATTTCCCCCACTATTTAGGTTACTTATGTCATATATATCGAGTCTCTATACCTATGTTTATAGCTACAAAGAGTGATATGAACCTTATAGCTAATTGTTGAAAGTAGTTATTAAGGAAGAGATAAAAGTCAAAAACCATGATCAGGCTATACCAGTTAAGTGAATGAGAAAGTCTATCATTTTATAACATCAAATTAGATTTGTACAAGGGTTAGGTTGGATTAGGTTTAACTAAAGTCCAATAAAAAAAATTAAAAATCCTTAGGCTCTTGTCCAACCTAACCCATAAAATGGTGTTTTTATTTCAAACCGAAATCTGACCCATTATAAAATTTAAAATTTGAACCCAACACATATGTCCATACCTTTTAAAAATTTTGACAATTATATAAAAATAATTGTAAGACATTGACATTGATTTATGTCTTAGCATATAAAATCATATTAAATTTGAATAAAAATACTTAATCATTTATCAAATAAAAATAATCTCGACTTGTTATAAAAAAATATATAATTTCTTACAAAATCCATAATAAACCAAGCTAAAATTCTTTAATATCATCTTTTCCTTTATCATCATATTTCGAAAAAGAATTGTCATCTTTTCCTTAAAAAATTTAAATTGAATAAGTAATTTTAAAATATAAACCAAAAAAATTTAACTATTTATATGAAATAAATTACTTGGACCAAGTCCTTTCACCATTATGGAACTCTCAAAAGTAACGAGATAGTCAATTGTATATAGCTTGAGGGAACTGTAAGACGGACTTCCCATTTCTTTAACCAAACTAAATACAGATTTTGAAAACGTCGTAGAAATAGGAATGGCCAAAAGATCTCAAGCCAATATGCCCAAAGTCTTTTAGAAGTCACATTCCAATATCCTTATATATCAATGCCTTTATCTAGATCTATAACACACTCTTTTAAATAATTATCTAATTTAGATTGCTCAAGTTTAGGATGTAATATTGATTTCAAATACTCTTTGCAATCAAATTCTTGAGAACCCTTGATTCTTTTACTATTATCTGAACTAGAAGAAGATTCAACATTTTAAGTGATGTTATCTTCTCTATTACTTTTCTAACACTCATGCATCTTGAATAAGGTCTTCTTCACTTGTTTAATAAAATTAGACATAATGGAATTATCATAAAGTACAAAGTAACAAAAATGAAGATAAGTCAATTTGTAGCAAACCAATATTTATCAAATTTATTTTGCATCTCATAAATCATATAACAGCCAAAATTAGAGAAGGGTTTTTTGTAGCAACTTTCAAATGTTTTTAAATTTTTATATGCTTTTAAATTAGATATTTAGTATTGGATATTTTGAACTTGAAAAGAAATATGTCATGCCATAAAATATTTTTGACAACTAGTGAAGAACTTGCATTTTGTGCCATTCCCCATTAGTAAGTGAAAAATCAAAGAACTCTATCTAATCACACCTAATGAATCAAAACGTGCTTGTAATATAAAGTAAGATTAATAATAATACTGGTAGAATTCCACCTTAAGCATACATTAGTCATTAGTTTCTTCATCACGTTCAGATGAAAACTTTTAGAAGCCATAGCAAAAACTTAAGTTTTAGAATTGACTTATTCAACTGCTTATATCCATTTTGTATTTTAGGAATATAATCATCAAACCCCTACCTAGAGAGCTTTCTTTTATTTTATTCCTTTAATAATAATGTGAATGAAAAATTATAGATTAACCTATATTTATACATATAGGTTTGGCATGTTTTTTTCCTTATTTTTTATAACCCAAATCTGACTTATAAATTTTTTGCACCTAATTTTTAAACTCAAAACCAATCTATGGGCTAATTTTTTAAATCCAAATTCTTTAATTTTTATTCTTAACTCATCAAATTATAAACGATGGGTCAATTTATACAGGTTGGCATCAAATACACCATGTTGGTCCATAAAGGTCCATATAATGGTACACATTGTCAACAAGTTCATGCATGCCATCATAGGTATTTAACGTTAGCATTTTAAGTAGTGGCTTAAGTAAGATGTCAAGTAATAGAGGGTTGTCCGCCATCATGGTTATCCCCAATCTTTATATTTGGTTGATAGAGCTGTCCTGGTTATAGGGTATAGGTTAGGGTACAGGGTTATAGGGTATGGATAGATCCTCCCGTAATGATGTTTACGGGGTGTGAGCCTAAGGAGTGGGGTTGTTGGGAGTGGATGAGCCTCTTTGGGATGGTGGTTATGGGTGCAAGCTTAGAGTACAAGGATATAAGATGTGGCAGGTGTGGCCTTAGGGTGTAAGGATCGTCTGCTACCTCTCTTATATTAGTTATCACACTTATCCTCACGAAATTAGAATTTTGATTATTTGGTCCTCCGAATGCTCGAGGGTGCGAGAGGGTTAAGGAGTGTTGATTATTCTAGTGACGGAAACAAAAGAATAACTTCTGTTGGTGTTATTATTCTTTCCTAAAGTAGTGATAACTCCATTAGTTTTTAGATTTTCTTAAGTGGAAGTATTGGAAGATTTCACTTAGGTTCCTATAGACTAGCCAAAAGATGTGGATTAAATTTGCAATAAACATGATGGGCTGATCTTAAGTTGACAAACCTACAAATATAAATTAATGTTATGAATATTGTATTAATAATAATATCGACTTTAATTCTGGTATAATATGATGTTAGTACCAATCGATACCATTTTAGGTAATTTTAAAATTTTCAAAAGAGTCTTGAATTTTTTAGAATTACAAAAGAGTCTCTTAATATATTGTGCTCTATAATTTTTAATTTTACATCATCTTATTTCTAACAATCGTAATAATATAAATATGAATTAACAAATATCTCTTTATTTCTATTAATATTACTATTCACACAATTCATATATAAACAATAATTACAATTAATATAAGGAAAAGGTAGTTTAGCCATTATACAGAAATAAAACTAAGAATAATGTAAAGTACTTAAAAAGTTAGAAATTGACATCATATAATAAAGAATAATTACAATAAAACATCACGTAGTAAGCATGATATAGGTCCACGAGTCCATAAGCATTAAAATTTATAACAATAGTTCTTGTTATGGAATATATCTAAGTAGAAGTGACACCTGAAACAAAAATATTTGCACATAAAAGTTTTATGCTTATATTGCACATGTAGAATTTTATATATATATCAAATATAAGTAAAATTAAAATCATTCAATGGAATATTCACTCAAATCTCATTAACCTAAATTTTTATTTAGTACAAAATCCTTATCATTTAAAGAAGTCTTATCATTACCATCATTCAAATTCATTGCTCCAAATAAAATGTCAACACTTTCTTATCCAAGATGTTCTTCTAAGACACGCTCATTTGCCTGGTTCCTCGAAAGCTCAATTCTCTAAATGATTGCCATGATCCAGAAAAATTGGATTTAAAAAATTACTTATTCTATTAAGAGTATTAGTAAACAAAAAAATTAAATTACTAAGAAATTATATTCAATTTAATAATGATGATAATATACCTTTCTTGAAGCTTTAAGTTATATCAAACAAAGTTCAAATTATTCAATCTTTTATCTTCCAATATATTCCTTTTCTTGGAATGGATAAATTCAAATATGCTTTAATTCCTTTCACACCGTTTTACACTCAAACATCGACTTAAAATTTCAATTTCAAACCTTTACAATTCTATAACAACACTCTAAATTGGTCTCATAAAGTAATTGGAAGATAATAAAGTACCCTTATAAATAAAACAAAGTAATGATTAATTTCAAATAATTAACAAAAGTTAAGAAAATAAACCTAAATTAAGTTTGTCTCTTTGACGAATTGCAATTGACATCCTAAAATCACCAGACGCATCCTTGTACCCTTTATCTATGAGCTAAAAAGATTTTGCATCATCTCATTTCCAACAATTGTTACAATAGTTAGTAGTATTCTCCTATTAACTTCAACTTTCTTTATAAAACTTAGTTTAAAAAAGACACTAAATTTTAGAAAAGCCCTATTTGCAAAAATGGAGAGTAAAATTTCCTTTCTCATCTTTTATTAATGATTGCAAGGTAAGGAGTATATAAAGAAGGCTTATTTTTCAAATTGCCTTAATTGCTTATTGTGCCCTCCTATAACATTATAAAAATAACCTACTGTTGCCTTATCACATTATCAGTCATATGAAGTACACTTACTAGAAGCTTACAAACTCGAATGACAAAATTGACACTAGGACCAAAATTCATAATCTTTAAATATAATTATTAAAAACTACATTTTAGCATTAGACCTAGCATATTAATATGTAACTCACTTATCACTTGTAAATATTTGTCTCGACTCCATCTTCATTAGATTAAAGCACTAAAGTGATAAGAAATTAGTAGCAAATCTTATAATAGTATAACGACACAAATTCTTACCATTGGTGAAACCCTTTTGCATCAAATTCAGGACCCGTGCACAATTATACATGAACTTGGTCATTTTTCTTTCTTTTTATTTAGTTTCATCAATGATAGGAAAGTATCTAAGATATTTTTCAACATTAACTTAATATAATGTGCAACATAAGGAGTCTATTAAAAAGAATTATACCTACTTTGCAACTTTTTTCTAGATGCTTGATAACCAGAATCATCTTCAGTAATAAATTGTATAATGTTTTCAGGCCCAACTTGATTCATAACTTCAACAAATACTTGAAATAGAGAATTAGCATTTCTAACAAGACCAAATGCATCAATAGACTTCAAAAACATTATCCCCTAAGCATAACAAACCAAAAATTGAATAATAGGCTCATATCTTCTTTTTCTCTAACCATCACACATGATTGAATACTTATAAACTCATGTCTTCTTTTTCTCCAACCATCACACATGATTGAACACTTATAAGTTCCTAATTCATTCTTCCTTCATCTAAGTAATTTTTTATTTCAAAAATAGAGCTACCAAAAGATTACCTCTGTAGTCATCAATTAAAGTACCTTTATATCCTAGTTTATAAGAAGTAGTAGCATCCACTATAGGCTGATAATAATAAGACTGAGCATCATTGAATGATACACCTGCATCATATCACCATCTAGCCATTATCATATCCACATTATGAGCTGCTTTTTTAGATTGTAAGGCATTATAAATTAAAGGCTGAACTCCAAGAGTTGTTCGTGATATAAAAAAGATAAACACATATCTTCTTCTCTTTCTCACATTAGGTGCAACAATCCCTTCTTGTTGGAAAGGAATACCACCTTTAACGTCCCCATTGTCAAGATGACCACCTCAAAAAGAACTTCCACTAATAATTTCATAGTTTAATTTTTTCCTTCTGTCTTTCTCATGTTGATATTCTTCAAGCAAAGTTTTCGTTTTTCATTTCACATCATAACTAACTTTCTTATAAGGCTCCATATCATATACCCCAAATAAATTATTTTTTAATATGGTGATTCCCCACCTTTGATATGTTTATTACAATATAATAAAACAGTATGACTCTTCATTATAGGAACTAATCTAGCATAAGTCTAAGCTAAATTACTAAATCTTCCTAAAATTAAAGAGGTTAAATTATTAGGAGTACTTGAACTTTCTTCCATTTATTTGTAAAAATAAATAAATAAATATGTCAAAGTTAAATTAATAACTTCATATTAAAAATACAAGTTTTTGTATATAACATCATAACATAACAAATTCAATAGTATATAACTATATAACATCATTAAATTTTTCTTTTGGTTGCAAAAAAGACTTTATTTATTATGCATAATAAAGGGCAAAAAATCATTATTAAAACATTTACATTTTCACATTATGTTAGGTAATGAGTATACTCTCATAAATCAAGGCACAACTTAAAAGTCATTTTCATATAATCATAACGAAATCTAATTACCTTAGGTTAAATATAATCAATGGGAAATTAAATTACCTAAAGTCTCTCTTTTTAATTCCCATAAACTATTTTCTATTATGTATATAACTATCCATAAGATAGGATAATGAATGTGCATTTATAAGTTCACTATCATGTTAGAAATAGTCCTTTCCAAAGTTTAATTTTATGTATTTGTAATGTTATTGTCTAATGATAATAATATAGGAACGCAAACATTTTATTTTTTTAACTTAGTTGCATATGTTAAATACTCCTTAATAAATTAATAATTCAAAGAACTCAAATTTTATCCCATTTTAATGATTATTCAAATAAAAATAACCTAAAAATCAAATTAATAGGACTTCATCTTCGTCTTCATGAAGCCATTCATAAAAGCAATCATTAATAATACACATAAATTTAGCAACACAATGATATTCCCTAACATAATCAGGTTAATAAGACATAAAACAATATTCCCTTACAAAACAAATTAAAGTATTACTTGAATTAGACAATTTATACTTGTATGATTATATTATATTGCTTATAAAAGGCATAAGCAACCTAGCTCAAAGTACCTAACACCAAGTCACCAACAGAAACTTACAAACTAACATAAATCCTAAAAGGTCCCAAAATCATAACTTTAACAATTCAGCAAACAATGAGAGAAGATGATGGAGTAATATCATGCAACAGAGGAGGAGCAATCCAGAGGAGCAAATCTACAGAAGGTCACTTGCGATAGCCAACTAGTGTATAGCAGATATTAGACGGTGATGGAGAACCAAAAGGCAACGATAGGGAAAGCAGAGTACAATTGAGCAAAGAATAGGGAGAGTAAAGGAGTGAAAGTGAGAGTTAGAAGGTAACAATAGTAGAGCAGAGAAGAGAGAGGTTGTGAGAGGTAGGTTAGGTGGTCAAGGTGGAGGTAGTGATTTAGGTTTTTTTTGTAATTAATTCCTTGAAAATTTGCAATTTAACCTTAATAATTGATTGGTATTGTTGGTGCCAATTAGTACCATCCATAATGACTAATATTTGTGTTAGACCCCATTATCGGAGTCTAACTCCTACTTGCTCTGATACCATAAAAATGTCCGACCCCATTTTCGGAGTCTGACTCAAACTTGCTTGCTCTGATACCACAGCTTTTAGACCTCGCTTTTCGGAGTCTAACTCTTTCATGCATGCAGATTTTCTTAATACGTAAGTTATCTTCCAATGAGAACACCTTGACCATGATCGGATTTTCTTCTCAAAACTCCCCTTCTCTAGTTTCAGTTCAGCTCTTAGAATAATCAACTAGTCCACTCCTACCTGTCAACCTGAATCCCTTAATGATCAGCGTGGGTGAGTCCTCACTTACACATATACTTACTTCGGGACTATTGATATAACTTCTCCCAGAAGTATCCAAACTTGGGTTTCTTTGGATAGATGGAAAGAGGACTGCAAGAACTACAATTCTCATGAAGACCTCAAAGACCAACTTTGTCTTCTGAAGGGTCAAAAATAGGACAGAAGATATACAATGAACAGTGACCCTGAAGAAGTTTAGGAACACAGACGGTGTTTTTTGATTGTCATAACTTTCTCTAGAGGAATCAGATTAAGATGTTCTTTATGTGGTTTGAAAAAGGATTTCAAGATCTACAACTCTTATGAGACCTTAAAGACCAATTATATCATCTAGAGGATCAAAATTGGACTAGAAGATGTTCTGGCCAAAATGAGACGATGCTGACGTCATGAGACGATTGTTGACGTCATTCTGAGACGAAGCAAAATGAGACGGTCA
>JAOQML010000007.1:12712196-12722246 GCA_027568935.1 Erythroxylum urbanii | reverse complement strand
AGTTGAGCGTAAATTAGATTAAAAACAAAAAAATATTTTTATGATTTTTATTATTTTTACAAACTGGAATAATCAAAACTAAAAATAGAAACTAAAAATTCAAGTAAACAAATTTTTATTAAAAATAAAAATAAAAATAAAAATAGAAATAAATATACCCGCAATTTTTGTCTAATATATAAACAAAGATCGTCTATTATTTAAGTGACTTTTTGTCTATCAATAAATAAATCTCTAAATCTTTACTAAAAGGTATCCTTTATACACTTTTGAATCTTTGCTAAAACTCACAATATTTCATCATTGCATAAACATAAATCGAGTTGTGGAAATTCAACAAAATCTTCAATTGGACTGTTAAGTTTTATGTTTTATTTTAGTAATTAAAATTATTTACGTTAAAGAAATTTGTCTGGCTCTAAAATAGTAATTCGTTTTGTCACATCATTATTATTCAAGAAGAAACATAAGCCTTAATTACTGAAATGTCCAAACCCATAATAGGAGTTTAGTTTATTTTGTAAATTTTAAATAAAAGTCCTTGAATTATTATTTTTTACTCATTGATTGTGTAAATTGATGTTATAGACACTAAATTGGTTTGATGTTTAGGAACTAATTTCTTATCGGATAGTGAGTGTTCTATTAAATGCAGATTCTGAATATTGATAGATCGAAAATAATAAGTAAAATCTTCTTCAGTTACAACAGATATTACAATATTGTTACCCATTAAATGGCTTGAGATTGTCATAAAACATATTATTTTAGCAGATCTAGAATAATTTTCCACCAAGATGGTCGGAAGACCATTTGAAAAATCGGAGAAGATAGTAGTTTTGCAAACTTTCCAATTTTACCGTAAACGTCTCTAGCATAAAGGAAAACAAAAACAATCAAAAGTAAAATAACAAATAACACCAAAAATTTGGTAACGCAATTCGGCACTCCTTGCTTACGTCTGCGGGGTCCTTACCCAGCTTAATAACTTCCATCCAAGTACAATAGATTTACTCAAGACTTTACTAAGCTAACACCACTCAATCCTTGATACTATCTCTAAACCTCACTTCCCGTAAAAGAATTTCACACCCAATAGTACAACCGCCTCATACTAACCTGGACAGAGAATTTTTTCAATCAATCTTTTAACGAAAGAACAATAAACGAATAACTCAAGTGATCAATCAACTAAGAACAAAACGATATACTTGAGATAAAAGAGAAGAACAATTTTTCGAAAGGTTCAGCGCCACTGAAATAAATCTGGAAATCGTCGCAACAATAATGGGCTGATTCACATAAACACCAACACGAAGCCACAGACCATATGCAGCCAACCAAATATGATTCAGCAAAATAATCACGGACAGACCTAAGAAGAACAAGTCTGGAAAATAACAAGCTAATGCCCACTACTTCGTTTCTTATTTAACGCTCACTGCTTCGTTTCTTGTCCAACTTCACATAAGCTGCTTCTCTAGGTTGACGTGATCATGATGCAGGCAACAAGAACTCATTTATTCCTTCATTGAATTTTGCGTAAAAGAAAGATGTCAATGATCTTTCACTTTTCCAGAGAAGATTTTCTATCTAGCATAAATATTCACCTTCATAAGCTTTCCATTTATGGCATTACGTGAGTGCCTTCCATGATACTCACATACACACGCACGGAGCACCATTAATTAACTCCTCACTGCACACTTAATAATGCACCTATTGCACCACTGCACCGTAACTCCTCTTCAACGTAGCTTCCAATTAGACATGCATATAGTCGCAGTGTTTTTTTTAATCAACAATTAACACACACCACCAGTACTCTGTTTCTTTACACAACTAAGATTTTTCTTCGGTTGTTGATCAAAGATGTACACAATCTACACAAGCAAATAGAGTCCCACTTCACTGTTGATTTTAAGACTCCCTGATTTTTAGACTCCCACACAAGACGCACATCTTTTATTCATCAGCACATTTTGCCAAGATACACATCAATTAGAGATAGAACTCTATCACAACTAAAAGATTATCACCAGTAACATTTTGAATCTAAGTCATTATCCAATTAATATCTTATATGTTCAATTAATAAATAAGATGCCAAAACTAAATAAAAGATATATAACATATATCTTAACACCAGTCATAGTTGTCTAAAAATTTGTGTTCAGGTTTGGAGTATACCCGAAACTTAATTGAGCTTAAGACTAGCTTGCAGTTTGAGTCTGATTTCAATCAAGTTTGAGTGGCCTGAAGTTTAAAATCTTTTAAATTTAAAATAATATCATTTCATTGGATATTTTAGAGTTTCAAAATGAACCAAATTGAGTAGCCTAATTCTAAGACACAAAATTTTAAAAAAAGCCCAAACTTAGTTTGACAATTGATCAATTCTAATTAGACCACTCATTTTAGGACGAATTGGATCAGATTGAACAAAAATTATTATCCCTAGTAGTTATCAAGCGGATTGTTTTTAATTCTATGAGTGAAATATGATTGGGAATTTTTTTTAACATAGTATAATACAACTTGAACTATAATATTTTGGAATGTTAAAATTGAACCTTAACGTTTTCAAAATATTCAGAATAGATCTTAAGTGGACAAAAAATTTGATGGAGTTAATTCCTTGTCAATTAAATGTTACGTCAACATTGACCCAACATTATTTTTATCTTTTAAATAAAATGTAGGTCTCATAACGTGATATTTAACTATCGGGAAGTTAATTTCGTTAAACATTTTATTCATTTAGGGTTTGTTTTTGAATTAATTCCGTTAAACATTTTATTTATTTAGGGTTTGTTTTTGAATGTTTTGAAACCGTTGAGACTCAATTTGAACACTTTAAAATATTATGCCTATTTTATATTTTATTATAAATATTGAAGTTAAAATTGCATTTTTAGTCAAATTGTCCAAGGAGACTTTTGATACTTAGAGGTAAAGCAACTAATGATTTACTCACAGAAACAGAGGTACTATCATGCCATTTCCAGAACTTGAAGGGCCCATTAGCAACTGAAATATTTCTCAAGTTTGTCCTTTTTATAGTAATTTAATCAAATTCCATAAGTAAAACAAATTAAAGAAGAAGAGTTTAAAAGCTTCAAGCAGGTGGATCCCCCCTTCGTTTACCAAGAAATAAATAAACAGCGAAACGCACAACGTACCAGAGTAAAACGGCAAAGAAAATAGAAAAAGAATGTTTCTAGAAAAAACAAAAAGAATAGAGGAGGTAGCCGTTGGGACACAGATTCAAATCAAAACCCAAATGGTCACATTTCAGCTTTTCGTTTCATAAAGAACAAGAACAAACTACACTCTTTTTCCATCTCTATCTTTCTCCGTCTCTCAAGCGCTCCAGTTTCTCTTTTCAGATCTGTTTCTTCTTCTTTCATTGGATCTGATATTTTCGGATCATATCTGGGCGAGTAAGTGCTCTCATTTCCTTTCTGATTTATGCTTTCTAAATGTCGAACCATAATATGACCAGAAAATGAAGGCAGCATAAGTTTCCTTTTCTGTCTGGATTCAGATTCGTTTTCGTTTAGATGGTAGTATCTATTGTGAGTTATGATTTTAATTGAAGTTGTTAATTGAATTTCAAAGATCGATTCGTTCTCTTTTGCGTCATAACAATTTAATTTGTAGATATGGGAAATGATCTCAAGTGATACTCAATTTAGGATTTCTCGTTACTTATCTGAACAAATTCATGCATTAGTAAAGCTACGATTTTTAATCATTAATTGGCTTACTCTTGTCTCCAATGGCATTATAATCAATAGGTCGGTCACAATAAGATGACAAGAACACCTGGAACTCCGGCTTCGAGGATTGATAAGACACCGGTTTCGACACCTGGTGGACCCAAATCTAAGGAAGAGAAGATCGTAGTTACTGTAAGATTGAGGCCTCTAAACAAGAAGGAGCAGTTGGCCAAAGACCAAGTAGCATGGGAGTGTGTGGATGATAATACCATTGTCTCCAGGCCGCCGCCCCCTCACGACCGTACAGCTCAACCAGCCTCTTTCACCTTTGGTAAGTTTGCCCTCTGGGTTGAATTGGATTCATTTTGTTTTCCGGTGTTGATTTAAATAATAGATTGCTTTTTTTGACAGATAAAGTTTTTGGCCCGGCTTGTTTAACCGAAACTGTGTACGAGGATGGAGTTAAGAATGTTGCGTTGTCTGCTTTGATGGGCATAAATGGTGACCTAATAATCCATGTTTACATGTGAATATCTCTATCTGATTCTGCACTTCTAGTGGAATTAATTATTGATTAATGTTTGTTACAGCTACCATCTTTGCCTATGGTCAAACTAGCAGCGGCAAGACATACACGATGAGAGGGATAGCTGAGAAAGCTGTTAACGACATCTATAACCACATAATACTTGTAAGCTTACCACTTTTTTCCTCAAATCATTAATAAAAGCCTATTATTCTATGTTTTAAACCTATTTTTGGTTTTGTCTTTTGACTTCAGACTCCAGAGCGAGATTTTACAATCAAGATTTCTGGACTAGAAATCTATAATGAAAATGTTAGGGACCTGTTAAATTCAGAATCTGGTCGCAATCTCAAGCTTCTAGATGATCCAGAGGTATTGTTTTTGCCAACTTCAGTCCACAAATAAGAATGGACTACTCGTACTCTTCCGAATGTTTTTCTATTATCTACTGAATCACTTGCCACATGCAGAAAGGTACTGTGGTTGAGAAGTTGGTGGAAGAGACGGCAAGTAATGATCAGCACTTAAGGCATCTAATAAGCATATGTGAAGGTAGTTTGATGGCGTGCTTGGCTGAATTTTCCTTTTCAAATATGTGCCGATAAGAAATTTGATCAATGTATTTCTGGTTCGGTTGTAGCCCAGAGGCAAGTTGGTGAAACTGCCCTTAATGATACTAGCTCACGGTCACACCAAATCATAAGGCTGGTAAGATTCGTGGGCATGTTTTCGATTGATTTATGCTAGCATACTTTGACCGCAGAAACATGGATGTAAATTGCATTTTTGTTGTTCAAGCAGACAATACAAAGTACTCTCCGTGAAAATTCAGATTGTGTGAGGTCTTATGTTGCAAGTCTGGTAAGAAATTGGAAGTTATATTTCCATCCATCATTTTTCCTCATGAACCATCCATATTAGTCAAGTGATTCTTACAAGATTACTCTGCTTGGAAATCAATTGTTCACAGAATTTTGTAGATTTAGCTGGAAGTGAAAGAGCCTCTCAAACACATGCAGATGGTGCTAGGCTGAGGGAAGGTTGCCATATTAATCTTAGTTTGATGACCTTGACAACTGTAATCAGAAAGCTAAGGTGAGAAGTGATTTAGGCTAGTCTTTCATGTTTAGCAAATATTTGATGACCTCCAGAATAGTCTTGCCTTTTGTATTTACTCTTAAGATTATCTTGAATTGATTGTGGATAATTTCCAGTGTTGGGAAACGAACTGGTCATATACCTTATCGAGACTCAAAGCTGACTCGCATACTGCAGCACTCGCTCGGTGGGAATGCACGAACTGCCATCATATGTACTTTAAGTCCAGCACTGACTCATGTTGAACAATCACGAAACACACTATTCTTTGCCACGAGAGCGAAGGAAGTAACTAATAATGCCCAAGTTAACATGGTATCAATCTATTGTTTCTAAAACTGTTTGATAGATCTCCCTTCTAACATTAAGTGACAACTTAAATATTGAACTTCTCATCATTTCTCCTGTTTCCTTTAAACAAAATTTGCCCAGGTTGTTTCGGACAAGCAATTGGTGAAACATCTGCAGAAGGAAGTAGCAAGGCTGGAAGCAGAGCTACGCACCCCTGATCCTTCGAAGGAAAAAGACATGAAAATACAGCAGGTAAGTTTCCGTGTAGGGTTTCCGAGTGAAGACTAGCATCCGTGGTAATGTTAATAAACTGCTTATTTGAATGTAATTGTCGCTATGTCTAGATGGAGATGGAAATTGAAGAACTTAGGCGGCAGAGGGACATGGCACAATGTCAAGTGGACGAGTTACGTCGAAAACTTGAAGAGGATCAGCAAGCTTCAAGCACTTTGAAATCACCACGACCATCAGTGAAGAAATGTCTTTCTTATTCTGATGCATTGTTTCCGAAACTTGACGGAAAGGAGTTAGGTCAGTGTGATAAAAGGAGAAAAACCATATTACGGCAGTCTATGAGGCAATCATCAGCTGCGCCATTCACTCTCATGCATGAAATTCGCAAACTTGAACACCTTCAGGAGCAACTTGGAGCAGAAGCTAACCGAGCTCTTGAAGTATTACAGAAAGAGGTGGCCTGCCATAGGTTAGGTAACCAAGATGCAGCGGAGACAATTGCCAAGCTGCAAGCAGAAATAAGAGATATGCGTTCCATCCAACCTCTTCCAAAAGAAGTTGAAATCGAAAATGTCATAGCCCCTAACAAAAGTGTTAGCGCCAACCTTAAGGAAGAGATAACAAGACTCCACTCACAAGGTAGCACAATCGCCAACCTTGAAGAGCAACTGGAAAACGTACAGAAATCTATAGACAAGTTAGTAATGTCCCTTCCAAGCAATAATGTAGAGTCCAACCGTGAAGCAACTCCAAAATCAAAGAACCAACCAAAAAAGAAAAAGATACTTCCCCTTGTTTCAAGTAATGGTGCCAATCGGCAAACTTTCATAAGGTCTCCTTGTTCACCTCTATCGACTTCTCGACAAATTGTGGATACTGATATTGAAAATCGAGCTCCAGAGAATGATGACATTGTATCTAGCGAGACTTTGGCAGAATCTGAGAAAGAAACTCCTACAAAAACTGAAGAAGGTGGAGATGTACCATTGAAAGAAGGCACCGGCTATAGGCGATCAAGTTCAGTGAACATGAAGAAAATGCAGAAGATGTTCCAAAATGCAGCAGAAGAGAATGTCAGAAGCATACGGGCCTATGTGACTGAACTGAAAGAACGTGTTGCAAAACTGCAATACCAGAAGCAACTACTTGTTTGTCAGGTATAATAGTTTATATTCTTGAATTGAATCAGAAGATTTCCAATGCTTATCACCATAACGCTCAGTTTGTTTTGTTTTAAAATTTCCTATTAATGATAAATTACCTTCTGTGTACGTATGCTCTTTTAGGTCCTTGAACTGGAAGCAAACGAGGCAGCTGGATATAATCCAGAGGAAGAAGACATTATGAATGAGCCAGGGGAGCCCCCTGTCTCATGGCAATTAATTTTTAAGGAGCAAAGGCAGCAGATCATTGAGTTATGGGATGTGTGCTATGTATCCATTATTCATAGGACACAGTTTTATTTATTATTTAAAGGGGATCCTGCTGATCAAATATACATGGAAGTGGAGCTCAGACGCTTGACCTGGTTGCAACAGCATTTGACAGAACTCGGCGATGCAAGCCCAGCTCGTGTTGGAGATGAGCCAACAGTTTCCCTATCATCAAGGTTCTCTCTTTTTACTTCTCAACTTAACCGGGAATAAAGACAGCTCTCTTTGTTTTCTTTCAGTTCTTTCGAGTAATGAAAGGATCATCTATTTATTATATTTACTTGCAGTATTAGGGCATTGAAACGTGAAAGGGAATTCCTTGCCAAGAGGCTGACTTCGCGCTTGACTGTAGAAGAGAGAGAGCTATTATATCTTAAATGGGATGTCCCACTTGAGGGAAAGCAGAGGAAGCTGCAATTCATATGTAAACTTTGGACAGATCCCCATGACGCGAAGCACATTCAAGAGAGTGCTGAGATTGTAGCAAAGCTTGTAGGATTCTGTGAAGGAGGAAACATGTCGAAGGAGATGTTTGAACTCAATTTTGCAGTTCCTACTGATAAGAGACCATGGATCATGGGCTGGAACCCAATTTCAAACCTGCTAAATTTATGAGAATTGCATTTTCTGTACATGTAAATCAATTTTGGAGTTCCTCTCCAAATGTTTGATGCTGAATTTCCGTCATAATGCTTTGGGATACTTTCATAATGAATTTTGCGTTATCATTTCAATAAGAATTGATACCTGTTAACTCCATGAGGTAGCAAAGTTCATTTATTTATTGAAGGTTGGATCTTGGTACAACATCTTATTTCACTCCGATTAACGGGATGTTGTAGGTTTGGTAATCTGATGAATGAGATTGTGAGCTCTAGTAATTCTGCATCAGTGTGTTGAGGAGAGAATAGAGCTTATGAGGATGTAATAATGATCCAACGGGATTAGAGATTATAGCAGTAGTTCCTAGGTTCTAACCGCAATATTTGGGTGTGAATGATTATCCCAACAATTAGACATACGATAAACCACACCAAAGTTCCAATATTGTTGCCATGTGATCATGACTACACATTTATTTACGGATTCTTATCAAACTATTGCTCCACAAGGAGTACCATATATATCATACATGCCACACCCAAATATAAAGAAAATCTAATTTATGATCCAAATGTGGGAGAATCTAAGAGCAGCAGCAAGATAAAGCTTTTGTGATGACGACTTAGCATTTGGGGTACGGAGTTCCACAGGTGGATGCAACCTTCCTGGCATTTGGGGAGTCGACAAACTTCTTCAGTCTTGGGTCGTTAAGGTACTGGCAAAGACACGGCTTCTGTTCCTTGATCTTGTCGCAACACAGCTGAGATGGGGGAGAATTTGAAGTTATAGCACTAACACAAGGGCTCAGTTGAGTTGGGTTGCATGTCACTGCCAGTGTCACTTGTATTTCAGCTGCCATTATCAGCATCAAAAACAGAGTGCAAATTGCCACATACGAGCCCTTCATTTTCACTGCACAATAAATGGACTAGCTTCGGTGTGCGCTTAGGGAGAGGTAGAGAAGTGGGTTTATGGTACATTAAGCTTTCTCTGTGGTCTCACTTTATAGATGATGGAAAGTGGAAAAGAATAGGGAATTTGGAATTTCTCAATTAATGGTCAAGGTCACTATAAGGAAAACAATAGAAGAAAACTCAAGCTTAGTGGTCCACTCATTTGTCCTAATGAAATCCTTCCTACCCACTTCGTAAGGGAGAATGATAGGAGTAAGAGGATGCAGCTCTCGGCCATTGTTTTAGGATAAACCAACTTTGCTTTCCTTGCACTTTTGTATCTCATGGTTTACACACCTTTTCAAGTATCAGATCTTCAAGAGGAGGAAATCCAGTTTCATTAAGGATATCAACAAGATTTCACATCTACCTAGGGCCAGTTCTACTAATGATTGAAGATATCTCTCTAGTTGGTATCTATCCACTTTGTCCTCCATATTGATGCTATTGTTGATTTCACTAGTCAATAGGTGAGAATGTGGAATATTGACTTTTTTATTTCTCTTCTTGATTTTTAGATTAGTGGAACCCTTCATTTATCAAATGCATCATGCATGCTTAGTATCATTAATCATTACACCGGATATGGATAGTGCTTCACGCATCTACTTTTCTATTTCTTATAACCTCGGTGGCAATTAGTCAACATTTTTACCGTATTTCCAACTTTCTATATACCAAAAAAAATTTACAAACTAAATCATCATCTTTAGTTTCCATTTCTTGAATGGTTTCTTTGATGAATTATTGCAAGACATAAGGTCTCCTTTTGTTAGACAAGATTTAAAGTTAACCTAGTATGTTAATAAGCTATTCAAACCATAAACAACCTTAAATCAGTTGTATTTTTTAATTTTAAAAATCATATATTTGATTTAATTTTCAGTTTTGTTCTAAACTGAACCAAAACAAACCAATATAATTAAATATACTTTATTAATATGATTAATTTAAGTTATTTTAATTTTTAATACATTTGTTTTTATTAAAAAACTCCAAACAATGGTGATACTGTTTAAGCAAATAACATCTTTTAAATACTTCACTCAATTTCTCTATTGTTTTTTGTTAATTCTTGTTAAAATTTAATTTAATAAAAGTAGAGAAATTTATGTTTAAAATCCTTATTTACTTAAATTTCTTAATTTTCATACTTAACAAATGTTTAGATGTTTTCTAATCAGTTATTT
>JAOQML010000007.1:12681940-12692666 GCA_027568935.1 Erythroxylum urbanii | reverse complement strand
ATTCTTAAAATATTTTATTAATGAATTTATTTCACTTATAAATAAGATTATAAATACATATTAAAAATAAATTTAATATTATATTCAATATTAGTGTCATTTTAAATGTCTCAATGAGATCTTTGTAATGATATTTTTTGTGTATAAGTAATAAATAATTTAAATTTAATTACTTAGTAAATTATGTAAATAAGTCAAATTGTGAGAAGGACATAAAAGGAATATGTAACTAAAAAAATGGTCAAAGATGTCATTTTACAACTTTTGGTGCATGAATAGTAACACATCAAATTTGGTGTGTTGCTATTCATTACAACAAAATGGTGTACAATTTTAGTGTGTTCCTTGGAGTGAATTTATATGGTGTTTTGGTGTGTTGGTTGGAGATGGCTTAATGAAAGGGGTAGCTTGCCCTTAATATTTCTTCCACAGATCAACATGTATGCCTTTCTTCTATAATTAATTACTCCATCTGGTTTTTAATTCATGATCCCCATTTTGTCTATGTTTACCATATAGCACGATAGGTACCTCTGAATTATAATACTCATATAATATTCCATCTATTTTTTGTCAAAAATGATAAGGGAATTTTTTATTAATAAGTATTGAGATGTTCCTGGATGACTAGGAGAAGATTAGTGTTAAAGGCTTTCGAGGAGGTAGTTTGATCTCTAAATGTCATATTGTTTCATTCGTCCCATATTTTTAAGGACAATACGATAATATAATAATTTGAAACATCCATTTCTTTTCGTTATTTCTATGGTCCAGTTTGATACACCATTCTATTATCTCCTTCCACGTGTCATTTAGTTCTTCTGGTTTGCATCTTTGTATGACATGCATCCAAGCTTTCCTTGTGTATGGATGCTTAAAGAAGAGGAGATCCATTGTCTCCATAGCCCTTTGACATAGGATGCATTAGTCAAGAATGGGTATAAATCTTGATAATTTATCAATTATTGGGGGTATATTTTTAATTGCCAACCCTAGTGTTTAGCTACCCATGGGAGGGAGAATTTAATCAACACTAATTTGTTCCATGTTACTCCTAGTTCCTCATAATAGTATAGCTGATTATTAGCTTCTTGATCATCTTATTAGTTGGCACTCTAAAATCTGACCATATTAGCTTAAAGTTTATTATTAATGATTTTGATGATAACCTCATAATATTTCAAAATTCAAATTGGATTTATTTCCTTGCACAATTAACGGTCTAGTTCTCAAAAGAAAATAAAATCATAGGATAAATGCTTCCTTTCTTATAGGAACCTTCCTAATGAACTTACCTTATTTATTTCATAGTATCCGGAAGAATCTTGTTACCATTGGAGTTGTTTCCTTTTATTGTTAATGGGTTAATTCTCAAAAGGAAATAAAATCATACGAAATACGCTTCCTTTCTTGCAGGAACCTTTTTTATGAACTTATCTTATTAGAAATGGTTTATCTGAAAGGATCCTACTAATTATGAAGGCTGTATATTAGCCCCGTGATTTTGGCAAAGATGACACCGAAGTTATTCAGTTTTAAATCCATCCAATTAACTAAGGATTCAAGTGAAGCATCCGCTAGTTGAAAGAAATGCCTACTTAAGGAAGAGCCACTACTTTTACAAAAAGAGATCAGACTCTTGAAATGCATCTATAGCATTAATTCTCTTAAAAGTGATATCATTGTCAAATCTCTTGTGTTTTAGAAAGTGAAAATTCTTTTAGAGAGAGATCATTAAAGCTTATATTGAGCAAATTACATTTTCATCTGTTGAGAGCTTGTAGAGGCTAGCTAAATACTACTAGTTTGGAAAGTTGGAGAACCTTGAAAAATATATACTCATGAGCTTGAAGAGGCTAGTCAAATTACTACTTGGGATTTTAGTGAAACACTTAAGTTGGATACTTGGGGACTGAACGTAGGTTTGGGTTATAAGCCGAACTAGTATAAATCGATTGCATCATTCCTCTCTCTCTTGTTAACTTTTAAATTTTCGCAGTAAATTGTTTATGTTTTCATTTTTACAAGAGGCTCCTTCACTTTTATAATAGATTCCTTCTGTTTTCAACTTACAAAAGGTTTTTTTTTCAGTTTTAACAGGCACATTCTATTTTAAATTATTTTAACAGGATTTATTGTTTAGTAGGCTCTTGTCGTTTAACAGGGTTCCATCGTCTAACATGCTTCTATTGTTTTAAAATTTTAACAGGCCCCTGTCTTTATACGAATTGAAAGTAACTTGCAAATTTTTTTAAGTCACATACAATTCACCCTCCTCTTATGTGTGTTTTCTTTATCATTTGATATCAAATCCAGGTTTCACATTTTTGTATTTTAGAGCATGTGATAGATTATGGCAAACATATTGAGAAGTTTTGAAGGATAATCCATCTACAGGCCTCCTTACTTCAATGGAAACAGCTACTCTTATTAGAAAGAAAGAATGACCATATATCTCCAATCTGTTGATATCAAAGTCTGGCAAGCCATCAGAGTTAGAGCTACATTTCTTACTACTGATAACGTAGAAGCATGCACTGATGCTGATAGATGCACAACTAAACACTAACGCAAAACATCATCTGATATGTACGTTGTCTCCAGAAAAATATGAAAAGATATCTTATTACTCAACAACAAAAGAAATGTGGGATAAACTTTAAGTTACCTTTGAAGGAACGAATGAGGTAAAGAAACATAGAATAAGCTTTTTAGTGCATTAATATGAAACTATTGGCATGAAATAGGGAGAAACCATAGATGAATTCTTTGGACAATTAAAAAACATCATCACGACCTTAAAGAACTTAAGAAAGATATATCCCAATGATGATCTCGTAACGAAGATTCTAAGGTCACTACCAAAGGAATAGAGACCTAAAGTGACAGCTCTAGAAACTGCAAAGGATCTAGACACTATTTCACTCGATAGGCTACGAGGAAACTTGATGATCCATGAAACTGTGCTTAGACGAGATAAAGGATCCTCCTACAGAAAAGGAATGATACTAAAAGTAGTCTAGTCAAATGAGGATTTTGAAAGCTTTGAAGAAGAAGAGCTTGAAAAAGTCAACAACATCTGTCTTATGGCTAAATCAAAGATGATGAGGTATATTATTCTGACTTTGATATTGAAGTTAATGAATTAAAAAATGCATATCATGATTTATATGATTAATACAAAAGGTTGATAGTGAAGTTTTTCAAAAAAGTTGAGAAGTCCAAGATTAATGATGCATCTATAAAGAGTAAGATAAAATCATTGAAATCTGCATATGAGAAATTGGTGATCAAGAATATGTATCTTGAGGTTGATTATAAGCAAAAGTTCTCTAAAAAGGAAGTTCTGGAAGAAAGAGTGGCTAAGTTGGAAAATATGTTACTAAAAAATGATTATGAAAAGGTGAGATAGTTAGAAGAAAAAATTGCCACCTTAGAACTTAAGAAAGAGAAAAGTGCTGGAAATATCTTATATCTAGAAAAAGATCTAACAAATTTCTTTGATGGAAGGAAAAACCTTGATGTAGCGCTTGGTAGTGGTAAATGTGTTTTTGATAAGGCCAAATAGGATACAATGAAAATAACAACATCAAGCCATACAAGAACTTCTTTGTAAAATCTAGTTATAGCTATAGCTAAAACGACAAGAACCTGATACACATTAGAAATTATATCAATTTTCATTCATCTATTCTATGCTTCTACTGTGGTAAACATGTTCATATTAGTCATTCTTATAACTTTCATAGAATGAGAAAATTATCTCAAATGTATGTTTGGAGACCGAAAGGTTAAACTACTAACCTAAAAGGGCTCAAAAAATTTAGGTACCTAAAATAAGGTAATACTTTCTGCAGATATGCTTCAAAATGGAGACACGAGAAAATCAATGAATAGTTGATAGTGGGTGTTCGAGACATATGATAGGTGAAATATCACATTTCAACTTACATTGAAAGAAAAATGGAGTTTTGTAGAAAAATTTCGATTAAAAAAGGGGTACTGCATTTCATCAATTCAAAGCGATTATGGAAGAAAATTTGAAATTTTCTTTGACGAAAATGGTAAGTTGGTAAGAAACAAAACTAGACTTATAGCTCAAGGTTATAATCAACAGCAAGGTATTGATTTTGATGAGACTTGTGCACCTGTTGCTAGGTTAGATTCGATTAGAATTCTACTTGCTTTCTCTTGTTATAGAAATTTTAAGTTATTCCAAATGGATGTCAAAAGTGCCTTCTTAAATGGATACATTAACAAAGAAGTGTTTGTTAAGCAACCTCCAAGTTTTGAGAACAAAGATCATCCAGATTACGTGATGAAGTTATCTAAAGCCCTGTATGGTCTAAAGCAAGCTTCTCAAGCATTGTATAAAAGGTTAAGTAATTTTGTGCTTGAGAATAACTTTGAAAGAGGAAAGGTAGATAAAACCTTATTTATTAAGAGAAAGGATAATGATTTACTTATAGTACAAATATATGTTGATGACATAATATTTAGTACTACTAATCCATCCTTCTACGAAAAATTCTTAACTTTAATCCAGGGGCAGATATATATATTTTATAATGACAAAGGGGGAGAGTTAAGAGTTAATGATATATTTTCGCCTTGCATGATTTTGAGCATGACATGTTATATATCTCTTCAATAACTTTGTTGCTACTTTTTTTTTCCTAATTCATTCGTTTCCTTTTACTTTTTGATAATGACAAAGGGGAAGAATTAAGATGACAATATATTTTGCTAAAAGATGTATGATATAGTTGCGTGACTTTTACTTGCATGATTTGTGAGCATGATGAATATATGATATATGTTACTAACTAAATATGTGAAGTTTGAATCTATGATTTGTTAACTATAGGCTTCTTACTAGGAAAGCAAAGGCTCTTTCTAATAAGTAAGAACTTATAAAATCTATAGGTATTTTTCGAAACCCTTCATTATTAGTTGAATTTTGAAAATATATCTGTTATTATTTGTCATCATCAAAAAGGAGAAGATTGTTAGTTTAAGGTTTATTATTAATGATTTTGATGATAACCTCATAATATTTCAAAATTTAATTTGGGTTTATTTCCTTGTATAATTAACCGTCTAATTCTCAACAGAAAATAAAATCATAGGATAAATGCTTCATTTCTTGTAGGAACCTTCCTAATGAACTTACCTTATTTATTTCACAGTATTCGGAATAATCTTTTTATCATTAGAGTTATTTCCTTTCATTGTTAACTGGTTAATTCTCAAAAGGAAATAAAATCATACAAAATACGCTTCCTTTCTTGTAGGAATCTTCTTTATGAACTTACCTTATTAGAAATGGTTCATCCGAAATGATCCTACTAATTATGAAAGTTGTATATTAGCCCCGTGAGTACTGGAAGATTTTTGGCAAAGATAACATCGAAGTTATTTAGATTTAAATCCATCCAGTTAACTAAGGATTCAAGTGAAGCAATGGCTAGTTGAAAGAAATGCCTACTTAACAAAGAGCTACTTCTTTTGTGAAAAGAGATCAGACTCTTGAAATACATCTATAGAATCAATTCTCTTGAAAGTGATATCAATGTTAAATCTCTTGTGCTTTAGAAAGTGAAAATTCTTTTTGAGAGAGATCATTGAAGCTCATATCGAGCAAATTACATTTTAATCTATTGAGAGCTTATAGAGACTAGATAAATACCACTAGTTTGGAAGGTTAGAAAACCTTTAAAAATATGTACTCATGAGCTTGAAGAGGCTCCCAAAATTACTACTTGGGATTTTAGTGAAACAATCAAGTTGAATACTCAGGGACTAGATGTAGGCTTGGGTTATAAGCCGAACCAGTATAAATCGACTGTGTCATTCCTCTCTCTCTCTTTTTAAAATTTAAATTTCCATAGTATATATTTTTTTTCATTTTTGTAAAAAGCTCCTTCACTTTTAGAATAGGCTTCTTCATTTTCAAGTTGTAAGAGGTTCTTTTCAGTTTTAACAGGCACCTTCTTTTTTAAATTGTTTTAATATGATTTATCGTTTAGTAGATTCCTGTCTTTTAACAGGGTTCCATTGTCTGAAAGGTTCCTATTGTTTTTAAATTTTAAGGGGCCCCTATCTTTATACAAATTGAAAGTAACTTGCAAATTCTTTTAAAGTAACACACAATTCACCCTCCTTTTGTGTGTTTTTTCTTTATCAGACCCTTCATATATTATTGAATCTTGTTTTATAGAATTTAGCTTACAATTTCTCAGAAATTATAACAAATTTGAATCAAGATTTACCAATGTATCTAGATTAGAGAGTGCCTGGGATACGGTAACCTTTTATTGATTCACTACCTTAAGAGTTTGCAGCTCCTGTAATTTGTTAAGTATCCTATAACGAGACCATTTATTCCTCTAGAAAGAGATTTTCTTCCCATCTCCAAATTTATAATAAATGTTCTCTTTAATCTCATCCATGGTCCCAAAGATATTTACCATGATTTTTTAAGCATTCTTTTAGCAGGTTAGACTAAAAAAAATAACGCCCTCTTATATAGTAAATATTCACCCATCTAACCCATAAAGAGTATTCCTCCCTTATTAATCTCTACACCCCATTTAATATCCTCAATGGGGATGAGATCCAGACCCAATTGACTTCTAGGAATATAAATTTATTTTCATTTTACACTTTCTTGTATGTATCCTCTAGACCACCACCCTAGAGGAATCTTCTAAAAGTCCTCTCCATCTACTTTATTATGGTCTTAGTAATAACCAAATGTGAAGCCTAATAGATGCTCAAGGAACTTAGGTATAAGGATATTAATTATACTTTTCCTGCTAGAGATAACCACTTTGATATCCAGCTCAATATCTCTAATTTTATCCAGGATAGGTTTGTATTATAAAATCAGTGGTTTGTTATATGAGATGGGGATCATCAGGTATTATAGTGGTAATTTTTGTATCCTGATTCTTATTATGCTGCATAATCATGTACTTTGGGAAGTTGCTTTGTATGATAAAAACATACCACCTTTTCATTATAGATTTTCTTTCTTGATATTTTGTTAAACATTTTGATGCCTTTATCAAGTTTTAAGACAAAATTATCATCAACTCTTAAGAAGAGGAATATGTCATCCACAAAACTTAGAAACATTTAGTTATTTCCACTACCCTTACTAATAACTTATTGAGGGTTTTTATAGATAGGGTAAATAGATAAGGAGAAATTAGATCTCCTTGCTGAGCCCTTTATAGGTTCTAGTTAACTTTGATGGTTCTTTATTAACTAGAATGTTGAAGGAGACCTTTATGACGCGTTGTTCTATCCTTTGTGTAAGGTTAACATGGAATCTAAATTTTTTCAATACATTTAAGATGAAACTCTAGTCTAATGTGTCATAAGCCTTTTGAAAGTCTATCTTAAGGTCACAATTCATATTGCTCCATTTCCTTATGTAGATATTTTGCAATTCTTATACGAAAATAATGTTATCACTAATTTATCTACCTGGGATGAGTGCTCCTACTAATGGGTTACATAATTAATCATGTTTATGTTCATTCTTTCTGCTAATATCCTTGATATTTTCTTTTTAATAGAATTACAACATGCAATAGGTTTGTAATTTTGTACTAAATTATGCTATTTTCCTTTAGGAAACACGGTTATAAATGTCTTGTTAATCTCTTTCAGGAGTTTCCATCTTTAAAAAAGTTCCTTAGCTGCTTCCTTAGTAGTTCCCCATATTAGATTCCATGTTTTCTAGAAGAAATACACATTCATCCCATCAAGGCCAGGGGCTTTTTGGGGGTTAAAAGACTGTGAGCTATTCTTAATTTCAGATCTAATGACTTGCTAAGATAGGATATTTACTTCCTTAATAGTTAATTGATCCTGTATTATCTCTTTAAATAGTTATACTAAGGAAGTAATATCTGAGATGTGTCTATTATACTTGAGAAGAAATTGAAAAATTCCTTCATGATTATATCTTGCCCTATGATAATGGAATTACACATATTAAGGGAGGTGATCTTATTTGTGGCTTTTCTTATCGTAATCTATTTATGAAAGAAACTATAATCCCTATCTGCCTTTATTGGCATTGTTATTCTTGATCTTTACCTCATTATAGATATTTCAAACTCTAATACTTATGTGTAGTATAAGAGGGGCCATTTTTCCCTCTCTTATAATAGCCCATTAGTAGGATTTTGATATAATTCAGACTGAGCTTGAGTCAGTTTTTGGTTGGATAAGTCTAGAAGATGTTTTACACTTCCTGTTATTACCTTATGTAGTTTCTTCCGTTCCTCCTTGATGTTCTATAACTTCCTAGTATATTGGAATTGTTTTGTTCCCATATAGTTCCCTTAAAATCCTCTATTAATTACATAATCAAAGTCCTCCACTCTAGTTAGACAATTGTTACATCTAAATGATGTCTTCATTGGCCTATTAGAATTTAAGACAATAATAATGCATGGTGAGTGATCGAATATTAATGAGTTAGGTAAAAAGGATATACTATTTGGGTAGTTTTTCATCCACTATAAGTTCACCATATATTTGTCCAACTTCTTCCTTAGGTTCCATTTTCCTTTTTGTCTATTGATCTAGGTGTAGAGATTTCCTTCATATAGGACATTAAATAGTCAAGTATCTCAAATGCATATTCTAAGATCCTCAATAAAATTTATTTCACATACATTCCCCTTTTCCTCATTTAGATCTTTTGTTACATTAAATTCTCCAATTGCTAGCTAAGATTCTTAGGTATTAACTCCCAAGATCCTGAGCTTAATCTATAGATCTACTCTTTAGAAATTATGTTTAAATCCATATATCATTGATATGTTATCCTCCCATGGTCTTGTATTGACCTTGCCTGAATATGTATCATTTGATTAAAATTTTAGGCATTCAAATTTCAACTTCCTTAACATTTTAGAGAAGTAGTATTCTCCAATTGAGATGATAATTATAATAATCTATCATCTTCTATTTATTTTACAAAAGATTAAGGTGGAATTCTCAGTCTTAATCCTTGACTAAAAAATGCAAAAATACTCGACTTATTATCATATGTGAAATTTCTAAATACTAGATGTTTTATGGGGGAATTTATACCCCTTTCAATCCAAGCAACAATCTTTATGATCCATTAGTCGAAGAGGTTGCCCTCTTCTTCTTAATGTTTTTCCTTTTATAGTATGAGATTTTGAATTCCTCTTATATAAATTGCTCCTTGTTTAATAGATTCTTTTAGATAATAACATTGTCTATTGATTCTTTTGCTTGTTTAATTTTCTGCTCTAATTGGTCCTATTATGTTGAGACATCCTTTACCTTTTGAATAGGCAGTATTTCATTTTGGCTTGATTTATTGGATTGTTAGAATGTATAGGTGTATTCATTGTCTAGTCCTCTAAGTCTATTTCACCTATCAATTCTTAAAACCCCTAATTTTGAATATCCTTCCCTTAGGTCTCTATAGGTTAGTTATCTTTTGTTTGGGTTTCCATGTATAAATAACTTTAATTGTATCTTCCACTTCCACCAATTCCATATTTAAGTTAAACTTTATTATAGGTATCTCCTCATGTAAATCCTTCATGGTATCAACAAGCACATATATTCAAACATAGTTTATGCATTTGATTTTATCAGTTAATTGGTCAAAGCATAAAGGTTTACCTATATAGCTTGCAATATGACTCAATCCATTAGTAGTTTAGTACTCTAGTGGAATTCCTACATATAGATCCATATAGGAATGTTTTTTTGATCTTATTTCTTCTTTATCTATTCCAGGTTTCTAGGTTTGTAGTAGTAGGGGCTTATTTAGCACATGCTAGGGGTTGGCCTCAAACACTCTTGTAGCCAATTCCTTGGTAGTAAATTTTAAGAAAAAGATGTCATCTTCATTAATTAAAATCTCCAAAGGATCATATGCTCTCCAGTTTGTAGATATCCAAGTCATCATCATAGGGTAAGACATCCTCTTATCTATAAGGAATCTAACCAATATAGAGCTCAAATGTGCAAATCCCTTTCTCAAAACCTTAACAGGAGGGGATACTATCTGCTACCCTAAAATTCTACTTAAGGGTGAGTATGATAACTTTGTTTCATATATAACATCACTTACTACTTAAGTCCAAGACAACTTAGCCTAAGGTTATGCGGGATCTGCTAGAGGCTACTGTGAAAAGATGAGGTTTATGTGTTCCAGGGATGATTTTGGGGTTAGGAGAGGGAATTTATTTAGGGAACATCTCCATTATCTGAGGATTGAGCCATATTAGACAAAGGAGGATGACAATGTTAAGAAACAATAGTTACAGTGATAAACCAGGAGTACTTTAGGAAAGTCCCTATTGTATATGTGGAGGAGTTAGTTAGGCAATGTGGAGGTGTTTTGAGGGTAGAAGAAACAATAATGTAGGCTAGAACAGAAAGGGTAAAAGTTGAGGTGTAGGAAGACGATGGTAGTAGAAGGAAGTTGAAGATGTAAGGACAAGCTTTGGACTCCATAGAGTCTCTCTCTACCATATGATTAGTAATTCATTTTGGACTTTAATTTAAAGAGTCTAATTGACTAATTTTAATCTAATTAAAAATAATTAATTATAGTTTTAGAAAACAACTTCACAAAATTTTAAATTAGGAATCAATTTAATCATTAATCTTCATTAGATTAAAAAATAATTGATTTAATATTTTAATTGATTAGATC
>JAOQML010000007.1:12647044-12681840 GCA_027568935.1 Erythroxylum urbanii | reverse complement strand
TCCATAAACACTTCAATGATCCTTTCAATATAGTCGAAAAATATGCTCATCATGCATCTTTGAAACGTAGCAGGTGCATTACACAAACCAAAGGGCATTTTCCTATATACATATGTATCAAAAGGACAAGTAAAAGTAGTCTTTTCTTGATCTTCTCAAGCAATTACAATCTAATTATAACCACTATATCCATCAAGAAAATAGTAGAAAGACTTACCTACCAAGCGCTCCAGCATTTGTTCCATGAAAGGTAAAGGAAAGTGATCCTTGCGAGTAGAAAGATTCAACTTTCTGTAGTTGATGCACATGCGCCAACCACTTTGCACCCTTTGAGGTACAAGCTCAACATTCTTGTTTCGCACCACAGTGACACCAGTCTTTTGGGGAACCATATGAATAATGCCACCCATTTACTGTCAGTGATAGGAAAAATCACACCTGCATCTAAAAGTTTCAAGATTTCTGTTTTGACAACCTCCAACATAGGTGGATTGAGGCGTCTTTGCATCTCCCTAGATGGCTTCGAATTCTCCTCCAATAGTATGCGATGCATACACATTGAAGGACTACAATATAGCGGTCTACAATATAGCGGTCTTATGTTCCCTAAGAATATTCACCAATCTTTCTTCCTGCACACTTGTTAGATTCTTTGCATTGATAACAAGTAAAGTATCATCAGTGCCAAGAAACACATATTTCAAGTTATCAGGCAAAGGTTTCAAATCAAGCTCAGGTGCATGCAAGATAGATGGAAAAAGTTTCTTAATGAGAAATTAGAACCTCAATGAAAGCAAGATCATACAGAATAGACTAGAGAACATGCAAAGCTAAAACAGATTCTTTAACTTTCAAAGACAAGTAGAAATCAGGAAAATCACACCCATTCTCATCCATGTGAATCATGGCATTCTCATCATCAAATCCATACCAAATAGCCAAGTCTAATCCATCATTGAACTCAAAATTAAATCTATCATTAATAAGCTCATCAACATGGTCTAAACACTTGATAGAATAAACATGATCATAAGGGTACCTAAGAGCATCATTAATATTGAATTTAGCAACATCTCCTACACTCATGGCCAATGTATCATGCTCACAATTAATCTTAGTTTTAGCAGTCTTTAAGAAAGACCTACCAAGCAAAATAGGGGTGCTTTTGTGTGAGTGATCAATTTCCATATCAAACACATAAAAATCACAAGGAATAAGCAATTCACCTATTTTGACTAAGATATCTTCTATTATACCAAGAGGATACACATAAGATTTATCAACAAGTTGAATGACAACACTAGTATTATTCAAAGGCTCAAGACTATGAGAATTATAGACATGCTTAGGCATCACACTAATTGAAGCTCCTAAATCACATATGGCCTTTTCGAATCGAGAATTACCAATTACACATGCGATAGCAAATGCATCTAGGTCTTTTTGATTATTAGGTAATTTCTTTTGCATGATAGCAAATACTAACTCTCCTATGCTCACTGTATCATGTCTTTTAAGCTTTTGTGCTCTCTTGGATGTGCAAAGTTCCTTTAGGAATTTGGCATATTTTGGTACTTTTCTGATTGCATCTAGTAGTGGAATGTTGATTTCCACCCTTTTGAATAAATCAAGGATTTCCTTTTCTTTTTCCTCCTTTTTGTCTTTAGCATTGGAAGCATTCCAAGGAAAAGGAGTAGTCAGTTTGAAATTGGAATTCAAAGAGTCAGAACTTGCCTTTAGAGTACTAAGGGTGCTCTCGGATTTTGATGAAGAAGAAGGATTTGCCTCTTTTGTTGGAGGGGTGCTTTTAGACTTTTGTTGATCAAGTGGGGCCGAATGCTTCTCAAGCTTATCTTCCTCCTCCAAAGTAATTTCTTTCCTCTTTTGCTCACCAAGTGTTTTACCGCTTCTTAATTCAATTGCTTGGTTGGATTCTTTCAAATTTAGAGCTTGAGAGGGCAATCTCCCACTACCTTGTGCATCCAACCTTCCAAGAGTGGAAGCCATCTGTCTCATCTATCTATCCAAATTTTGAATGCTCGCCTCTATTTTCTATTGAAAAGTCATAAAACTTTGCTGTATAGCCATTGCGTTTCTCATCATCTCTCTCAGTTCTTTCAACTCACTCTTATTAGATGAATTAGAAGGATTGGGCGTAATTAGTTATCTAGGTGGATAGTTGGATTGAGAAGAGAAACTAGGAGGCTTTTGTGGTCAGTTTTGAGGTGGTTGATTTGGGCTGCCATGATGAAAATTTGGGTGATCTCTCCATCCAAGGTTGTAAGTTTGGGAATAGGGATCATATTTTCGTTATAGTTATGGGTTAAAGTTTCCACCTATGGCATTGGCTTAAGCTACACGTTCTTCATGCATTTGAGGACAATAATCACTAGTATGATCATGCATGCAACAAATAGAACATGTTTGTGCCATATTACCACACAAGAGAGATTTCACAAGAGAAGTAAGCTCTTTTTGAGATGAAGCAAGTTCATGCAATTGAGATCCAAAGTTAGAGCTACTTACCTCATTCACACCACATTTGGCATGAAGATTGTCTCTTGTTCCAAAGTTCTTAGAATTGACAGCCATTTTAGTTAATAGGTAGCGTGCATCATTCATGTTGGCCAAATTATTCACAATACGCAGTGGAGCGGACCATACTACACAACAAGAAGTATAATCCAAATTTCACAACATGTACGAAATTACCTCTTGACGAGGATTGTTATTTTCTTTTCAGATTTGTAGACGCTACAGTATGCAAACGTCCTCTACCAGTATCCATACAAGGATGAACGGTCCGGGCAGTGGCTAATGTGTACTATGTTCTCTCTGTGGGTCATTCCAATATATGTTCTCTAACATATATCTATATTTCTGATTTGATAACTCATATCCATGATCAGTAAAATGTGATCATCAATCAGAACACATACTAGCTTGATTCATTATTGTTCCACCAATAACGATCGACCAGGGACAGTTCAGAATAGTATTATAATGCTTGTGGTTTTACTATCAAGTCACATATTTGATGACATAAGCCTAATACTATTCATAGAACGTAAATCACATTACATAAACAACATGCATGTATATATAAAAGGAATACCTCATAATATATTATTAACAAGTCATAATGTTAATACATGAATCATAAATATCCATTGGCCTAGGGCACACTACTAATAAAAACAACGCATTTATGCACCTTTGGTCGGCAAAACAGCCAGTTGGCATGATCACTAGGCACCTTCGATGGCTGAAATAGGCTATTCACACGTTTGCTAGGCACCTAATGCGAGAAAAACAACCTATCGGTACACCTTCGGTGGGTAACACAGCCCTTTCACACAGTCGCTAGGCATCATCAACAGGCAAAATAGCCAGTTAGGCACCTTCGATGGGAAAAACAGCCCATTGGCATACCTTTGGCAGGAAAAAGAGACTATTGGCACACCTTCAATGGCAAAATGACACGCTGGCATGGTCACAAGGCACCGTCAATGGGAGAAATAGCCCATTGGGCATCTTCGGTCGAAAGCATCGCCCGTTGGCACACCTTCAGTAGGTAACATAGCCTGTTGGTACGTCTTCCTTGGATAAAACAGCCCTTTGGCATAGTCACTAGGCACCTTCAGTGGGCAAAATAGCCCGTTGGCATATTGGTGAGGCACATTCATTAAGAAAAATAGCCTATGGGCATACCTTTAGTGGGCAACACATCACTTTGACATCGTCGCTAAGCATCTTTGGTGGACAAAACAATCATTAAGGCAAATTCAATGAGAAAAATAGCCAGTTGGCACACATTCGGTGGGAAAAGGGCACATTGGCATATTGTTAGGCTCCTTCGGTTGGCAAAACAACCCATTGGCACATTTGTTAGACACCTTCGATGGGAAAAATAGCCAGCTGGCACAACTTTGGTTGGCAAAACAACTTGTTGGCACACCTTTATGGGAAAAATAGTCCGTTGGCCTGATCACTAGGCATCTTAGGTGGGACAAACAACCAGTTAGCACACATTGGGTGGGCAAAACAACTCGTTGGCATGATTGTTAGGGACATACGGTGGGAAAAATAGCCTGTTGGGCACCTTCGGTGGGAAAAACAACTCGTTGGCACATCTTTGATGGGCAAAACAGCCTGTTAGCACACCTTTAGTGGGCAAAACAGTACATTGGCATGATCACTAGGCATCTTCTATGGCAAAAACAACCCATTGGCATGTTCGCTTGGCATCTGCTGTGGGAAAACAACCCGTTAGTACATCTTCGCTAGGCAACACAGCCCTTTCACATAGTTGCTAGGCATCATCGATGGGAAAAATAGTCAGTTGGGCATCTTCGATGGGAAAATAGCTCTTGGCATACCTTCGGTAGGCAAAATAGACTGTTGGCACAACTTTGATTGGCAAAACAGTACGTTGACATAGTCACGAGGCACCTTCAATGGGAGAAATAGCCCTTTGGGCATCTTTGGTTAGAAGCACAACCCGTTGGCACACCTTCGATAGGCACACCTTCGGTAGGCAAAGACAACCCTTTGGGAGGTTCACTAGGAACCTTCGGTGGGCAAAACAACCCGTTGGCTTATTGACGAGGCACTTTTAGTGGGAAAAATAGCCCGTGGGTAAACCTTCAGTGGGGTAATATAGCCCGTTGGTACGGTCGCTAGGCATCTTTGGTGGGCAAAACAGTCAATTGGGCACCTTCAATGGGAGAAACAGCCCGTTGGCACACATTCGGTAGGTACAAAGCCCGTTGGCACACATTTGATGGGCAAAATAGCCCGTTGGAATGGTCCCCAGTCACCTTCGGTGGGAAAACCAGTCTGTTAGGCTAAATAGCAAGTTGGCACGATCGCTAAGGACCTTTGATAGGCAAAATAGCACATTAGGTTGTTTGCTTGGCACCTTTGGTGGGAAAAATAGCCCATTGGCACACCTTTGGTGGGAAAACACCACGGTCGCATAGTCATTAGACACTTTCGATGGGCTAAATAGCTCTATTGCATAGTCATTAGGCACCTTTGGTAGGAAAAACGACCCTTTAGGCACCACCGATGTGACACACAACTTGCTGGCACAGTTGCTAGGCATCGTTAGTGCAAAAAGGCAGTTGGCACAACTTCGGTGGGCAAAATAACCTATTGTCATAGTTGTTAGGCACCTTCGTACGAAAAAAATAGCCCGTTCTCACAATCATTAGGTACCTTCGATGGGAAAAATAGCCCATTGGGCACGTTTGGTGGGAAACACAACCCGTTGACACACCTTAGGTGGGCAAAACAGCCCGTTGGCATGGTCACTCGATACCTTTGGCTGGTAAAACAACTCGTTAGCACTGTCACTAGGCAACTTCGGTAGGAAAAACAGTCTGTTGATGTGAACTTTAGGCACCTAATATGGGACAAACAGCCAGCTAGTACACATTCGGGGGCTAAAATAGCCTATTCGTGTGGTTGTTAGGGACCTTCGGTGGAAAAAACAACCTGTTGTGCACCTTTGGTGAGAAAAACAACTCGTTAGCACAACTTCGGTAGGCAAAACAACCCATTAGCACACGTTTGGTAGGCAAAATAGTCCGTTGGCACGGTCACAAGCACCTTCGGTGGCAAAAATAGCCCATTGGGACATTCGCTAGGCACCTGCTGTAGGAAAAACAACCTATTAGTACACCTTGGGTGGGCAACACAGCCATTTCACATAGTCGCTAGGCTTCATCAACGGGTAAAGCAGCCAGTTAGGCACCTTCAATGGGAAAAACAGCCCGTTGATACACTTTTGACATGTAAAAGAAATAGCTGGCACATCTTCGGTGGGCAAAAAAGCACGTTGACACAATCACGAGGCACCTTTAATATGAGAAATAGCCCATTCAGTACCTTCGGTCAGAAGCATAGCCTGTTGGCACACCTTCAGAAGGTAAAATAGCCCGTTCGTACACCTTTGGTGGACAAAATAACCCTTTGGCATAGTCACTAGGCACCTTCGATGGGAAAATAGCCCGTTGGCATGTTGGCGAGGCACGTTCGGCAAGAACAACAGCCCATGGACACATCTTCGGTGCATAACACATCCCGTTGGCACGGTCCTTATGCATCTTTGGTGGGCAAAATAGTCAGTTACGCACCTTCAATGGGAAAAACCACACGCTAACACACTTTGGTAAGCAAAACAGCACGTTGGCACACATTTGCTGGGCAAAATAGCTCGTTGGCACAATCGCTGGTCAGCTTCGGTGGGAAAACCAATCTATTGGGCTTAATAGCACATTGACATGATCTTTAGGGTCCTTCGATAGGAAAACTAGCCCATTGGTATGTTTGCTAGGCACCTTTGGTGGGAAAAACACCACGATCGCATAGTTGATAGACACTTTCGGTAGGAAAGATAGCCCGTTGGCACACCTTCGATGGGAAAATAGCACATTCGTAAGATTGCTAGGCACCTTCGGTGGGTAAAACAGCCCATTGGCACGTTTGCTAAGCACCTTCCATGGGAAAAATAGCCCGTTGGCACACCTTTAGTGGGTAAAATAGTCCGTTGATGCTATCACTAGGCATCATCGATGGGCAAAACAGTTAGTTGGGCACCTTCAACAAGAAAAAAAGGCCATTGGCACACCCTCGATAGGCAAAACAACTTATTGACATACCTTTGGTAGGCAAAAGAACCCTTTGGGACGGTCACCTAGCACCTTCAATGGGAGAAACAGCTCGTTGGGCACCACTGATGTGATACACAGCCCGTTGGCACACCTTCGATGGGAAAAATAGCACATTGGCACGATTGCTAGGCACCTTTGGTGGGCAAAATAGCCCATTGGTACAGTCGTTAGGCAATTTCAATGCAAAAATAGAACAACTTCGGTGGGTAAAAAAACCTGTTGCAACAGTCGCTAGGCACCTTCGTAGGGAAAAATTACCCGTTCACACAGTCGCCAGGTAGCTTCGGTGGCAAATATAGCCCATTGGGCACGTTCAGCGAGAAGCACAACCTGTTGGCACACCTTCGGTTGGCAAAGCAGTTCGTTGGCACGGTCTCTTGACGCTTTTAGTAGGCAAAATAACCCGTTAGCACTATCACTAGGCACCTTTCGTAGGAAAAACAGTCTATTAGCATGATCACTAGGCATAATAGATGGGACAAACAGCCAGCAAGCACACATTCGGTGGGCAAAATAGCTCGTTGGCATGATTGCTAGGGATCTTCGGAGGGAAAAATAGCCTATTGGGCATCTTCGGTGGGAAAAACAACTCGTTGGCACAACTTCGGTGGCCAAAACAACCCATTAGCACAACTTTGGTGGGCAAAACAGCCCATTGGTATGATCACTAGGCACCTTCGGTAGCAAAAATAATATGTAGGCACATTCATTAGGATCCTTTAATAGGTGAAATAGCCCGTTGGGCACCTTCAGTCGGAAGCATAGCTCGTTGGCATGCCTTCGATGGGTAAAACGGCCCATTGGCACACCTTTGGTTTGCAAAACAACCCTTTGGCAGTGTCATTAGGCACCTTTAGTGGGTAAAACAACCTGTTGGCATGATGGAGAGGCACCTTCGACGTGAAAAACAGACCATGGGCATAACTTCTGTGGGCAGCACATCCCATTGGCATGGTCGCTAGGCATCTTTGGTGGGCAAAACAGTCAATTAGCCACCTTCAATGGGAAAAACAGCTCGTTAACACACCTTCGGTAGGCAAACAAACAGTTGGCACATATTTGGTGGGCAAAATAGCCCATTGGCACGATCGCCAGTCACCTTTGCTTGGAAAACCATCCTGTTAGGCAAAATAGCACGTTGGCACAATCGCTAGGGACCTTCTATAGGCAAAGTAGCCCATTAGGATGTTCGCTAGGCATCTTCGGTGGGAAAAATAGCCAGCTGGCATAACTTTAATGGGAAAAACACCACAGTCGCATAGTCGCTAGACATTTATAGTGGGAAAAATAGCCTGTTGGCACGGTCGCTAGGCATCTTCGGTGGGAAAAATAGCACGTTGGGCACCACCGATGTGATACACAGCTTGTTGACACACCTTTGGTGGGAAAAACAACACATTGGTGCAATTGCTAGCCATCTTCGGTGAGCAAAATAGCCCATTGGGACAGTCATCAGGCATCTTCAGTGAAAAAATAACAGTTGGCAAAACTTTGGTGGGCAAAACAACCCTTTGCCATGGTCACTAGGCACCTTCGTAGGGAAAAGCAGCCAATTCACACAGTTCTTAGCTACCTACGGTGGGAAAAATAGCCCATTGGGAACCTTTTGTGCATAGCGCAACCCGTTGGCATATCTTTGATGGGCAAAACAACCCATTGGCAAGGTCGCTCGGCACCTTTGGTAGGCAAAACAACCCGTTAGCACTATCACTAGGCACCTTCAGTGGGAAAAAAGTCTGTTGGCGTGAACACTAGGCACCTTAGTTGGGACAAACAGCCAGCTAGCACACATTCGGTGGGCAAAACAACTCATTGGCATGATTGCTAGGGACCTTTAATAGGAAAAGCAGCCTATTGGACACCTATGGTGGGAAAAACAACTCGTTAGCACAACATCGATGGGCAAAACAACTCGTTGTCACACCTTTGGCGGGGAAAACAGCCCATTGGCATGATCACTAGGCTTCTTTGCTGGAAAAAATAGGTCGTTGGCACGTTCATTAGGCACTTGCTATAGGAAAAAAACCATTGGTACACCTTTAGTAGGCAACATAGCTTTTTCACACAGTCATTAGGCATCATCAATCAGCAAAACAGTCAGTTGGGCACCTTCGATGGGAAAAACAACCCATTACACACCTTTGGCAGGGAAAAGAGACTGTTGGCACAATCGTGAGGCACCTTTAACTGAAGAAATAGTCCATTGGGCATCTTCAGTCGGAAGCACATCCTGTTTGCATACCTTTAATAAGTAAAATAGCCTGTTGGCAGAACTTTCTATGGATGAAACAACCCTTTGGCACATCTTCGGTTTACAAAACAACCCATTGGCACACCTTTGGTAGGGAAAACAGCCCGTTGGTGCACCTTTGATGGATAAAACAACCCTTTGGCACAGTCACTAAGCACCTTCGGTGGGCAAAACAACTCGTTGGGACAGTCACTAGGCAACTTCAATGGGAAAAATAGCCTGCAAATAGCTTATGACACACCTTTGGTGGGTAAAACAACCCCTTGGCACAGTCGCTAAGCATCATTGATGGGCAAAACAGTTAGCTGGGCACCTTCAATGGGAAAAACAACCCATTGACACACAATCGGTAGGCAAAATAGCTTGTTGGCACATCTTTTGTGGGCAAAACAATCTGTTCGAACGGTCGACTAGCATCTTCAGTGGGAGAAACAGCCCGTTTGGCACCACCGGTGTGATACACAACTCGTTGGCGCGCTTTCGATGGGAAAAATAGCATATTGGCACGACTGCTAGGTACCTTCGGCAAGCAAAATAGCCCATTCGCACGGTCGCTCGACAACTTCAGTGCAAAAACAACAGTTTGCACCTTTGTAGGGAAAATTGGCCTGTTCATAGAGTCGCCAAGCACCTTCGATGGGAAATATAACCCATTGGGCATGTCCGGTGGGAAGCACAACCCGTTGGCACACATTCAGCGGGCAAAACATCTAGTTCGCACGGTCGCTCAACACCTTTGGTGGGCAAAATAGTCAGTTAGCACTGTCACTAGGCACCTGCGGCAAGAAAAACAATCTATTGGCGTGATCACTAGGCACCTTAGTTGGGACAAATAGCCAGCTAGCACACATTCAGTGGGCAAAACAGCTCGTTGGCATGATTGCTAGGGACCTTTGGAGGGAAAATAGCATGTTGGGAATTTTCGATGGGAAAAACAACTCGTTGGCATAACTTCTATGGGCAAAACAACCCGTTAGCACACCTTTGGTGGCAAAATAGCCCGTTAGTATGGTCATTAGGAAACTTCGATGGCAAAAACAGCCTATTGGCACGTTCGTTTGGCACCTTCAATGGGTGAAATAGCACGTTGGGCATCTTCGGGCAAAAGCACAACTTGTTGGCACATCTTTTGTAGGTCAAACAGCCCGTTGACAAACCTTAGGTGGACAAAACAACCCTTTGGCATAGTCACTAGGCCCCTTTGGTGGGCAAAATAGCCCGTTGGCATGTTGGCGAGGGACATTTGACGTGAAAAACAGCCCATGGCCATAACTTCGGTGGGCAACACATCCAGTTGGCACAGTTGCTAGGCATCTTTGATGGGCAAAACAGTCAATTAGGCACCTTCAATGGGAAAAATAGCCCATTGACACACCTTCGGTAGGTAAAACAGCCCGTTGGCATATATTTGGTGGGAAAAATAGCCTATTGGCACGATCACCAACCACCTTCGCTGGAAAAACTAGCCTGTTGGGCTAAATAGCACATTGGCACGATTGCTATAGACCTTCCATAGGTAAAATAGCCCATTGGGATGTTCGCTAGGCACCTTCAGTGGGAAAAATAACCAGTTTGCACACGTTTGGTTTGAAAAACATCATGTTTGCACAGTCGCTAGACATTTTTGGTAGGTAAAATAGCCCGTCGGTACTATCGCTAGGCATCTTCGATGAAAAAAACAGGTTATTGGGCATCATCGGTGTGATTCACAGCTAGTTGGCATACCTTCGGTGGGAAAAATAGCACATTGGCACAATTGCTAGGCAACTTTGGTGGGTAAAATAACCCGTTGCCATGGTCGTCAGGCATCTTCAATGCAAAAACAACAGTTGGCACAACTTTGGTGGGCAAAACAATCCATTACCACAGTCACTAGGCACTTTTGTAGGGAAAAGTAGCCATTTTGCACAGTCGTCAGGTACCTTAGATGGGAAAAATACCCCATTGGGAACCTTCAGTGTGAAGCACAACCTGTTGACACACCTTTAGTGGGCAAAAAAGCCCGTTGGCATGGTCGCTCAGTGCCTTTGGTGGACAAAATAGCCCATTAGCACTATCACTAGGCACCTTTGGTGGGAAAAATAGTCTATTGACGTGAACACTAGACACCTTAGTTGGGACAAACAGCCAACTAGCACACATTTGGTGGGCAAAACAACCCATTGCCATGATTACTAGGGACCTTCGATTGGAAAAGCAGCCTGTTGGGCACCCTCGGTGGGAAAACAACTCATTGGCACAACTTTGATGTGTAAAACAACCCATTAGCGCACCTTTGGTGGGGAAAATAGCCTATCGGCAAGGTCATTAGGCACCTTCGGTGGCAAAAATAACTCATTGGCACGTTTTCCAGGCACCTGCTGCAGGAAAAAACCCATTGGTACACCTTTGGTAGGCAACATAACTTTTTCACACAACTTTTTTACACAATCGGTAGGCATCATTGATTGGAAAAACAGTCAGTTGGGCATCTTTAATGGGAAAAACAACCCATTTGCACACCTTTGGCAGGCAAAAGAGACTATTGGCACACCTTCAGTGGCAAAATGACACGTTGGCATGGTCGCGAGGCATCTTCAATGGGAGAAATAGCTTGTTGGGCATCTTCGGTCTAAAGCACAACTCGTTGGCACACCTTTGGTGGGAAAAACAACCTATTGGCATAACCTTCTATGTATGAAACATCCCTTTGGCACATCTTCAGTAGGCAAAATAGCCCGTTGGCACACCTTCAGTAGGTGAAACAGCCCGTACACCTTCGGTGGGCAACACATCTTTTTCACACAACTTTTTTACACAGCGCTAGGCATCATTAATGGGCAAAACAGTCAGTTGGGCATCTTTGATGGGAAAAACAAACCCGTTTGCACACCTTCAATGGGTAAAATGACACATTGGCATGGTCGCGAGGCATCTTCAATGGGAGAAATAGCTCATTAGGCATCTTCGATCTAAAGCACAACTCGTTGGCACACCTTTGGTAGGCAAAACAGCCTATTGGCATAACCTTATGTGTATGAAACAACCCTTTGGCACATCTTCAGCAGGCAAAATAGCCCGTTGGTACGCCTTCGGTAGGTGAAACAGCCCGTACACTTTCGGTGGATAAAACAACCCATTGGGGAAAATGACCTGTTGGGCACCTTAAGTCAGAAGCACAGCTGTTGGCACACCTTTGCTAGGTAAAATAGCCCGTTGGCACACCTTCGGTGGATGAAACAGCCTATTGATATGGTCACTAGGCACCTTTGGTGAGCAAAACAACTCGTTGGTACATTGGAGAGGCACCTTCGATGGAAAAAATAGCCCATTGGCACACCTTCGGTGGGCAACACATCTTGTTTGTACAATTAGTAGGCATATGTGGTAGGCAAAAAGTAAGTTAGGCACCTTCAATGGGAAAAATAGCTTGTTGACACACCTTTGGTAGGCAAAACAGCCAGTTGGCACACATTTGGTGGGCAAAATAGCTCGTTGACACAATCGCGAGTCAGTTCGGTGGGAAAACCAGCTTGTTGGGCTAAATAGCACGTTGGCACAGTCGCTAGGGACCTTTGATAGACAAAATAGGCCATTGGTATGTTTGTTAGGCACTCTTGGTGGGAAAAAACAGCCCATTGGTACACCTTTGGTGGGAAAAACACCACAATCGCACAGTTGATAGACTCTTTTGGTAGGAAAAACAGTTCGTTGGCACACCTTCGATGGGAAAAATAGCACATTGGCACGATTGTTAGGTTCCTTTGATGGGCAAATTAACTCGTTGGCACGTTCACTATGCACATTCGATGGGAAAAATAGCCTATTCGCACACCTTCAGTGGGCAAAATAGCCTATTGGCACACCTTTGATCGGTAAAATAGCCCGTTGGCACAGTCGCTAGGCATCATTGATGGGCAAAATAGTTAGTTGGGCACTGTCATTAGAAAAAACAGCCCACTGGCAGACCCTCGATAGGCAAAACAGCTTATTGGCACTCCTTTGGTGGGCAAAACAACCCTTTGGGACAGTCGCCTGGCACCTTCAATGGGAGAAACAGCCCATTAGTACTGTCACTAGGCACCTTCGATGGGAAAAACAGTCCATTAGCACTGTGACTAGGCACCTTTGATGGGAAAAATAGTCTGTTGCCGTGATCACTAAGCACCTTAGGTGGCACAAATAATCGGCTAGCACAAATTCGATGGGCAAAATAGCTCGTTGGTATGATTGCTAGGGACCTTGGGTAGGAAAAACAACCTGTTAGACACCTTCGGTGGGAAAATCAACTCATTGGCACAACTTTGATGGGCAAAACAACCTATTAGCACACCTCTGGTGGGCAAAACAGCCCATTGGCAGGGACACCTAGCACCTTCGGTGGCAAAAACAGCTTGTTGGCACGTTCGCTAGGCACCTTCAGTGGGTAAAATAATCCGTTGGGCACCTTTGGTATGTAAAACAGCCCGTTGGCACACCTTCGGTAGACAAAGCAGCCATTTGGCATAGTCACTAGGCACCTTTGGTCAGCAAAACAGCCTATTGGCATGTTGGCAAGGTAGCTTCGAGGAGAAAAACAGCACATGGGCACAACTTCGATAGGCAACACTTCCCATTGGCACAGACGCTAGGCATCTTTGGCGGGCAAAACAATCAGTTAGGCACTTTTACTAGGAAAAATAGCCCATTAACACACATTCAATAGGCAAAATAGCCCGTTGGCACATATTTGGTGGGCAAAATAGCCCGTTAGCACCATCGCTCGTCAACTTTGGTGGGAAAATCACCTTATTAGGCTAAATAGCACATTGGCACGATTGTTAGGATCCTTCGATAGGCAAAATAGCCCATTGGGATGTTTGTTAGGCAACTTTGGTGGGAAAATAGCTAGTTGATAGACGTTTTGTGGGAAAAACACCACGGTCACAAAGTCGCTAGACACTTTCGGTTGACAAGAAAGACCGTTGGCACAGTTGCTAAGCAACTTCAATGGGAAAAACAGCTCGTTGGGCACCACCAGTGTGATACACAACTCGTTGGTACACCTTTGGTGGGAAAAACAGAATATTGGTGCAATTTCTAGGAACCTTCGGTGGGAAAAATAGTCCCTTAGAATAGTCGTCAGGTATCTTCAGTGCAAAAATAGCAGTTGGCACAACTTTGGTGGGCAAAAAAGTCTATTAGCGTGATCACTAGGCACTTTAGGTGGGACAAACAACTAACTAGCACACATTCGGTGGGAAAAATAGCTCAATGGCATGATTGCTAGGGACCTTCAGAGGAAAAACAACCTGTTAGGCATTTTTGATGGGAAAAACAACTCGTTAACACAACTTCTATAGGCAAAACAACTCGTTAGCACACCTTTGGTTAGCAAAAAGCCCTTTGGCACGGTCACTAGGCATCTTCGGTGGAAAAAACATCCCGTTGACACGTTCACTAGGCACCTGCTGTGGGAAAAACAACCCATTGGTACACCTTTTGTGGGTAACACAAACCTTTCACATAATTGCTAGGCACCATCAATAGGCAAAACAGTCAGTCAGGCACCTTTCATGGGAAAAATAGCTCGTTGGCACACCTTGGGTAGGTAAAAAAGAGTGTTGGCACAGCTTTAGTGGGCAAAATGACACGTTAATATAGTCACGAGGCACCTTCAATAGGAAAAATAGCCCATTGGGCACCTTCAGATTGAAGCATAGCCCGTTGGCACAACTTTGGTAGGTAAAACAGCCCGTTGGTACACCTTAGGTGGACAAAATAGCCCTTTGGCACAGTCACTAGGCACCTTCAGTGGGTAAAACAGCTCGTTGACATATTGGTGAGGCACCTTCGATGGCAAAAGCAGCCCATGGGCACACCTTTGGTGGGCAACACATCCCATTGGCACGGTCGTTAAGCATCTTTGGTGCACAAAACAATTAGTTAGGCACCTTTATTGGGAAAAGAACCTATTGGCACACCTTCGGTGGGAAAAACAACACATTGTCATGATTGCTAGGCTCCTTCAGTAAGCAAAACAACTCGTTGGCACATACGCTAGGCACCATTGATGGGAGAAATAGCCCATTGGCACACCTTCAGTGGACAAAACAACCCGATGGCACACCTTTGATGGATAAAATAGCCCATTGACATAGTTGTTGGGCATCATCGATGGGCAAAAACAATTAGTTAGGCACCTTCAATGGAAAAAATAGCCTGTTCGTAGATCCTTAGTAAGCAAAACAGCTTGTTGGCATATATGTCGTAGGCAAAACAACCCATTGGGACGGTCATCTAGCACATTTAGTGGGAAAAATAGCTCGTTGGGCATCACCAGTGTGATACATAATCTGTTGGCACATCTTTGATGGGAAAAACAACACATTGGCACGATTTCTTGACACCTTCGGTGGGTAAAATAGCCCATGGGCACGGTCGCTAGGCATCTTCAGTACAAAAATAGCAGTTGGCATAACTTTTGTGGGCAAAACAACCTGTTGCCACCATCGCTAGGCACCTTCGAAGGGAAAAATGGCCCGTTCACATAATTGTTAGGTACCTTCGGTGGGAAAAATGGCCCATTGGGCACCTTCAGTGGGAAGCACAACATATTGGCACATCTTTGGTGGGTAAAACAACCCATTGGCACAGTAGCTCAGCACCTTTGGTGGTCAAAACAGCCCGTTAGCACTGTCACTAGGCACCTTCGGTTGGAAAAACAATCATTTGGCACGATCACTAGGAGCCTTAGGTGGGACAAACAGCCTGTTGGCACACATTCGGTGGGTAAAATAGCTTGTTGGCATGATTGCTAGGCACCTTCGATGGGAAAAACAGTTTATTGGGCACCTTTAATGGGAAAAACAACTTGCTGGCACACCTTTGATGAGAAAAATAGCCTGTTGGCACACCTTTGGTGGGCAAACAGCTCGTTGGCAAGGTCACTTCACACCTTCGGTGGCAAAAATAGCCCATTGGCACGTTCACTAGGCACCTGTTGTGGAAAAAAAAGCCTGTTGATGCATCTTCGGTGGGCAACATAGCCCTTTCACACAGTCGCTAAGCATCATCGTTGGGCAAAACAATCAGTTGGGCACCTTCGATAGGAGAAAAAACCCATTGGCACACCTTTGGTAGGCAAAACAGACTACTGGCATACCTTTGGTGGGCAAAACAGCCCGTCCACATAGTCACGAGGCACCTTCAATGGGAGAAATAACCCGTTAGGCACCTTCTGTCGGAAGCACAGAGCGTTGGCACATCTTCGACAGACAAAACAACTCATTGGCACACCTTTGGTAGACAAAGCAGCCCATCAGAACGATTACTAGGCACCTTCGGTGGGTAAAACAACCCGTTGGCACGTTGGCGAGGCACCTTCGGTTGGAAAAACAACACGTTGGCACATCTTCGATGGGCAACACATCCTGTTGGCAAGGTCGCTAGACATCTTTGGAGGGCAACACAGTGAATTAGGCAGCTTCAGTGGGAAAAACAGGTCATTCATACACCTTAGATAGGCAAAACAACATGTTGGCACACATTTGGTAGGCAAAATAGCCCATTGGCATGGTCGCTAGTCTCCTTTGATGGGAAAATCAACCTGTCGGGCTAAATAGGATGTTACCATGATCGCTAGGGACCTTTAATAGGCAAAATAGCAGATTAGGATGTTCGCCAGGCACCTTCGGTGGGAAAAAATAGCCTATTGGCACACCGTTGGTGGGAAAAACACCATGGTCACACAGTCGCTAGAAACTTTCGATGAGCAAAATAACCCATTGGTATGGTCACTAGGCACCTTCGATGGGTAAAATAGCCCGTTGGCACACTTTTGGTGGGAAAAACACCACGATCGTATAGTCACTGGACACTTTCGGTAGGCAAAATAGCCTGTGACAATCGCTAGGCACCTTCACTGTGAAAAACAGTAGTTGGTACACCTTCAGTGGGTGAAACGGCCTGTTGCAATGGTCCTAGGCACCTTTGTTGGGAAAAACAACCCATTCGCGTAGACATCAGGTACCTTTGGTGGGAAGATAGTCCTTTGGACACCTTCGGTGGGAAGCACAATCCATTGGCACACCTTTAGTGGGCAAAACAGCCCCTTGGCACGGTCGGTCGACACCTTTAGTAGGCAAAATAGCCCGTTAGCACTATCACTAGGCACCTTCGGTGGGAAAAATAGTCTGTTGGCGTGATCACTAAATACCTTAGGTTGGACAAACAGCTACTTAGCACAAATTCAGTAGGTAAAACAGCTCGTTAGCATGATTTCTAGGGACCTTTGGTGGGAAAAATAGCTTGTTGGGCTCCTTCGATGGGAAAAACAACTCGTTGGCACATGTTTGATGGGTAAAACACCCCGTTGGCACACCTTTGATGTGCAAAACAGCCCTTTGGCACAATCACTAGGAATCTTCGGTGGCAAAAATGCTTCGTTGGCATGTTCTCTAGGTATTTACTGTGGGAAAAATAGCCTATTGGTGCACCTTCAGTGGGCAACACAGCTCTTTCACTCGATCGCTTGGCATCATCGATGGGCAAAACAGTCACTTGGGCACCTTTGATGGGTAAAAAAACTCGTTGGCACACTTTTGATAGGTAAAACAGATTGTTGGAACACCTTCAGTCTACAAAACAGCCTATTGGTACACCTTTGGTGGGAAAAACACCACGGTCGCACAGTCGTTAGACACCTTCGGTGGGTAAAATAGCCCATTGGCACGGTCACTAGGCACCTTTGGTAGGAAAAACAACATGTTGGCATACCTTTGGTGGGAAAAACACCACAGTTGAACAGTGATGGGTGTCGAATCCACCAAAAATAATAACCTGCTCTTCCTACAAAAGAAAACTTGTAAATAGGGTGAGAAGGGTCGAACCCTAGGGACTAGCTTTGTCGTAGATTAACCAGAACTGAAAATAAAACTAAAAATTTAAACGGGGGATTTAAGAACAGAATCGAAATTGAATTAAATTAAAGTAAAATAAGAAATTAATATTGAAACCTGAAATCAAGGAGATGAATTCAGCCAAGGTATACCGCGGTTCGGAGCTTATTATGATTGATCATTGATTCAAATAATAATCTTTAATTCCAAATTACAGGCAAATTAAAGTTAGGAAGAACGTCAACCTAACCAATCCTACCGTACTATTAGGTTATTAAGATTCGATCTAATAATAACCCCTAATTAACTAGCAACCCTAAGTACGACGAAAGGTTTAACCGTTAACAGCCTTAAAAACTAGTAGGACTTTGACCTAATTAATAGAAACTACGAGCTTCCATTTAAATTAGATTATAATCTTTCTTAACACAACCTAAAAAGTTCTACCCAATTAGATTTGCATCAATTACCACTTTTATCGACTTAATTAAACAATTACGGATTCAATTAAGTAGAATGGTGATGAAGATTGCTATCAAACAATTAACGGGCCCTGTTGAATCATTCAATAGAATCAAATTAAGGGATGGATTTTCCCAATAAACCACAGAAAGATTATAAATGCAAAAAGAAATCAAAGAATCAGATTAAGAACTGTTCAATCTTACAAACATAATCAAGCTCCTACCTTGGATTAAACCTTGACTGAATAAAGCGACTAGCCACGCATGGCTATTGAAGAAAACATCGTAAAGTTGTCAAATATTTTGTCAATCCCGTCACTATTCTAAAGGCGGCGAAAAGTCCCCAACAAATGACCTAATTTTGGTTTTAAATACTCCCAAAAGTGGGGCCTAACATTATATAATTAAAAAGGGCCCACAAAATATGAGTTTAATATCCTTCCTTGGTTCAAAATCGCGCTGGGCATAGGCTGATAAATCACTTGTCAGCCACAATTCACGATTCTATCCGCACCTTCTCTGCCGGCAGCTTAGTCTTGCCCAAGAGCAGTGACCAGCTTCACTTCCTGCTTCCAAAAATCCAACAACAGCTCCCTAGATTAAAACTTCATTAATTATGCTCCAATTGCTCCATTCTTGACAAATCCAACATTCCCTAACATAAAAACATTAAACCAAGTAAAAGCATTCTTTTAAGCACAAACACAACCAAATAAGCACAATATCAAGCACAAAAACGTGTTGGATTTGCAAGTTATCAAATTCCCCCACACTTATCCCATGCTTGTCCTCAAGCATTACTCAAAACTCAAGCAAAAATCTGTTCATTAGAATGGAACTCTTTCCCAAACATTCACAATCCTTGCAAACCAATCGGAAAAACAATCTTAATTATTAAGCAAAGTTAAATTGACTAAGTTTATTTGAAGTTCAAAAAGACTAAAGAGCTGAAGTTAGATTCTCCCAAACATAAAACCTAAGGCTTGAACATTTTTAATTAAAACATGCAATTTTAAGTTCCAAAGCGATTATATCATTACTTGGAGTATGTTCACATAACCTGCGAAGTCACTCAAAAATCATTGCAACCACAAAAAATAAACTTAAACTATATTGAACTTATTTGACTTCCTAGTGCTTGAACATTTATCGCTAACATGAGTGAGTCAGCATTTTATGGAAACCCGCTTACGGGTACCTGGCTTCACAAACTCATGCGGCAAGGCGAACCTACTCTTTATCCATCTTCGGACAGCGGAGTACTGCGACTGCTCAAGACTTTGGGTGCTGCCTTCATTTTTTATTTATTTGGTTTCTCTATTTGCCTTTGGCCCTTTTTATAATTTTCCTTTTTTTTTCTCTTTTTTTTTCTTTTTTTTTTCTTTTTATAACTCACAGAATGCTCATCTCCATGACCAAGCAGGTTACACAAAAATTCTAAAAGTAATGACTGTGATTTAAACTCATGCAAATTATTAGTTCCACCATTATTAGTTCAAGCCTCAAATACTATATCAAAGAGAATCCTAAATTCAACAACTTATTCTTAGTGGACAAGAGATAAAGTTAGTTAAGTCAACTTCGCTAGACTAATTAAGAGAGCTTTTCAACCTAGTTCAAAGGACTAATCCTATTCAAGAAAGAAGTTCCAAAAATTTTGTTTACTCAAAAAGGCTTTGCATGTAGAGTTTCAAGTCACACTTGAGGAACACTAATAAACCCATAGAGTGAACCCAAATTCAGCACATAACATCAAACATTCAAACAATTTACTCTAATAATCATGGGATAAGTGTCTTAACTTTCTAACTCAAAGAAGCATTTTTTCTCAAAAATAATAATAATGGTCAATTTTTTACTTGAAATAAGCACATGGCAGCAATAAAATCTCAAAATTCATCATATACGCCATAATATAAAAGTTAAAACTGACCAAAAAGGAGCAAATTGCTAAGAGCACTACAGTGGCAGTAGCTATATAACAATTTTAAGCTCAAAATTTCAGCAAAATGACACCACATTTAAGCAAATAAATTCCCAACAATTAAACTCCCTCCCCCACACTTATTTCACACATTGTCCTCAATGTGGACAAATCACAATCAAACTCAAGAGGGGGTCTCAAGCAAATTAAAATTTAAGAGAGTAAGAGATTAAGAAAACTGCCCTGTTTCGCGCCAAACATCCACTCATCAACTTACTTGAGTTATCATAGTTGTTTGCTTCTAACAAGCAACTTCACCCTTCATGCAACCTGTTTTTTTTTTTTTTTTTTCAGACCAATATTACGCATCAAATTCATAATCACAATTAATGTTGATTGCACAATTAAAAATAGTGATAAAAATGAACCTATTTCTAAATAGAAATAGAAAAACTTGGATAAGCAAGTCACATTTATCAGCATATAAAATTGAATCAGTAATGCAGTCTACATCATGCTATAAAAGTTCATGAAGATCCAAGACTTGAAATGTAGCATACAAGTTTGGAGAGCACAAAACAAACTAGATGCATAATAATAATAACTGAATGACGGTAATTGCAAAAAGAAAGATCCTAGGCATGATTACTTTACTAAGAATATTGATGCCTAAGTGCCTAACAATTTAACCAGTAATTCAATTCAATTTATATTTCAAAATAGCAAAATATCCCAAACTAGCAGAATTGGAAATTCAATTCATTCAATCTATCTATTCGTAACATAATCAGAAAGATTAATTCAAGGAAGCGTACCTGGGTATGGGACTAACCTTAACGGTTGATGAGTAGGGCTCACTCGAAAGATCTGCTTTTACCGTCTGTTGTGGGTGGTTCGGCCTGCTGTAGCTGGATGGCGGTGAAGTGAAGGCTGAAACGTCGGTGGAGCAGCTATGGTCGGCAGCGTTGGATTTGTGGCAGGACACCGTTCGATGGGCGTTGATGGAGTGTCGGTTCATTGAGTGAGAACGGCGGAGAAGAGCAGTAGCTGGAGGAAAAGAAAAGATCGAAGGGTGTGTTCGGGCTAGGTAATGCGGCAGATCTGAGGCGGCTGGTGGTGGATCGCGGCAAGAGGAGATCTGAGGCGGCTGTGGTGGATCGCAGTGGGTCGGTCGTGAGAGGGAAGGGAAATGAGTGCTTTATCCTTTTACTCCATCTGTAAAAAAAATAATTGATTAAACTTATTAACTTAGAGTGTAGTAGAGAAAATAAAAGGAAAAAGAAAGAAAAAAAACAAAGGGGCATAAAATTTTAAAACCCATTGTACCGTTTAAGTTCACCACCGTAAATAAAATTAAAAACTAACACTTTTTCCTTGCAATTAACAGACCTCACCATTAAAGACTCACTTTTCTCAAAATATTCAGACTAGTCAGGGAAGAAGATGGCACTGTTCCATTTTTTTTTATTTTTTTATTTTTTTTTTATGCAGTAAAACAAAATAAAATAAACAATTATAGCAAAAATTCAAACTAGCAAGAATGTGCTGGGTTGCCTCCCAGTAAGCGCCACAGTTTAACGTCTCCGGCTAGACGTTCCTGCATTTCTCAAGTCAACTTCTCTGGTTCCTCCAACTCCAGATTCTCAGATTGAGGAATCTTCAACCCTTCATAAAACGATTTCAAACGATGCCCATTAACTTTGAAAATTTTATTAGTTTCGAGGCTTTTAATCTCCACTGCGCCATGAGCAAACACATTAATAACAACAAATGGTCCAGTCCATCTAGACCTTAGCTTACCAGGAAATAATTTCAATTTAGAATGGAAAAGTAGAACTTTCTGACCAACTATAAAATGCTTCCTGGATATCATGCGATCATGGAAAGCTTTAGTCTTTTCTTTGTAAATTCTTGAACTTTCATAAGCTTCATTGCGAATTTCCTCAAGCTCCTGTAACTGCAACTTCCTATGCTCACCAGCTTCTTCAAACTTCATGTTGCATCGCTTAATTGCCCAAAATGCTCGGTGTTCCACCTCAACAGGCAAATGGCAAGGTTTGCCATAAACTAAGCGATAAGGTGACATTCCAATCGGCGTCTTATACGCTGTTCTATAGGCCCATAAAGCATCTTCCAATTTAGTACTCCAATCTTTTCTACTAAGATTCACAGTCTTTTCGAGTATGGACTTCACTTCTCTATTCGAAATTTCTGCTTGTCCACTTGTTTGCGGGTGATAGGCTGTGGAGATGCGATGCGTAACACCGTACTTTCTAAATAGATTCTCCATCACCTTGTTGCAAAAATGAGTTCCTCGATCACTGATAATCGCTCTCGGAATACCGAACCGAGAGAAGATATGGCCTTTGACAAAATTCACCACCGTCGTAGCATCATCAGTTTGGGTCGCTTTTGCTTCAACCCACTTGGAAACATAATCTACTGCTAACAGTATGTAGTTGTTTCCGAATGACGACGGGAATGGCCCCATGAAATCTATACCCCAAACATCAAATATCTCACATATCAAAATGGAAGTGAGGGGCATCTGATCTCGACGACTTAAATTACCTGTCTTCTGACAATTTGCACAAGACTTGCAATAAATGTACGAGTCTTTGAACATAGATGGCCAAAATAGGCCACACTCCAAAATCTTGCGCACTGTCCTTTGGGGACCAAAATGACCTCCACACGTCGATGAATGACAGAATCTCAAAATGGACTGCACCTTTATGTCCATAACACATCTTCGAATAACTTGATCAGAACAAAACTTCCATAGGTAGGGATCATCCCAAGCATAATACTTAGCATCCCTCTTGATCTTCTCCTTTGCAGCTCTAGTCAAATTTCCCGATAAAGTTCCAGCAACTAGATAATTTACTATATCAGCATACCATGGAACAACTTTTTGGAAACTAAGAAGTTGTTCATCCGGAAAATCATCATCCAACGGCTTCGGTTTCTCATTCAAAATTAACCGACTAAGGTGATCAGCCACAAGGTTTTCAGACCCTTTTTTATCTCGTATCTCCATGTTGAATTCTTGAAGCAAAAGGATCCAACGAATCAAACGAGGCTTTGACTCCTTCTTCTTTATCAAGTATCTCAAGGCTGCATGGTCAGAAAAAACTATCACCTTAGTTCCCAACAAATATGACCGGAACTTCTTCAAAGCAAACACAATTGCCAAAAGCTCTTTCTCCGTGGTGGAGTAATTGCATTGGGCATTGTCTAAAGTCCTTGACGCATAATATATGACATGAGGATTCTTCTCAATCCGCTGCCCAAGAACAGCGCCTACAGCATAGTTACTCGCATCACACATAATCTCAAAAGGGTAGCTCCAATTGGGTGGCTGAACTATCGGTGCAGAAATCAGCTTCTCTTTCAGCATATCAAACGCTTCTCTACATTCCTCACTGAATTCGAAAGGCACATCTTTTTGCAAAAGCTTGCAGAGTGGTTGAGCTATCTTCGAGAAATCCTTAATAAAGCGCCTGTAAAAACCTGCATGGCCAAGAAAAGAACGAATCTCCCGCACACTTGTGGGGTAAGGTAAGGATTTAATCACATCAATTTTAGCTTTATCAACCTCAATGCCCTTGGATGAAACAATGTGTCCTAGAATCAAACCTTGGTCCACCATAAAATGGCATTTCTCATAATTCAACACTAGGTTTGACTCTATACACCTCTTTAAAACTTTGGTAAGGTTAGTTAAACATTCATCAAAACTATTACCATAGACGGTAAAGTCATCCATGAATACCTCTATGATTTCCTCTACAAAGTCTGAGAATATACTTACCATACATCTTTGGAACGTGGCTGGTGCGTTGCATAAGCCAAATGGCATCCGTCGATAGGCGAATGTACCAAAAGGGCAAGTGAAAGTCATCTTTTCTTAGTCTTCGGGTGCCACCGGTACTTGAAAGAAACCTGAAAAACCATCAAGACAACAATAATGAGATCGACCAGCTAACCTTTCCAACATTTGATCAATAAAAGGAAGTGGGAAATGATCTTTTCTCGTGGCTGCATTCAACTTCCTATAATCTATGCACACTCTCCACCCATTTTGGACTCTTTGAGGCACTAACTCTCCTTCCGCATTCTCTACCACAGTAATTCCGGTCTTCTTTGGCACTACTTGTACCGGGCTCACCCATTTGCTATCGGAAATTGGATAGATCATGCCGGCATCTAACAACTTCAGTATCTCCTTCTTCACCACCTCCATCATAGGTGGATTTAAACGCCTTTGAGCATCTCTTGTAGGCTTGCTACCTTCCTCCAAAAGAATCCGATGCATGCATGTTGAAGGACTTAATCCTTTAATGTCAGCTATTGTCCATCCAATAGCCTCTTTAAACTCCTTAAGAACTTGAATCAAGCTTTCCTCTTCCACTTTGCTAAGTTTGTTGGAGATAATAACGGGTAATGTATCTCCATCTCCCAAAAACACGTATTTTAAATGGCCGGGCAGCGGCTTTAAGTCTAACTTTGGGGGTTGCAAAACAGATGGTAAAATTTTCTCATGGTGAGAAGGCAAAATGGCACGGCTGTGGCTGTTCTTCAGGGGCTGATTTGCCTCCAATTCACCTACAATTTCCTGCACTTTTTCATCAACTAAGAAGACTTCTTCAAGCTGTTTAAGGCTGTCCAAATTAATGTCCCTGCAAAGCACTAAATCAAGCTCGTCAATAGCATCTAGCTCAAAAACTTCTTGGGCTAAAGGATCAATAACATCAATACAACAAAGGGTAGACACTTCACTTGGGTATTTCATTGCCTCATAAACATTAAATTGGACTTTCTCACCATTAAATTCCATAGACAATGTTCCTTCATAGGCATCAATTTTTGTCCTAGCGGTGCGAAGGAAAGGTCTCCCAAGCAACAAATCAGCTGTATTCGAGGATTTATCGTCCTCCATATTAAGCACATAAAAGTCAGCTGGAAAAATTAAATCACCTACCTGGACCAAGATATCCTCTAGCAGACCCACGGGATAAACAATAGACCTGTCTGCCAATTGAATAATGATACGTGTTTCTTTCAAAGGGCTACCCTTGAAAGATGAATAAATAGACAAAGGCATGACATTTATAGAAGCTCCTAAGTCGCACATAGCTCTCCTAATTTCTACATTGCCTATCTTACAAGGAATAGCAAACATACCTCGATCCTTGCATTTTTGGGGAAGTTTCTTCCTTTGAATCATGGCGGAGCAAACCTCACTCATCTCCACCTTCTCTACACTATCTACCTTCCTCTTGTTGGTACAAAGTTCCTTGAGAAACTTTGCATACCGGGGTATTTGCTTTATGGCAGCAAGCAATGGAATATTCACCTCCACTTTGCGGAAAGTCTCCAAAATATCCTTCTCCTCACTTTCTCTTCTTGTCTTAGCCAACCTCTCGGGGAAAGGAGGCTGGATAGTAAAAGTTTGGGGCTGTTCAACTTCAGATTGCTTGGGGACCTCATTTTGCTCAATTTCCACCTCTTTTTCAGCTTTTTGCTTGGACCCGCTGCTGCCTTTCCTTGGGGCTGGTATATTTAGCTCTTTACCGCTTCTCAAAGTGATTGCACTTGCATTTTCTCTTGGGTTTATAACTGTTTGAGAAGGTAACTTTCCTTGATTCTCCATCCTGCTCACGGAAGAGGCAAGCTGGCTGACTTGAGTCTCCAAGTTTTGTAAGCTCCTCTTTGTTTCTTGTTGAAAGGCATTCATATTGGTGGTAACCCCACTCAATTCCCTCCTAGTTTCTTGCTGAAACGTGGCTGTACTAGTGGCAAGAGATTTAACAATTTCTTCCAAAGACATACTCGAATTGGAAGCTTGTTGAGGAGGCGGTCTAACTTGCTGAAAATTTGATTGCTGAAAATTCTGCCTATTCCCATAACCATAATTCTGCTGATTTCTCCATCCTTCATTAGATGAATTAGGGAATGAGTTGTTTGGCCTTCGGGGCTGCCCGGGAAATCCTCCCATAGCATTCACCTGCTCTTGATCATCTTGTATTTGAGAACACATATCCGTTGGATGATCGGATGAATTGCACAATCCACACACATTTGCACGGGCATTGAATCCTGCAGTGAAAGTTTTAAACATAGATGTTAGTTCATTTAGTCTATCCTCCACAGAAGAACTATTTACCTGATAGATTTTCCTTGAGGACTCCTCAACTTGCCCAAATTGCTGTGAATTGGCTGCCATAGTGGTTATAATCTCCCTAGCTTGGGTTGGAGTTTTATTTACCAAGGCACCTCCACTTGCCGCATCAACCATTTTTCTTTCCATATCCACCATTCCTTCATAGAAATATTGGATCAGAGACTGATCTGACATCCCATGTTGTGGGCAAGTGGCACATAATCTCTTAAATCTCTCCCAATAGTCATAAAGGCTCTCTCCAACTCGTTGCTTTATCCCACATATTTCCCTACTAATAATGGCTGCTCTGGAAGCGGGGAAATATTTCTCCAAAAATGCTTGAGCCATAGCAGGCCATGTCGTTATGGAGCCGGGTGGTAGGTTTAGCAACCATTCTTTAGCAGCGTCTTTAAGTGAAAACGGAAATGCTCTCAACTTAATTTGCTCTTCCGTCACCCCTTGAGGTTTCATACTAGAGCAAACTCCATGAAACTCTTTCAAAAAATTGTGTGGGTTTTCGGTTTTAATTCCATGAAAGGTGGGTAGTTGGTGAATCAAGCCCGATTTCAACTCGAACGGCCCTTCTAAATCGGGAAAAGCAATGCACAGGGGCTACTGAGTTATGGGGGCAGCTTGTAACTCTCTAACAGTCCGGTTGTCACCCATATCTTCTTCTATATAAACTTCAGTGGAAGATTCTTCAGATTCTAAGCTGTCCTCCTCAAATTCCGCTGGATTTTCACCAAAATCAGCAGCTACAACTCCCAAATCAGATGCGGAAGCTGCTTCCAACCACTTCCTTTCTTTAGCTCTCTTTCTCAACGAACGGGCTGTCTTCTCTATCTCTGGATCGAATTCTAGTTGCAAATGTTCAGACCTGGTCATCCAAAAAGACAACAAACAGTAAAGTGAACTAGTCCCCAGCAACGGCGCCAAAATTTGATGGGTGTCGAATCCACCAAAAATAATAACCTGCTCTTCCTACAAAAGAAAACTTGTAAATAGGGTGAGAAGGGTCGAACCCTAGGGACTAGCTTTGTCGTAGATTAACCAGAACTGAAAATAAAACTAAAAATTTAAACGGGGGATTTAAGAACAGAATCGAAATTGAATTAAATTAAAGTAAAATAAGAAATTAATATTGAAACCTGAAATCAAGGAGATGAATTCAGCCAAGGTATACCGCGGTTCGGAGCTTATTATGATTGATCATTGATTCAAATAATAATCTTTAATTCCAAATTACAGGCAAATTAAAGTTAGGAAGAACGTCAACCTAACCAATCCTACCGTACTATTAGGTTATTAAGATTCGATCTAATAATAACCCCTAATTAACTAGCAACCCTAAGTACGACGAAAGGTTTAACCGTTAACAGCCTTAAAAACTAGTAGGACTTTGACCTAATTAATAGAAACTACGAGCTTCCATTTAAATTAGATTATAATCTTTCTTAACACAACCTAAAAAGTTCTACCCAATTAGATTTGCATCAATTACCACTTTTATCGACTTAATTAAACAATTACGGATTCAATTAAGTAGAATGGTGATGAAGATTGCTATCAAACAATTAACGGGCCCTGTTGAATCATTCAATAGAATCAAATTAAGGGATGGATTTTCCCAATAAACCACAGAAAGATTATAAATGCAAAAAGAAATCAAAGAATCAGATTAAGAACTGTTCAATCTTACAAACATAATCAAGCTCCTACCTTGGATTAAACCTTGACTGAATAAAGCGACTAGCCACGCATGGCTATTGAAGAAAACATCGTAAAGTTGTCAAATATTTTGTCAATCCCGTCACTATTCTAAAGGCGGCGAAAAGTCCCCAACAAATGACCTAATTTTGGTTTTAAATACTCCCAAAAGTGGGGCCTAACATTATATAATTAAAAAGGGCCCACAAAATATGAGTTTAATATCCTTCCTTGGTTCAAAATCGCGCTGGGCATAGGCTGATAAATCACTTGTCAGCCACAATTCACGATTCTATCCGCACCTTCTCTGCCGGCAGCTTAGTCTTGCCCAAGAGCAGTGACCAGCTTCACTTCCTGCTTCCAAAAATCCAACAACAGCTCCCTAGATTAAAACTTCATTAATTATGCTCCAATTGCTCCATTCTTGACAAATCCAACATTCCCTAACATAAAAACATTAAACCAAGTAAAAGCATTCTTTTAAGCACAAACACAACCAAATAAGCACAATATCAAGCACAAAAACGTGTTGGATTTGCAAGTTATCAAACAGTCAGCAGACACTTTCGGTGGGAAAAATAGCCCGTTGGTATAGTCGCTAGGCACCTTTGATGGGAAAAACAGCCCATTGCCACAGTCCCTAGGCACCTTCGGTGGGGGCAGCAGCCTATTGGCAAGGTAGTTAGGTACCTTTGATGGGAAGCACAACCTATTGGTAGGCAAAATGGCCCATTGGCACAGTAGCTCGACAGCTTTGGTGGGCAAAACAGCCCGCTAGCACTGTCACTAGGCACCTTCGATAGGCAAAACGACCCGTTGGCACGTTGACAAGGCACCTTTGGTGGGAAAAGCAGCCCGTTGGCATACCTTTGGTGGGCAACACATCCCATTGGCAAGGTCACTAGACATCTTTGGTGGGCAAAACAGTTAGTTAGGCACCTTCAGTGGGAAAAATAGCCCGTTGGCACACCTTCATTAGGAAAAACAACCCGTTGGCACACATTTTGTCCACAAAATAGCCCGTTGGCATGGTCGCCAGTCTCCTTTGGTGGGAAAATCATCCTATTGGGCTAAATAGAATGCTAGCACGATCGCTAGGCACCTTCAATAGGCAAAATAACTGATTGGGATGTTCGCCAGGAACCTTCGGTGAGAAAAATAGCCCATTGGCAAACCTTTGGTGGGAAAAACACCATGGTCGCACAGTTGCTAGAAACTTTTGGTGGCTAAAATAGCCCATTGGCATGGTCATTAGGCACCTTCGGTGGGTAAAATAGCTCGTTGGCACACCTTTGGTAGGAAAAACACCACGATCGTACAGTCACTAGACACTTTCGATTGGCAAAATAGCAAGTTGGCACGGTCGCCAGGCATCTTTGCTCTGAAAAATAGTCGTTGGCACATCTTTAGTAGGTAAAACGACTCGTTGTCACAGTCACTAGGCACCTTTGTTGGGAAAAACAGCCCGTTCACAAGGTCATCAAGTACCTTTGATGGGAAAAATAGCCCTTGGAGCACCTTCGGTGGGAAGCATAACCCGTTGGCACGCTTTTCATAGGCAAAACAACCCATTGGCACAGTCGATCGGCACCTTTGCTGGGCAAAACAGCCTATTAGCACTATCACTAGGCACCTTCGGTGGGAAAAGCAGTCTGTTGGCACGATCACTAAATAGCTTAGGTGGGTCAAACAGCCATTTAGCATACATTCAGTGGGAAAAATAGCTCGTTGGCAGGATTGCTAAAGACCTTCGGTGGGAAGAGCAGCCTGTTGGGCTCCTTCAATGGGAAAAATAATCATTAGGACACCTTTCATGGGCAAAATAGCCCGTTGGCACACCTTTGGTTAGCAAAATAGGCCGCTGGCACGGTCATTAGGCACCTTCGATGGCAACAACAGCTCATTGGTACGTTTGCTAGGCACTTACTCTGAGAAAATTAGCCTGTTGTTACACCTTCGGTGGCCAACATAGCCCTTTCACGCGATCGTTAGGCATCATCGATGGGCAAAACATTCAGTTGGGCACCTTCGATGGAAAAAACAACCAGTTGGTACACCTTCAGTAGGTAAAATAGACTGTTGGCATACCTTCGATGGGCAAAACAACTAGTTGGCAAGGTTACGAGGTGCCTTCAATGGGAGAAATAGTCCATTGAGCACCTTCGGTTGAAAGCAGAGCCTTTTAGTACACCTTCGGTAGGTAAAATAGCCCGTTGGGAAAAACATCCTATTGGCAGACCTTCGGTAGGCAAAACAAACTATTGGCATACCTTTGGTGGATAAAATAGATCATTGGCAAGGTCCCGAGGCACCTTTAGTGGGAGAAACAGCCCGTTAGGCACCTTCCATGGGAAGCACAGCCTGTTGGCACACCTTCGGTAGGCAAAATAGCCTGTTGGCACATCTTTACTGGACAAAACAGCACGTTGGCACATTCGCTACGAATCTTTGGTGGGAAAAACAATCCGTTAGGCACCTCCGATAGGAAACATGGCCCGTTGGCACACCTTCGATTAGCAAAACAGCTCCTTGGCACTCCGTTAGGCAAAATAGCCTATTGGAAATTTCTGTAGGCACCTTCGATGGGAAAAGTAGCTAGTAGGCAGACCTTCGATGGGCAAAACAGCCGATTAGCACACCTTAGGCAGCCAAAACAACTCGTTGGTACATTTTCTAGGCACCTTCGATAGGAAAATAGCCCGTTGGCACACCTTTGATGGGCAAAACAGCTCGTTGGCACACCTTTGGTGGGAAAAACAGCCTACTGACACAGTTGCTAGGCATCATCGATGGAAAAAACAGTTAGTTGGGCACCTTCGATGCAAAAATAGCTCGTTGGCACACATTTGGTAGGCAAAACAACCTATTGGCACACTTTCGGTAGGCAAAACAACCCGTTGGCACGGTTGCTACTCACCTTCAGTGGGAGAAACAACATGCTCAGTAGCTTCGGTGGGAAAGACAGCCCATTGACATACCTTCGATAGGCATAACATCCTATTAGCATACCTTCAGTGGACAAAACAACCCATTAAAACAGTCACAAGGAACCTTCGGTGGGCCCTATTGGTACATTCGCGAGACACATTTGATGGGTGAAACAGCTAGTTGCCAAACCTTTATTGGGTGAAACAGCCCATTGCCACACCTGCAGTAGGCAAAACAGTCCGTTGACATGGTCATTAGGCACCATCGATGGGCAAAATGGCCAGTTGGCACAAATTTATTAGGAAAAATAGCCCGATAGGACACCTTTGGTAGGTAAAACAACCCGTTGGAGCATCTTAGGTGGGCAAAACAGCTCGTTGGCACGTTTGATAGATATCTTCGGTGGGAAAAATAGCATATTGACAAAGTCGGCAAGCCCCTTTATTGGGCAAAATAGTTCGTTGGCATAGTCGGCAGGCACCTTCAGTAGGAAAAGCAGCCTGTTAGGTACCTTTAGTGGGAAACACAACTTGTTGGCACACCTTTGGTAGGAAAAATAGCCTATTGGCACAATCGCTATGCACCTTTGGTGGGCAAAACGACCCATTAGCATTGTCACTAGACACCTTCGGTGGGAAAAATAGTATATTGGCAAAATCACTAGGCACGTTAGGTGGGGTAAAAAGTTAGTTAGCACACATTCGATGGGCAAAACAACTCGTTGACATGTTTGTTAGGCACCTTTGGTGGTAAAACCAGTCCAATGGGCAACTTTGGTGGGAGAAACAACCCGTTGCACACCTTCGGTAGGCAAAACAGCCTATTGGCACACCTTTGGTGGGCAAAATAACCCGTTTGTGTGGTCATTAGGCACCTTCGGTAAGAAAAACAACCAATTGGCATGTTCGCTGGGCTCCTTCGGTTGGGAAAATAGCCTGTTGGTACACCTTTGGTAGGTAACACAACCCTTTCACAAAGTCACTAGGCGTCATTGATGGGCAAAACAATCAGTTGGGCACCATTAATGGAAAAAAACCATTGGTACACCTTCGGTAGGCAAAGAAGACTGTTGGCACACCTTCGGAAGGAAAAATAACCCGTTGGCACGGTCACAAGGCACCGTTAGTGGGACAAACAGCCTATAGGGCACCTTCGTTGGGAAGCACAGCTTGTTGGTACACCTTCGGTAGGCAAAATAGCATATTAGCACACCTTTGGTGGATGAAACAGCCTGTTGGCACATTTACTAGGCATCTTCGGTGGGAAAAACAATCCATTAGGCACCTCTAGTGGGAAACACAGCCTGTTGGCACACCTTCAGTTGGCAAAATACCCTGTTGGTACACCTTAGGAGGGTAAAATAGCCTGTTGGCAATTTTTATAGGCACCTTTAATGGGAAAAATAGCCCGTAGGCACACCTTCGATGGACAAAATAGTCGATTGACATAGTTTTGGTGGGCAAAATAACTCATTTGCACTTTTGTTAGTCACCTTAGATAGGGAAAAACAACCCATTAGTACACCATCAATTGGAAAAATAGCCCATTGGCACACCTTAGGTGGGAAAAACAACCCGCTGGCACAATTGCTAGGCATCATCGATGGGTAAAATAGTTAGTTGGGCACCTTCAATAGGAAAAATAGCCCGTTAGTAATGTCACTAGGCACCTTTGGTGGGATAAACAGTCCGTTGGTGCGATCACTAGCCACCTTCGGATTGATAAACAGTCCGTTTGCACACATTTGGTGGCCAAAACAGTTCGTTGGCATGATTTCTAGGGACCTTCGGTGGGAAAACAGCCTATTGGGCACTTCGGTGGGAAAAACAACTCGTTGGAACACCATCAATGGGCAAAACAACCCATTGGCACACCTTTGGTGGGAAAAACAACTCATTCGCACATATTCAGTGGCAAAAATAGCCTATTGGCATGGTCACTAGGTACCTGCTGTTGGAAAAATAGCCCATTGGTACAGCTTCAGTGGGTAACACAGCCCTTCCTCACGGTCGCTAGGCATCATCAATAGGAAAAATAGTAAGTTAGGCACCTTCGATGGGAAAAACAGCCTGTTGAAGCACCTTTGGTAGGTAAAACAAACTATTGGCACACTTTTGATGGGTGAAACAGCCCGTTGGCACAGTCGTGAGGCACCTTCAATAGGGAAAATAGCCCGTTGGGCACCTTCGGTCGAAAGCACAACCGTTGGCACACCTTCAGTGGAGAAAATAGCTTGTTGACATGGTCAATAAGTACCTTCGGTGAGCAAAACCTTCAGTAAGAAAAACAGCCTGTTGGCACACCTTCAGTGGGCAACACATCCTATTGGCACAATCGTTAAGCATCTTTGACCGGGAAAATAGTCAATTTGCCACCTTCGGTGGCAAAAATAGGTCATTGGTACACCTTCGATAGGCAAAATAGCCCATTGGCATGGTCGCCAGTCTCCTTTGATGGGAAAACTAGCCTGTTGGGCTAAATAGCATGTTAGCACAATCGTTAGGGACCTTCAATAAATAAAATAGCCAATTGGGAAGTTAGTTAGGCAGCTTCGGTGGGAAAAACAGTACATTGGCACATCGTTGATGGGAAAAACACCAAGATCGAACAGTCACTAGACACTTTTGACGGGCAAAATAGCCCATTGGCAAGGTCGCTAGGCACCTTTAGTGGGAAAAACAGCCCGTTGGGCACTAATAGTGTGAAACACCGCCCGTGGGCACATCTTTGATGGGAAAAATAACACATTGGCACGATTGCTAAACACCTTTGGTGGAAAAAATAGCTCATTGGCACGGTCGCCAGGCATCTTTGGTGTAAAAAATAACCGTCGGCACACCTTTGGTGGGCAAAACAACCTGTTGCGACAGTCACTAGGCACCTTCGTTAGGAAAACAGCCCGTTGGCACAGTCACGAGGCACCTTTAATGGGAGAAATAACCCGTTGGGCACCTTCGACTGGAAGCACAGCCCGTTGGCACACTTTTGGTAGGCAAAATAGCCCATTGGCACACCTTTCGGTGGACAAAATAGCCCGTTGACATGGTCACTAGGCACCTTCGATGAGCAAAACAGCTCATTGGCTTGTTGGTAAGGCATCTTTGATGGAAAAAACAACCCGTTAGCACACCTTCGGTGGGTAACACATCCTGTTGGCACGGTCGCTGGGCATCTTTTATAGGAAAAACAATCAGTTTGGCACCTTTAGTGGGAAAAAAAGCTCGTTGTCACACCATTTGTAAGCAAAGAAGCCAGTTGGCACACATTTGGAGGGAGAAAAAGCCTGTTGGCATGGTCGCTAAGCACCTTCTCTGGGCAAACCAGCTCGTTGGGCTAAATAGTACGTTGACACGATCGCTAGGGACATTCGATAGGCAAAATAGCCCACTGGGATGTTCGTTAGGCACCTTTAGTGGGAAAAATAGCCCATTGGCACATCTTTGTGTTAGATTGCCTATAGCCCAGATATTCACAATACGCAACAGAATAGACCATACTACACAATAAAAGTATAACAAAAACTACACAACATGTACGGATTTACCTCTTGATGCGGATTAGTAATTGTTTTTAGATTTGTAGACGCTGCAACACGCGAATGTCCTCTATAGGTATCCACACGAGGATGAACAATCCAGGCAGCGGCTAATGTGTGCTAGCACATTTTAAAACACTTTAAAACGCTGCACAATTTTTCTCTCGGATGAAGAACGAATGGTTAGGTCTAGGTGGCTAGGGTTTTTCTATCTTCTCTAATGAGACATATGTTCTCTATTTATAGAGAAACCCTAATCCCTATTCCTATTAGGAATAAGAATATC
>JAOQML010000007.1:12613075-12646944 GCA_027568935.1 Erythroxylum urbanii | reverse complement strand
ACAAGTATTCTTTCTTCCCTTCCAGAGCCTCTTTAGGTCTCTTACAAAGTATTCTTTCACTATCTTAGCCTCTCCAGTCTATCAGCCTTTTCTTTCTTTCACTAGAAAAAGATTGTGAGCTTTTGTTACAGTAATGTTAGCTCTATTCTAAGTTAGCACAGTAAGACTTTTCTCTCAGATTATCTAGCTTTCTAACTTGTCTCAATTTTTTTCTAACTTCTTAACATCTTCGACTGTGACTAATATTTATAGCCTTCATCTCTAACTGCTTCTTTGTTCTTGATAACGACTTCTTGATTCTTGATAATCGCTTCTAGGTAACCGTCATTTAGTTGAGCTATGTAACTAACTCTGACTAAATAACTGTCTGATGTGCTAGTGTATCTTTATGGTTTCTTCTATATCTTCTTTGTGTCTGTGTTGCCTCTGCGTCTACGTCTGTATATTCTTTGCGTCTGCGTCTATGTCTATATAGTCTTTGCATCTGCTTCTGCATCTGCGTCTTCGTCTATATAGTCTTTGCATCTGCGTCTACGTCTGCGTCTATATAGTCTTTGCGTCTGCACACTTAACACTCTTGTCAAAGACGTCCATTTATTTCTAACATTATTATTGTTTGATTGTCATCAAAATTAATCATCGTAAAGTCCTTTTGACTTAACACATATGTCCTCGGGTTAGACATCCCACAATTTTGGGAATTGGCATGTTTCCCACAATCACGGGTTCTTGCATCATAATGCTTCCTCCTTTCTCCTCCTCTTTTGGTCTTTAGCTCAATCGCAAAGTTGCTCAGTCTTTATTCTTACATAAAAATAATCAATTCTTACCCTAAATTAACATCAAACATGAAAGAACAACAATGAAGATCAAACTAAACGAAAACATACAAAATGAATCCTAAAATACAACAATAATAAACTATTATGCAAGAAACACATGCTAAATACTTAGAAAAACATACACTAATGCATAACTATCAACTTCCTCACACTTAAATCTTTGCTTGTCCTCAAGTAAAATAAACACAACCAATCAATTCCATCATACAATCCCTCAAATTTTAGCCAACTCAAATATGAAGTTACTACACATATCATGACTACTTTTCATTAGTGTACATAAGCAAACTCAACATATAACACCATCACTCAAAGATAAATATAGATGCAAAATTAATCTTCCTCACGGTTTCATTCATTTTTCTCAAGTTTTTGATGGTTACTATGTCGCTCAAACTCCTTATAGGAAACTGCACTATCATAAGCTTGCTAATACACTAATTCTCCTCTGCTATGATTGCATGCATAAGTAGATCAAAAGGGCTTGCTTAGGGTTGTAACGTGGTAAGGGTTAAGGTGGGTAAAGAGGGTAAAGGTTTAACACAAGCATTCGTAAAGTAAAAAGTGGGAAAAAGGAATAACAAAACATAATTTCGACATAATTTTGAGATACACAAGTATAAATATTCTACTACTCTGCACTTATTGATGCTACTCAAGTGTTCTTCCTTTTTCTTTTCTTTTAATTTTTTTCATTTTTCTTAATACATGGAAGAAACTATGAATAAAATAGCAACCAAACACAATGTGAATCAAAACCAAAAGTATCCTCAACTCATTTGGGAAAAAATGTTCTGCAATAATCCCAACTAATGCATTATTTAATACTCTACTAAGCTTATGAATGGGTAGGTTAATGGGGTTTTGGGTTTTAAAATTGTTGGGTATTTTCAAGAAACAAAATGGTTAAGGCTCAACGGGGGTTGCAAGGGATAATCAAAGGTAGGTCATTTAAGCCAAGGGTTAGCACAAAAAGGGCCTTAGTCATCTCTATTAAGCATGCATCCAGTAGACTCAAACCGATTCAAAGTAAGTTTTGAAGCATCAATAACCTAAGGAAACATCACATAACAAAGAAATAGAATGACTATAGATGGCGTCATATAGGCTCAATCCTCACATTGGCTCAAATGAAAATTCATTATGCATCTCTACGCTACCTTATTGCTCAAATGTCAAATTGTGAGTAAGCTTATGTAACCAATTACTTTTCATCACTCAACATGGTTCACTTTCTACTCAAGTAGCTTAATCCAAGTTCAAGCATGCATCTAATCTCATTCCAACTAGTATGACAAAATCTCATGGCAAAACAAATCAAAATGAATTAAGTGAGGTTCTATTACATAACAAAAAACAACATAATATGCCTAAACATGCATCCTAATTAACAAAATGTAAACAACGACTAAACAATGCAATTGACAAAGCAAGTATCACCTCCCCACATTTAAAGAACACATTGTCCTCAATGTGATAAGGCGACCAAAAAATAAAGGAAAATGACATCAAACCAAACAAAAGACACAAAACCAAATAAAAGAGACATCAAACGAAACAAAAGACAAAACAACTAACAAAGTAATTGACACAATTTAAAATTTCAGGGTAAGTAGGGCTCATGGAGATTTTGGTGGCGACGGTGTTGGCGAAGGGGCTTCAAAATTATTCCTCTGAATGAACTTAAGGAATTTCTTCTTTATGTGCCGCTGCTCCTTGTGGACTTGCCTCATCTGGGTGCTAAGCTTATTAATTTGTAACATCATTTGTTGATGATTAGAGGCCATTTGGTCGAGGATTTTCTAAAATTTGTCGACCTCTACTGGTGCAGTTGATTCCTCTTCCACTGCTTCTTCTTGTGGCTCTAGAGCCGCTTAGGATATGGATGGTCGGGAAGTAGTTGCATCCTCTCCTTTCCTATTCTTAATTGCAGTGCATATCAGAGGATTTCAAAGCTTCATAGAATGGGGCTCCAAAATTTCAGAGCGTCTCAAATAAGATATGTCAAACATATCATATTGAGTTGTATGCACACTATCCAAATCAGCAAGCCAAAATAGTAACAATGTAAGGCATGCCAAAATAAGAGCTCTTCTTATTAACACAACTGACAATAGATTGAAAAATCGGATAAGGTGTATTTATTTTGATTTTTTGATCCATGCACCAAAGGAAGAAAATTTCTTTGGCCGGGCACTTATTACTTTCAGTTTTATTGAAAACCATTAAGCACATAAATTTATCAAGAAGTAAATGCTCGGTGCTACGAATTAAAATGTTTGGTGCATTTCTAGAGTCAAAATTAGCTTCACCCATTAGAATTTTCCAGTAGGTATCTATATCAAAGTCATCGTGATCATCTAAAATTTCTGTGTTTGATAAATGAAAAAGTGCACGAATGACATTACAATCAAGTTTATAAACATCGCGAGGTACGCTAAACCAGAATACATCCATTTTAGGATTTTAGCGTACAGTGGTGAAAAATTCGACAATCATCATAGGATAAATCGGCCCATCACAATGAATGAACCTACCCCAACTAATGTTCACAGATAATTGCTTAACATTGCATGTCCTATAGTTTCTAATAGTTCGAAGTCAAAATATCTAGGAGTAATTAATTCTCTATCTCTAAAGTCCCAAAATCTCATACCTTCGTCTTCCGAAAAAATTGAGAATGAGGCACGAAAAGTTACCGCCATATCTGGTTTACCTTTGTCGGAGACTTAAAGGGGCAATTTGTCGGTTGGTTTTAAGTTGTCATCTTCTTCAGAGCTATTGCAAAAGAGAAATCTGCAAAATTAAAGAACAGAGAGATGAGTTTGTTTTTTAGAGAGAGAAAAAACTCACCAAATGCTTTGATTCTTAAATAACTAATGTATAACAGGAGCAAAGGATTGTAAGATTGATGGATGAGATGAAGAAAATACCAAGAGTTTAGTGTAAGATGAAGGATTTACGAGAGTGGGAGAGTGAGTTTTGTAGGTTTAGAGAGAGAGGTTGTGAAAATTTGAAGAATGAATGAAAGAGGAAGAAAAGAGTGAAATTAAAATTTTTCCTCAGATTGGCCTTCCCATAATCGTGGGAATCCCCATCATTCCCACGATCGTGGGTTTTCTCTCCAGAAAGTATTTGAAGAATGAATGAAAGAGGAAGAAAAGAGTGAAATTAAAATTTTTTCTCGGATTGGCCTTCCCACGATCGTGGGAATCCCCATCATTCCCACGATCGTGGGTTTTCTCTCCAGAAATTTTCTGGAGAGATTTCCCATGCTCGTGAGAATCACCATCTTTCCCACGATCGTGGGTTAACTCTCTAGAAACTTTTTAGAGAGTTTTCCCACGGTCATGGGAAACTTGACAATTCCGAGGATCACGGGTTGTTGCAATTTTCCACTTCTAAACCTTCTTCCAAGCCTAGCATGAATTCTTAATAGTCCTGCAACCTACAAACACATCAAAATAATCTTACCAACAAGAAATTTGAAGAGAAAACAAGTTAGAATTTAAACCAAATCCAAATAAATATCAAGCAAACTCAAATCAAGCATAGTAATACTAAATGAATCAAATAAACAAGCAGACAAAAACAAACAAAAGAAAATAAAATTTCATGGGTTGCCTCCCACACAACGCTTTCTTTTAACGTCAGTAACTCGACACTCTCTTTGTGCTTAAGGTGGTTCAAAAGAACAGTACAGTGGTACTGGAATCATTGATCTCAAAATCTGCACATGAGCTACCCTAGTATGGATTCCACTTTGCTTGTGGTTTTCCTTCCTTCACCTTCTCCTACGTGATCGTTTCTTTCTGAATGCATTGCCAAAATCCTTAATCTTTTCCCATTGTCCGTGAGGTTTGGTTTCCTTGATATTAATTGGAAGTATAGGGGAATTGTTGTCCTTCTTTGACACTTTAAAGGTTATCTGTTGCTTTCTGACCCTTATAGTTAGTTCACCCCCTTTAACGTCAATTATCGAGCCAGAAGTAGCCAGGAATGGTCATCCAAGGACCATAGGAGTTTCCTCATCTTCTCAAATATCCAGTATATCGAAATTTGCAAGGAAGATGAATCTATCAATTTGTAGTTATGCATTCTTAATAATCCCCTTTGAATGGTGCACTGTTTTGTCAGTCATTTTCACTAATATCCTTGTGTGCTCTAACTCTCCTAACCTTAACTTCTGACTAAAAGTGTAGGGCATCATTATGATACTTGCTCCTAAATCTACAAATGCCCTGGCTATGTTGAATCTATTGATATTGCAAGGAATGAAAAAATCCTCTGGATCTTCTTTCTCCTGTGCTATGTTAAGGTTTCCTTCTGCTATGTGCTCCTTCACTTTTTTCTTGACTGGTTCCTTTAACGTGAGCTTTGTGTGTAGTTGATTCATTATATGCTCATTCTTGTTCGACTTAACCTCCTTAACATTCCTCATTGCTCTATTTGAATTTGACTTCCGATGAGCAAGGATAAGATATAGAATTCCAGGTTAAGGCTCCTTGATTGGCTCAATTATAAACTCATTTGGAAGGACTTCCAAAATTATTTATTCTTCTCTTTTGTCTCTGTCTTCCTTCACATGTTCAATTTCCTTTTCCCGTGTCTGAGTGATGGCCATGATCCGTTCCTTTGGGTTGACCTTAGTATTGATCGGTAGACTACTTGCACTTCTAGAAGACAAATTATTACTAAGTTGACTTACCTGAACCTCCAAATTATGGATAGATGAAGCATGATTCTTCACAATCTGATCAAACTTTGCTTCCATCCTCTTTTAACTTTCCTCCTGGCTGGAAATCATCCTCTTCTGGTTCTCTTATTGAGTTGTAGTTTGGACACCAAAATGTCCATCAACTTGTCCATTTTGCTCTCCATCGACCCAATCCGATCTTGCTGGAATCCAGAAGGTCCTTGCGATCTTGCTTGACCACATGTATTGTTAGTGCCCCAAGAAAAATTCGAATGGTTTTTTCACTCCAGATTATAAGTGTTTGAGTAAGGATTATTACCTCTTTGTGGCTGACCCAGGTAATTTACCTGTTCTGTACCACTGACTCCTAACAAAATTCATTCAGATGAGCTATGATTGCTTTGCCCACACAGCTCACATGTTACTTGCATCACTCTGGCGGTAGATGACGATGCTCCTTGCATGTTGCTCAATTGCTTTATAAGGGCTGTGATCTCGGCCTGCAAAGCAGTAGTAGAGTCAATAGGGATCATACCTTTTTGCTCCTTTTGCCATTGTCTATTCCTCTCACTTGACCACATGCAACTGTTGCTTATCAACTCTTCCAAAAGATATTGAGCTGCTTCAATAGTCTTCCTCATTAAAGAACCTCCAACGGCTGCATCTATAGCTCCTCTCGTGCTCAGATTCACACCATTATAATACATCTGCAACAGGAACTCCCTTGGAAGGTGGGGACATCTGCTCTGTAATTCTTTAGATCTCTCCTAGTCTTTATAGAGAGATTACCCAACACTCTATTGAAAATTTATGATCTCCTTTATGATCCTTATCGTCTTAGTCAACGAAAAATATTTCGTGAGGAATACTTGTGCTATCTGCTCCCAAGTAGTGATCTGGCCTGAATGTAACGAATTGTACCACACTTTCACCTGATCTTTTAAAGTTAAAGAAAATAATCTCAATCTTACTGCATCGTCGGACATTTCGTTGAACCGAAAGATGTCACAGATCCTTAAAAAATTAGCAATATGGGCATTTGGATCTTCATTGGATAGCCATAGAGTTACACATTATTCTAAAGTATGTTGAGGAGTGCTGGCTTGATCTTAAAACTGTTAGCCTGAATTGTTGTCCTTGCAACTCTTTGACGACTGAATCCTGGCCTCACAAAGTATATTAGTGTCCTCTTAGCTCCTCCTTGCTCTCCTTCTTCAACCATATCTCTTTGTATATTATCTCAATGCTTCACTCCTCTTAACTCTCGTTCACGTCTTGTGTTATCAGGAAACTCGTTGTTACTAATTTATATCTATCTTCGCGTGCCCCTTGTGTTTATGCACCTGAAAATACATAAAGAAAAGTACCAAAAACTCTTAAATCAAAGTAATCTAAACTAAACAAGATGCTAAACAAAAAATCCCACTCAACAGTGCTAAAAACTTATTGATTGCAAAACCGTCTACTAGTTTTAGGCTCAAAAAATGCAAGTATACGACTGTAGTTAAAAAGAGGATATCGATCCCACAAGGATTGTCTTTAGGCACCACTTAATTCAGATCAATCTTTGTTTAAGACCTGAAATTGTTTGATGGAAATAAACTAGAAAATTAAATTAAAATTAAATCACTAACAATGAATAATTGTTAACACCAAAATGTTGAAAATTGGAATTCAAGATTTTAACAACTAGAGATTTCCCTATCTTATCTCCCTCCTATTTTATTAATCGAATCGTGTCTCATCTAAGATGTCCAAATGTATTAACTACCCTCTCTCAAGTTGTAATTAATTGTCTCTAATCATATTAAATGAAGATGATTAAGCAATCTCTCAATCTATTAAATCACCCCACCAATTTAATTAGTTATAAAGTTATCCAATGGGTGATCAATTAAATTAGCTTCTAACTAATCAATTAACTTGATGGATGTAGGTTTATAGAATGCCAACTCTCGTTGTACGATCCTACATAGATTACCCTACTTAATCTCTCGATCTATTGCAAGGTATAAATGCATCCAACATTCATCAAAGACATTTTTCATTCAAATCAATAAAATAAGAGTTTAACAAGATAGTTCAAAAGTAATTCCTAAAAATAAATAAGCCACTAATGGTGTCTACAACATCCCCAATAATTGAATATTCCATTGTACAATGACTAGAAGAGATAAAACGACAAAAACTTAAGTCCTCCTCTTCTTTGCCAGAATCTAGAAATTTCGATGATAGTAAGCTCTTTTTCCAATTGTGATTGATGATCTTTAAAAATCCACCTTTCTCAAGACTCCAAACCTGGGTTTTTCACTCAAAGAGGCTCTTCTACACGAAGATCTCACATCCACTTTCATCTTTAGGGGTTTTTTATTTTATATAATCCAGAAAACCTAAAAATTAAGTGAACCCCGCATATATTGTAACACTCCACTCCCATCTGATGAGTACACGTATGCCCTTTAAACGTCCGTTCACGTGCTTGACGGCAATGTCGTGCTAACTTTATCACTTTCACATATTGCATGGCATCATAAATTAAAATATAAATATCATAATGTTTAAAACCCAAAAATTCCTCATTTCATTTCATAAGCCATGATGTACAATGTAGCATTACATACAACTTTCATGTTTATACAATGAAAACCTATTAGAGTTCACATCTCTACCTACAAAGTATGCTACATATATGAGGAATTAACAAAAAGATTAACTAAATCCTTTAATCCTAGCTGCTTGACCTTTGAGCCATGATCTCTATCCAAAAGCTATACTAGATCTCTTCTAAGCATTCTTAGAAGCTAAATCATCACTCTTATATCTGAAAAGTCAATGTTGCAATTTTGATGAGTTTTGTGAACTCAGTTGAGTAACCATCCTCGATGGTTCACTCATATCATACATATCACATCAACATATACAATCATATAATTCACAATATTTAATTTGTCATGTATCATCATAAAGCACTTTGTACATATATGTTCACATTTTTTCCATTCAATTCAATTCCACATTTTATTTGCAATCATTCAAATCATATAATTCATGTGTATATGCAATATTCATAAGACTCATATTTGTTTATTACATTATTTTGACTGAGTGTCTTTTTCACTGTCCTGTATCTATTGTGGATATCAGGCTCATTAATACTGTCCTCTATCCGTTGGGCATACAAGGCTCATTATACATAGTGAGCCAGAGGGTCTTACCACAGTTTGAGCATTAAGCTCTTTTTCACTGGCGACTCTGGTCACAACTGCCTTTATGGTTCATGCATTCATGTAATGAAATGCACCATGCGTTTTCAATCATTATGCTCATTCTGTCACATTCACATTTATGATTGGATTTTGGTCCAGTATTCAAAATCATTTAGTCGAACACATTCACATTTAAGTAGCACTTCTAATGTTTTATTCATGCATCAAACACCTCGGACATTGGATGCCCAGAATTCAATACATACACATCACAATAATTCTGTATTTAATTGAACAAACAAACATTCAAGGTGAGGCCATCTTAGGTTACTCACAATTGCTCCCTTTAGCTTATTACCTTGAAGTCCCGGCAATGTCTGGAAGTGATCACTCAACGAGCTCTTTTATATGTAATCACATACATTTTCACATTACTACATTGCACATTCAAATGAATAAGCACATTTATAAATGTATCATGTATTATACATGTTCAATGACAAATTCTAGGGTATGTTTCTTTGATACACTTTAGAAATAATTTACAGCACCTTCCAAGCATTCTTTACTCCAAAATACACTTTACTCATCTTAACCCTTTCATTCAACATCAATGACCAAATTGATTGCATTAAACTGTCAAATCTCTACTCATTTAATTCAACATTTCCTACCTAACCTATTCATTCATGAAATCCTACTCTTTTTCCATAATTCCTCATTCATAATGTATCAAACAATCTTATCACATATTTAACCAACTTTTCCCAAATTTTCTCAGGCATATTTTTGGTTCTGTTTTTCATGGCCAACTTGACATAGAAAATGAGGTATTTAAGCAATATATTCTTCTAAACAAATGTTCCCCTATGTCTTAAATTTGAAACAAAACAAAAATCATTCAATTTGGTTCATTATTCTATAAGTTTTGCCCAAAATACCATATAATATGCACGTTCAAAATTTTGATGCACATCTATGATTGAAAAATCAAAAAATGTATACCAATAGAAAGCTAAGATAATAAGCTACAACTTGTATGAAGATAATTTTATCTGATTCGGCCTACATCAATACAATTTATTCGATAAAACATGACATGATTTTTGTCAAAGGAAGTGCTGCAGCCTATGGTAGAACTCAACTTCAAGCTAAATTTCAAGACCCGTAAGGACAAAATTCAAATTAAATTCCTTCATGAAGATTGTAGTCATATCTCTCTAGTTTACCTTAAATCAAAATCCATGTGATTTGGATATCTACAAATCAATATATGGCCAAAATTGTCTGTGTAGTAAAAATATTCCATCTAACATATTCCAGCACACTTCATCATCATTTTCATCTCTACTTTATCTCCAAACTATCATCCTACTTCTTCTCATTTCAAGAGTATGGCTCCAACACCTTTCTTATACCTTCAAATTCTCTATCTATTCCTTACAAATAAACTATAATTCATAGCTTTCATAACTTCAAATTAAGAACACATACTCATGAACTCATCTCTCAATTTACTGCACTCATCATTAACAAAGTAGGATGACATAAACATCTCTTTATTTATCAACTATCCACTCTCATCAAAACCTCATTTAACACAACATATAATTTATCACTCATCAAATATACAAAAACAAAATATGATTATGTCCATTTATTCATTCACGATACTCATACATTCAACACCATTTATACTTTCAATTAATCTCTATTTATCATCATAAATGTCCCATTTATACTAACCCATAAAGATCAACATGCAACTTACTTGAATTAGCTCCAAAACCTTCAAAATCACATAAACCCTAGTTTTTCATGCATCACACGAACATCAACATTCAAGGGTGGTAGGGTTGGGTCTTTACTGAGAAACGAAGGAGAGAGCAAGATGATGGTAGCAAATGAAGGGTTAAAGTGAGCTTCAACGTTGATGATGGTGGGTGAAGCAATATCGTGAAAAAAAAGAAGAAGAAAGAAGAAGATGCTAAAGATTACGAAGAGGGGAAGAAAAAGTAAGATACAAAACCATTTAATTATCTTTCAAAGTTAAAAAGAATCGTGGGTTAAAGACACGGTATGGCAAGTGACACATGTCACTTGCCACATGTCCAATTTTTATTGGTTTAAATTAGATTCTTTCATTAACTAATCCAATCGACTCCAATTGTCTCCAAATTTCAATGACATATGTCATTAAATCCAAATGTCATTTATAAAAATTTCCACTTCCATTTGACTCTTAATTCTACTTTCATTTATCAATTGTCCTGCCATTTGACATTTTTTCTAGTTCAAAATTTACCCAAAAATTCAAGAATTTTCTAAATTTCTCCAAAATTTCTAAATCAATATCTATACACACCAATTCAATTTTCAATACATATGAACCACAATTCATATCAAAAAGCACATTTATAAATCAATTATACCCAGAAATGTCAATGACTGCATGTATAATCATTTTAATGTGCAAAAATTAATATTCACATATGTGAGTGTATGTCATATTATGTGTAAGCATGAAATGCACTTTCTAACCTCTCAGTAATCTCTTATGCATAATATTTTAGGGTCTTAACCCTTAACATGGGGTAATGGGATGTTACATACGTCCTCGGGTTAGACTTCCCACGATCGTGGGAATTGGCATGTTTCCCGCGATTATGGGTTCTTGCATCATAATGCTTCCTCTTCTATTCTCCTCTTTTAGTCTTTAGCTCAATCCCAAAGTTTCTCAATCTTCATTCCTATATAAAAGTAATCAATTCTTACCCTAAATTAACATCAAATATAAAAGAACAACAATGAAGATCAAACTAAACGAAAACATACAAAGTGAATCCTAAAATACAACAATAATAAACTATTATGCAAGAAACACACGCCAAATACTTAGAAAAACACACACTAATGCACAACTATCACATAACAACGCTAAAACTATCATGAATTACTTAGGAAATGAAGAAGATTCTTTTAGGTCAACAAAGAATACTACTAAGTAGACATTTAACAAATTGCAAGCATAGATTTTATTGAGATAAGCTTTTCCTCAAGTAGAAAGTTAGGGAGAAAAATAGGGAAAATTAGACTTTGAGGTAATTAATCTCAACTCTATCATCCACTATACATGTCTATACTGATTTGGAATATTAAAGCGATAAACAACCCTTTTAAAAATGCCCTTAAACATTTAGAAAAACATAATATAATCTACACCTATCAATAACCCTCTTGAGGCAAGTTTTTTTTCTAAGTGTTTAAGTGTGTTTTAAGTGTTTCTTAGATGATTATCATGTATATAGGCTTATAATTGTGTTATCATTAATGTTTGCATGTGTTCTAAGTGTTTGATTGGTTTAGAGTAAGAATTTGATCTTAATTTTATGCTTCAAGACATGTTTGGTGTGTTTGTGAGTGTATAGAAACAGGAATGTGAAGAAAAAAAAAGGTGATTTTAGATGCATAAACCATACACGATCATGCATGGCAAAGCTGATGAATGTAAGAATGATCGTGACAAAGTCTGGGAAACTTTTTAATTCACGATTGTGCCCTTTGCACACTAATGACAAACTGTCTTTCTATCTTGCGAGATTTTTCAACTTCTGACATTTTGGAGCTATTTTTTGAATTGAATTAGAGACACAACCTTATAAGCCTCGATCACTATAAAAGAACACAAAAAAATAAAAATAGGCAGTAGACAACAGATCAAAGAAAGGGGAGACATCTAAGAAAGCTTCAGAGACATTCTAGTATTCAAGATCAAGACTTCAATCAATTTATACTCTTTCCCCTTTCTTTATTTCAAGGTCTTGAATGTTTATTTGGATTTATAAGATTTTTAATATGATTATGGACTTCTAAATCCATATTAGGGATCATTCTTGAATTATGTTTTGGGCATTATCTTTGTTAAATTCAATACACATACTGAATTTTGTGATAATTGTTATGCTTATACTTAGTAATAAACCAAGAGAATGAATCAAGTTATAAATGTGTTAAGGTGCACAACAAGAGTTGATAGCTTAATAGACCTGCAATTATCGGATTAACTAAAAATTTAAAAGAGATCTTAATTGTGAAATTAATTATCCTTAGGATTGCTTCAAATCTAATTGAATAAGTTAGGAGTAGTTTTGTGAATCAAGAGATTATAACTTTATGATTATCAAATTCAATTAGGGTTACTTGATTAAATCTCATGAGAGGATAATCAAAACTTTAGGATATCTAGGATCAAGCATAAATGGAATCAATAAGATTAAAGGAAAACAAAACATGGATAGAATAATTCCTAATTCTCTGAATTTGATCAACCTTATTTTATTGGCAGCTCAATTATTAAATTCAAATCAATCTTTAGTACCTTAGATAAAGTTTTGTTTAATTTGTTAGGTATTTATTTGTAACATCCCCTATACGAACCTACAACCACACATACAATGTGTATGAGAAAATAGGAAGTGATTGCATTATGAAATTGGTAATTGAGTTAACTAATTGTTCTTCTGTACTAGCAAACTTGGATAAGAAGAAGCTACTTTTTGAACAATTAATCTCCAGACCTAAAATCCTTTTAAATATCTTCAAGGCTTTCATGAGTGAAATAACATAATTCTGATTAGCTTTGGATAGAAGAATTAGATCATATACAAAACAAAGGTTAGTGATCTTAAGTTTCTTACATCTAAAATGAAATATGAAATGTTTGGTTCTCTCTACAATTCTACTAAGAGTCCTGTTGAATACCTCTATTACTGGAGAAAAGAGATAAGGTGAGAATGGATCACCTTGACAAACGCCTTTGTAACTTTTAAAAGAATTATGATTGGGTTCTTTTGATGTGTGTAAGTTTTAATTAATTAACCTCGGTAATCGCAAGCACACGGGTCATTCGTGTAGTACCTAAGGTGTTGATCTTAGGAGGAGGGTTAATCTAATCCTAAAATCTAAGGCCATAACAATTCGAAAAATTAAAAAGTTGCGGAACTAAAATGAGAATTCAGTTCAATCAAGGAAATCAAGAGTCAATCACGAAAACAATTTAGCAATTGCAACACATGCTCAAGAATAAACCTAAAGGAATTACTAATTGAGATAAAGGGAATTTTACCTATCTTTAACGCTAACCTAATCGATTATGAACTATTGGATTATTGGTTCTAGACGATCCTAGGGTTAGTTACTCTCTCTCGAGTTATAACCATTAATCCTAAATTATAAACCGTAATCAGATTATGGAAGTTGCAATTTCTCAATTAATAGCTTATCCAAAACCCTAATTATATCTGAAGTTGTCCACTAAACTATTGGAAACCTATGCAAGACCTATTGTTGCACAATTTTACTGATTTGATTTAATTATTGTTCTATTAAATCACCTAACTCTCGTTAGCCCAATTTAATTATCTTTCATTCAATTCACCCTCTCAGTTTATCATCGAATTATGCACATCCAGAATTAAATCACAATAAATCCAAATAAAACATAAAAAATAAGATTTCCTTAAATCAAAGATAAATCCCCGAAGGTGAGATTAGAAACATCATCAACATCCAAAAATCCTATCATTAACTATTATTCCAATTCTATACAATAATAAAACAGAAAATAGTAGGAAATACGAAATTAAACAGAGGAAGGGAAGCAACGAAGTACGTTAAGCTGACTTCTGCTCCTCTTCTCTCTTCCTTATTCTCTTTCTCTATCTCTCGATAATTCTCTCTAGGATTTCTCTAAAAGTAACTGATGCAAAAGCTCCTTTCTGCCTCTTTGTCTTGTTCTTTAAATATCCTTTGTGTTATGAGCAACCCTAGGTTTTTTTGGAGTCCAAAAGATTTAAAAAATCCCTCAAAACTTGACGTTTTAGAGTGTCTACGCGTCTGCCCTACGCAGGCTATGATCGTGGACCACATCTGAGCCTTCTGTCACAATCTTGGCAAGTAGGCCACGATCGTGGGCTATGTCTTGGCCTTCTATCACAATCGTGGCCTGTTGTGTCATGATCATGGGTCATTGTTTTGGCCTGAGTGTCTCTGAAACTTCTCTGTTTTTTGATGTTGACCCTAAAACACTAACAAACACATTAAGGTACATCAAAAACATAATAATTAAGCTCACAGACTTATACTAACATATAAAGCACTTAAAACATAAATAATTAACAAACTAACACAATTATAACCTAAACACATACTAAACGATTGAATTAACAATTAAATAATATCAAACTAAGCCCTAAAACACGAAGCAATTCACACCTATCAACTTACAAGGCTATCCATTCACTAGCTCTTTGAAGGAAGAGGTAGAAATGTAGTATGAGATCTATTGCACAAACTTATCAAGAAATTCCAAAGCATGTAAAGTGTTTAAGATGAGATTCCAATCCACACTATCATAGCCTTTTTTTTAATTCTACTTTTAGTAGGCAATTCTTGCTACTCCTCTTTTTAGCATAAGTTTTAACCAAAATTTGAAGTAGCAATATGTTATCTCCAATGATCCTACCTAGAATATAAGCCACTTATGATACATCAATGTATTTGTAAACAACCAATTTCAACCTTTAAGTTAGGATCTTTACAATAATCTTGTATACAGTGTTGCGATAAGATATAGGTTGATAATCAAACACAGAAGAGTGCTTACCAACTTTAGTAATGAGAGTTATTATGTTGTTATCAATCTCTGAGAGTATCTTCCCTTTATTGAAAAATTCAAGAACAACATTGTTAACTAGATGCTTAGTGAGGTTCCAAGAATTTTGGATAAAATAGGGGTTAAAGCCATAAGGACTAGGTGCTTTGTGGGGATTAAGAGATTTTAGAGAACTCTCAATGTCTTATATTGTGATAGGTCTACAAAGAGAATTAACTTCTTGTGAAGTAATGAGCTTTATCTTATGATTTCTTTCAACACTGTGTAAGAGGAGTGTTCATTAAATTAAAGTAGTCATAAGCATCTTGAAACAATGAGGACTAAATGTCTAAATCTTGATTATTGTGTAGTAAAGAGATATCCTTATTGTTGCTTCTCTAGGAAACCATAACTTTATGAAATAGGTAGTGTTTCTGTCATCAAATTTCATCCACTACAATCTTGATCTCTGTCTTATAAGTGAATGATCATATAAAAGAACTTTAGCAAAGTGCTGCATAACTATCCTTTCTTTTATTAGAAGAGATTTTGAAGAGGGGTTCATTTGAATCCTAATCTGAATGTTTTCTAAAACATCTCTAGCAATTTTAAGAAGATGAGTATTTCCTACACTGGACTGATAAAGGATCTCAATTCCTACTTTATAAGCCCAATCTTCCTACATTATATATATTGAGAACTCCTAATGTTAGTGTTCAAAGCTTTCAAAATACATCCCTTAAATTCTAGTAAATCAGTGCGAAAGTTATTAAAGCTAAATGAGTGCAAAGAGTTAATAGCAAATAGATAAATCAATATGGCTAGGATTTATGAAGTAGGGGAAGCTATTTAGAAAGGTAGAAACAAGAATAATCCTCAAAACACCTGTCAAACTTTTTCCTAATCAAATTAACTCCACTTTGCTTATTGTACCAAGTGTAAAAGCATCCACTAAATGGAATGTAAGTAAGCTGAATATCAGCTATGCATTGTCATATATTCAAGCATAGATTGCTAATTGATCTAATGCCATCTACTTCACTTGTGGTAAGAAAATCATTAAAATCCTTAGCTATAATCCATGAATGAGAATAATTGTTAGGCACAATCCTGAGTGTTAAGTTATCAATTTTGTACTAATTTTGGGATAAATTTCTTTAATGTGTTGAAATTATTGTGTTAAATTGATGGACTTATTTCTAAATTGTTCTCAGGTGATTTTCAATACATGGAAGATGAAATTGGACCAAAAAGATGGAATTAAAAGGAAGACAAGTTGAATTCTCAGCTGGTAGAAAAATAGATGACTAAGCGTGGGCATGTATAAGGGAAAGGATTTTCTGCAGATTTGATTTTAAATCAGATCCGATACATTCAAGATTTTTTTATAATCTTGAAATTCAAATGTTGCCTTATGATGGAGATTCACGACCTGAAGATCTAGAGGATGGTATCTGCTAAAGATTACAAGAGGATGGAAGAGAGAGAGGATAAAAAAGGCTTAAAAACATACACTGTTCATCGATTTTTACTGTTCACGAAGAGAGGGAGCTGTTGTGTTTTTCATCTTTTCTGTAGAAATTCCCTTTCTTTTTTTTTCTTGTTTTAGTTTAGAATTTTTGTACTTTTTTTTATAAAGGACCAGAGATGGAGACCTTATCTATTGTTATTATTCCATTTGCTCTTACTTTTGTTATGAATAGCTAAACTTTTTTTCTTAGTTGAAGGGAACCTCGTTATCATCTGGTTTGATGAGATTCTAAATAAAAGTTACTTTCATTGATGAATATTAAGTGTCTTCTGATTTATTTTTCATAATTGAATTTATCGATTTCTAGGGTGCGCAAATAAGAATTAATTGGTTTAATTTATAGCTAAATTGGCAGGATATGATGTTCAATCTTACTAATCACAAGTAGCAATTAGGATTGCCATCTTTACATTAGAGTTGGAAATTCTAATAAGATGCTTAACTATATTAAATGCATGTCATATATATGTTGTCTTGTTCATTGGTTTCTTAGTTCTTAATGCTATTAATCTTTTAAACTTAAGATCCTATCTAAGTTGTTGATTAGTAAGAATATTTAGAATACATGTTTCTCTCATTTAATGTTAAGAGAAAACTACCCCTAATGATTGTTTGTTAATGAATTGATTTTTATATCGAGGATCCATATTAGTTCGATAACGTCAGTAACTCGAAACCAAGGTTTGTTCATTAAATTTCCATATTTAAATATTTTTTGTTATCTTTTAATTCCATCCATTTTAGTTCCTTTTAAATTACGTTAATTTAATTTCTTTTAAATTACATTAAACCAAAACTCCCCCATTTCATTTCAATTCGTTTAATAATTTTTGTTAAAGTTCCTCGTGGGAACGATCTCAACTCTTCACTAACTACATTTTTATTGCTAGAGTTGGTATTAATTTGGTTGTAGGCGACAGCAATACCACTGAGTTGATTCCAAAGAAAAGTTCTCTAATATGCATAGTTTTGAGCATTGATGAATGAAACCATAATTAATTAACCAGAATATTTAAACACTACTTTAAGATGCATTAACTAATTAGATGGTAATTTGGAATAGAAATAAATAGTAGATGAATCATATAGTACCAAAATTCTGCCATTAGTATGATAAGCATGATTGGACATTTGGTTCCAATTCCTTAGCAAAACATCAAGCAAGTTACAATTGAACTCTTTCATATGAGCTTACAATTCTGAGTCAGTAGAATATTGATCAAAAGCTTTTTATAGGGTACATTGCTCCCTAAAGATCCAAGCTACAGATAGGATCTTCATGCACAAGCTCATCAATAACTATTGCTATAGTTTTTTAATTATCAACTTCTCTATCAAGTGTAGTAGTTACAACCTGCACTACATTGGTATTGATTAGTTTCATTACCTTTTGACATTCACTAGTTTTAAAGACCTTTCCAGTTGGTTTCCATATTTTATAGAAGTAAGTTGTGGTTTCCATACATAAGAGACCTTGATTTGGTCCTTAAATGGTTCCATATTCTCATTTAATCGAACCACAGGAATGGTTTCAGGAAGATAAAATATAGATGTAACAAGCATATAAATTTTAGCAAATTGGATTCTTTTAATTTATGTTATTGCTTGATCCATGCACTTAGGTTTTCCTATAAAACTTACAATATGACTTCTACTAGTTAAGGTCTAATACTCCAAGGGAATTCTATGTATGCAGGCCCAAATTGGTATATGCTCCTACTTCATATTATCCATCTTCATTTCGAGCATCCAAGTCTATAACAAAAGGGGATTGTTATTGACATGCCATGGACCTGCTTGTAGTCCTTTCTTAGCATCATTAATATTTGAGAATCTAAATAAAAGCAAATCGTCACTGTTAATAAGTACAGCCAGTAGTCTATGGACCTTCAGTTACGCATTGCCCATTGTTTCATCATTGGAAAAGCCACCCTTTTATCAAGGAAAAAATGAAGAAGTGTGAAATTCCATTTGCTAGCTCTATCTTTCAGTACATCTAAAGGAAGGGATATAGTTTTAGTTTTAAAGGAAGCATTGGGAGGTCAAAATTGAGTTTGAGTTCAAGTGAAGAATCCCCAACAACCTAAACCCAGGTATTCTTGACAGGCATAATGTCAATAGTAGCATTCAAGGAAGTTAAAGAAGAATTTGAAGGTTGAGAGGTTGAAATTAATGGCGGGAAGTTAAGATCAGTCGTGGAGGGAAGTTAATGACTAATGGATAAAGAGTAAAAAGAGAGGTTAGAGGGAAACAATAGTAAATATAATTGAAAGACAAACACAAAGAAGAAAACCAGAAGTCCAAAGAAACAGAGAGGCTTGAGCAGAAGTATGAGAGAAAAGAGCTTACAGGAGAAGAAAGTAGAAAGCAAAAGACCAAAACAAGTAAGAAGGAAGAATACAGATGATTTGAGTATCCACACCAGGAGAAAAACAGGATCAGAATAAGCTATAGTGAATGAAGAAGACAAGCGAACAGTGAAGAAACCAGAATAGTGAATAGTAGATTAGCATAGAGCAGCATCGGGTTTTTTTCCTTTTATAGATAGCTTAACCGGTAGCCTTTGGACATTGTAAAAATTCTATGGAGGTAGACTGTTGCCCTAAAGTAATTAGAAAAAATGTTTTATTGTTCTCAACTAATACTATTTAAAAAATCCTTAAGAAAGGTAGAATAACACTTTTAAAATAGTTTTTAGATGACATTAAAAGAATTAACTATTAATTGTAGAGAAATAATATAACTGGGCTCAAATAATATAGACACAAAATTCATATTCGATGTCTAATTAGAACATTATATAGTGGATGAATTGAATTATAAAAGAAAAAACATGCATAGAAAAGTTATTCAAAACTACTTGGCATTTCCAATGTGAGGTTATGACGTATTGTTAAATTATAATATTCGTATATAAATGTAATTTGTTTAATTGTAGAACTTAAGATAAATTTTAACTTTAATTTATTAAATAGATATAATTTAATATTATAATTTGTATCGATTATCAATATATTTGAAAATTTAATGGGAAACTTTTAAACAACAGTTGAAGAAAGAAAAAGGAAATTTAATCAAAATAAACTTTATTATAAAGTTTGAGAAATGATATTTGACTAATAAATATCAATTTTAGATAATTAATTTTATTAAAACCTAGGTAGTGCTTAACTAGAATTTTTATTTAAATTAGATTAAATTACCAAAAGTTTCGAAATCCTATTATAAAGAATCGTATGCTGTATAAAAGACAATACTCTTATTATATTCCTTTCTCCACCAATTTTATAATTCTTTCAACTGTTTTTGTATACATATTATTCGATGTGAAAGACAAGTACAATTGTAGTAATTTTCACATAACATTTCGAATTTAGAAGAAGATGCAAAATTTGACAATCAAACTTCATCATAAAATACATTTACATACTTAAGCTTTACTGCAATTATAATTATATGAACTAAAGTGATCTTAACTTTATAAAATCCTATTTTTTTTGCTGGCGGACATGCAAAGCAACGTTCAAAGCTAACCTACAAGCCATTCCTTACTTCCTTGTTGTTTACTTTAAAACAAAGCTTAGAACCCCCACCCCTGAAGCTATAGCTATATCCACCAACAGATATATATATAATCTAAGCTGATTTCCAATATTTCGAAACATCATCATCATCACCCTGCCTGCTTAGAGAAGGATATCCATTCAACGTTTTCTTTGTTCTGAGAACAATGCCCATCTATTTCTCCGATTCCGATAATGAAGTCACTCCCCGAGCGACAAAGCTCTTTGGACGACAAAGTCCTATCCATTCTGTTCTTGGAGGTGGAAAAGGTATCTGTAACGTAGTACACACACACGCACACACACACACACATACATATATATGTAGAACATAGATGAACATAAGTGAAAAAATTAGAAACAGGTTATATATGAGTAGTTTTGCCCTTGGGAAAGGTACTGAATCTCTGCAACTAATTTGCCACGTTCTTGGCTCTCTAATAAAGATATTGTAATGTTTATAACTATTATATGCAGAAACATTTTCCTGAGAAGGTGTTTTAGCCTTTTGGATTCTTATATAGAGTTCAGTCAATTCTTTGTGGATGAAATTTTGTAAATTTTGTTACGTAGTAATTGTAATATATGCATATGTAGTTGCCGATGTGTTGTTGTGGAGAAACCCAAAAGTGTCAGCTGCACTTATGATCGGAATGACGGTGATATGGTTTCTGTTCGAGGTTGTTGACTACAACTTTGTGACCCTCTTGTGTCATCTCTCCATCACCGTAATGCTTGTTGTGTTTATCTGGTTCAACGCAGCCGATTTCTTCAATTGGTACGTACATTTAGAAACTCCAAAATAAATTGACTTCCATAATGATATCATTTAGAAAGTTGATAACAGTGTGTTAAAGCCCGCACATAATTTAGCCTTTAATATTCAGGACCCCTCCGAGAATCCCTGAAATTATTCTCCAGGAAAGAACATTCCGAGAGGTTGCTACCACAGTCCACGCCAAATTCAATCAGACCTTGGAAAGACTTCATCATATAGCATGTGGAAGAGATCCTGCTCGTTTCTTTCTGGTAAACTCTACAGCTTATAATTATATAGATATATTTACCAAGTTAAACCCCAAATATCATCATTTTATATGCTAATTATAACTTTCTCTGAACTGATCAGGCACTTTTAGGCCTATACATATTATCAGTGATCGGAAACTATTTCACCTTCTTAAATTTCCTTTATCTGGGTACGGAGAACTCGCTGCCTTTCGTCATTCTTCATGGTTAGTTTGATCTATGAGTCTGCTAATTCTAAAGAGATATACTTTGTGCACTTGAAGGTTATGTTTGCCTGCAAACACTGCCATTCCTGTACGAGAGATACGAGGAAGAAGTTGACTACTATGCAAGTAGATTGAAGCGACAAGTGAAGAAATCATATAGAAAGTTCGATTCCAACGTTCTCAACAAAATCCCAAGAGGGCCAGTGAAAGAGAAGAAAGTTCGATAAAGAACAATAATGGATCCATTACACTTGTATATAAACCAATGTAAATAATGCATAAGCCGCTGCAGATATTGTGCGTTGTAATGTATACGTAATCCAGACAACAACTTAGATTTTACATCCAATAGAAATTCGAAGTTAGCATTATTCATATATACGCATCTACAGTCTATACTGCATATAAATAAATCGCCTTACACGTTACGCTTAAATCCTGATCCTCTTATTAATTCAACATTATTATAATATTCTTAACTTGTTAGTAATTTAAGTATATTGATATTATACTTTTACTTAATATCTACTCTGTAATAACTTGCATCTAACAATATATATCCACTTAATATTCAGTCTAATGTTCTCAAAAAATTAAAACTTCATATTATGACATAGAGCGGAAATAATAGTAAGGTAAGAAACATATATGATATTGTAAATGTAGGATATTTAAAATTAAATTATTCAATTTTACTCTCACTAATTTCTTATAAAGATATTTACATCATTCACTTTTTTATTTTTAAATAAAGATATATTTTCAATAAGCTCCACATCATTTCAAAGATGTTTCAAGTCAAATTTTAAGATTTGAGAGGTTAATATTACAAAAATAAATGTTAAGTAAATTAGCTTATCAATTTGATAAGTTTGTAGGATTAAGGAACCCAAACAAAGCGAAATATCCTATACTGTATGAATGAATAGTTACATAGTTTTCGAAGAATGAATACTCCAGGAAATTTCCAGGAACTATTTTCTTGATGGGTTCTGGTGCAACCTTTTCTCCAAGGTCTCTACTTCAGTCGCTATTTGATGTGAATAAAACTCTCTTTAGTTTGCATCCATCCAAGTCCAATAGTTCATATGGCTTTAATGTCATGTTTTTCCAATCTACTTGGGACATCACAGGACCCTTGTTTATAGCCACTAATTTGGAATTCTTTGAATCCTCAAAATTGCTTTAGGAAACCAATTCTACGCATATCTGTCTATTAAAAAAAAAAACGAATTCGAGTAGCATGTGTGGCTTCTGCCCTATCTCCTATTGTAATACAAGTTACAAGGTGATATCCAAGATCATTGCTGATCTTCTTAAATTGTTGGTTTCCAGCATAGTTGATAAAGCACAAAGTGATTTTCTCTGTGACCGTTCCATTGGAGATAATGTTCTATTACTTCAGGAGCCGATTAAGGATTATCACTCAGGTAGGAAGATCAATAGTTGCTTCTTAAAATTTGATTTCTATAAAGCCTTTAACACTATTAGTTGGGAGTATCTACAATTTTTCCTCGGAGCCTTACATCTGCCACAATAGTTCATAACGTGGATCATGACATGCATCTGATCTCTAGCATTCAGTGCCCTAGTGAATGGTTTTCCTTCAAAGCAGTTTAAAACAACTAAAGGAATCAAACAAATGGACCTTTTATCCTTTATCTGTTTACCCTTGCAATGGAAGGACTCTCTAGGCTAATAAGTAAACTCATCAGTTGCAATCGTGCCTTCAAGGTCCATCATCGATGCCAAGAGGTAAACCTTACTCATCTTATATACGCTAATGATTTGATCTTATTGTGTGGAGATGATTCACACTCAATCACTATGTTGATGCATATACTGGATTTGTTTGTGCAATATACCACTCAGCTGACGCTCTTACTGATCTTACAGGTCTAATATCTAGCCTCTACTTTTTTCTATTTGGGCATTCCTATAACAACCTCTAAGTCAAAGTTTGCAGATTGTTTACTAATTATTGAAAGGATGAAATCCAACGTGTTGACATAGAAAAATCAATTCTTGTCCTATACTGCCCTACTTACTTTGATTATATCAGTTCTTAGTAGCATGCACATGCACTGGACGACTCATATTGCTATTCCTAAGAAAGCTATGAAGGAAATAGATCAAATTATGAAATCCTTCCTATGGTTTGGCAGACTTGATGACTTAAGAGAAGTGAAGCTCTAATGGTTTGTTGTAACAATCCATAAAAAGTATGGTGACTTGGTATCATATCCATTTCTGAAATGAAAATGTCTTGATGTGCAAGAGGATTTGGCGAGTCATAACCAAACATAATGCTCTTAGGATAAAATGGCTACATGAATTCTATTTGAGGCACATGAACATTTGGATAGCTGATTTTTCTAAAGAGGGTTCTCGGTTGTTAATTCAATAAATGATGAAGCTTAGACATATCATATATCCTTGTATCAAGCATACAATTGGGAATGGCGAGAAGAAATGAATTTGGTATGATAATTGACTGGACATTAGTCCTTTGGTGCATTCAGCAAAATTTTATCACCCTAGATACCAAATGCCACTCTAGTTTAGAGTCTCCTCCCTAATTAGGGAATGGACATGGCATGGTAATTTAAGGGGATTTCAACCTTTAGCAGCTCATCTCCCTAGTCTACAGATAACTCTAAGTGATGATACACTAACATAAACACTAACTTCGAATGGACATTACATAAATCAATCTTGAACTGTTCACTAACACTACTATCTAAGTCCCTTGGTTCTCTCTTATATGGAAGCACTCTTTATGCCTAAAAGCTTCTTTTATTACTTGGCTTATGATCAGAAATATAATCCAAACTAAGAATCAATGGCATGGAAGCGATCATGTGTTATGTTTACTATGCAACAGAGAGGTAGAGAACAGAGAACATTTGTTCTTTTAGTGTAGCTTTTTTGAAGCTATTTGGAGTAGTATGTTACACATGTTACCAAGTAATAATAGTGGATACAACTGGGAGTAGGTCTTGAGTTGGGTTATCAAAAATTCTAAGCAAGGTCACCTCAATTTGATATCATACAAAGGAGTCTTTATCATCACAATTTATAATATTTGAAGGGAGAGAAATCAAAGGAGATTCACAGATGAAAAACAAGAGAAATACCAGCTGGCTGGTAGAATAGCGAACCATATTCAAACATGTTTGGTGGCACACCATGCTCAGCAAAATCTTTCTATAAAGATGAAATGTCCATGGAATCTATAGCTCTCTATTTTTTTTTGCTAATCGATATACGACCTTATTTAGCTTCTTTGGACCTATTGTGTGTATAAGGTTAGCATGTTGTCTTGAACTCTCTATTTATACATTTAGTTTCTTTTATAGTAATACCATTTTCATTTTTCAAAAAAAAGGAATTAATTTATGATAGGAAATACATGCACTATCAGAAAATGCAGACAAATGGTGCTTATTTATATTAACAAAAAAGTAAAATTTTAAGATGGTTTAGTGGTAAATAATACATTGAAAATACTTTCTAGCAATTATTAGTAGTCATTCTAGTTTCTTTCTTCTTTTGGAGTTCTCCCTAATCGGTTTGACCCTACAAGAGGGTTGGGTATCTAATGGAGCCTTTGAGCTAATGACCTCGGAGGACGTTCAAGTAGCATACAAGGAGGTATACATAACTCATAATGTAGTAAATGGGAAATGCTTACTCAAGGAGAGTTTTCCACCCCCTCTAAATGTGATGATTAAACCAAAATCTCAATTGGTGGGTGTGAACATTGAAATAAATGGAAAAGACTCTGCTCAAATGGCTTCAACTTCACATAAATCTTAGGGTGATAGAGTTACTCCCTCCTCCACTAGAGTCAAGTTTACACATTCCCAAGATTAAATGGTGGAAGGCATACTTTCTCCCTAACTGAGGTTCTACAAGTAGGAGTAAATGCATGGTATTCAACTATAGTAGGCTACTTTATAGGAAAAGGCCCACCTCTCCCCCCAATTACAAGTATGGAAAATGGAAAAATAGGGAAAAAGGGACATATAAAAGACCATTCTAACTGAAGAGATATCGACTGATGCTTGATTTCTAAAGATCTTAAAGTAGGGGCCATGGCATATTGGAGGCTAACCATTGTTGCCGCAAAGATAGAGGCTAAGGTTAGAACTTGATAGGGGAAAAATAAAGGCCATCCTACTATGGAATAACTTCCACAATGTTCCTCTAGAATATTAGACAATGAAAGGCCCTAAACTTCTTAGCTAACTTAATTAGAAAGCCTTTATACTTAGAATTCCAGACTTCCCATATGGATAGGTTATGTTATATAAGGATTTGTTTGGAGCTGTATAAAAATGGAGACCTTCCTAAAGTTAGGAAACTAAATAAGTGTAGTGAGCTTTCCACATTAGAAATCAGTCCTACCTATAGTTAGAAAGCAATGAATAAAACCTTTTATTTAAAAGTCCACTAAAAGGTCTTTTAATACAAGTTATTACACTGAGCTATTGAGAATGCATGAACCTAAACCCCTCCACCTAGGATAAGGAGGAACTTGTTCTACATAATATACATGTTGGAGATCGTACTAGAAATGTCGATGTTGAGACTTAGTAGGTGAATCTAATTTTAGCTCCTATAAATTAGTCTCTTAAGGTTTCAAAGAATACAGAGACTCTACATAAACTAAAACCTTGAATAATTAATGAACTGATGAGGCAGCTGTTTGCACGTAACTATGCAACATAAACTACTCATTTTATGCTCAAAAATTGCAAATGAATAGGTCGTGACTTGTAGTTAAAAGGAAGATATCGATCCCACAGGGAATGATGCCCAGACACCACTTAATTCAGACAAAACTTTGTTTAAGAAACGAAATTGTTTAATGCAAATAATATGGAAAATTAAATTAAAATTAAAAGATTAATAACAAACAATGAACAATACCAAAATGCAAAAAAATCGGAATTCAAGAATCTAAAGACTAGAGATTACTTTCTTCTTATTTTGTCTCCCTCCTATTTTATTAATCGAATTGTGTCTCATCTAAAATTTCTGAATGTATTAATTACCCTCTCTTAAGATATAATTAATTATCCCTAATCGAATTAAAGGGAATCAATTGAACGATTTCTCAACCTACCTAATGACTCTACTGATTCATCTAGTGATTAAACTATCCTGTAGGTGATCAATTGAATTCACTGAGATCTCTCTTCTAACTAATCAATTGATAAGATCATTGTACATCTATAGGTTGCCAACTCTCTTTGTATAAACCTACAAACCTACACAAATAATCTTAATCACTCTCTTGATTTGTTGTAAGATAACAAGTAAAATCAACAATCATCAAAGACACTTTCAATCAATTCAATAAAATAGGAGTATTAACAAAATAGATCAAAAGCAATCCCTAAAACTAAATTAGTCAATCATGGTTTCCATAACATCATCAGCATTCAAATAAACCATTTTACAAAGAATATAAGAAGTAAAATTGACAGAAAACTGAATAAAGAAACTCCTTCTCTTCTTTTCTAAAATATGGAAATTTTGGTGTTGATGTGCTATTTTTCCCAATCTTGATGATAATTCTTGACTTCAATCCTTCCTCAAAACTAAAAACTTGTGTTCTTCACTCAAGGATGGTGTTTCTACAGAAGGGTTTCGTCCTCCCTTGATGATGGGCTTAATTATGCTTTTATAGTCCAAAAACCCTAAGTTTAATGAAGCCCCACATTATTACTCGGATTATAATTCCCACTATCGTGAGAATTGGCACGATTCCCACGATCATCGAAATTTGCAATAGATAGACTCCTCTTTTCTTCTTCTCTTTGATCTCTAGCTCAATCTCCAAGTTGCTCCATCTTCATTCCTACATAAAAATAGTCAATTCTTAACCTAAATTAACATCAAACATAAAAGAACAACAATGGAAATCAAACTAAATGAAAACATATAAATTGAATCCTAAACTAGAACAATAATCAACAATTATGCAAGAAAACACATGCCAATTACTTAGAAAAATATAGACTAATACATAACTATCAACATCCCCACACTTAAATCTTTACTTGTCCTCAAGCAAAATAAATACAACCAATCAATTATGTCGCTTCACTTTCATAAAGATCAAAGCATACAATCCCTCAAATTTAAGCTAACTTAAATATCAAGTTAATACACATATCATAAATACTTTTTCTTTGGTGTATATAAGTAAACTCAACAATTGACACCTTCACTCAAAGATAAGTAAAGATGCAAAATGAATCTTCCTCATGGTTTTCACTCATTTCTCTCAAGTGTTTGATGGTTAATATTTCACTCAAACTTCCTACAAGAAACTACACTACTATAGGCTTGCTAATATACCAATTCCCCTCTACAATGATTGCATACATAAATAGATCAAAAGGACTTGTTTAGGGTTCTAATGTGGTAAGGGTTAAGGTGGGTAAAAAGGGAAAAAGGTTAACACGAGCATTCATAAAGTAAAAGGAGTATAAAACGGGATAACAAAGCATAACTCTGAGATGTACAAATGTAACTACTATTCTACACTTATTGATGCTACTCACTTGTTCTTCCTTTTTCTTTTCTTTTCTTTTTCAACACATTTTTTTCATTTTTCTTTCTTTTTAATCATGCATGGAAAAACTATGAATATAATAGCAGATAAATACAATGTAATCCATAGGCAAAAATATACTCAACTCATCTCGGTAAAATTTTCACAACGATCCTAACTAATGTATTACTTAATACTCTACTAAGCTTATGAATGGGTAAGTTAATGAGGTTCTAGGTTTTAAAATTTTGGGTGTTTTCAAGAAACAAAAGATCAAGGCTCAATGGGGGTAGCAAGGGATAATACAAAGGGTAGGTCATTTAAGCTAAGGGTTAAAACAAAAAGGGCCTTAATTATCTCTATTAAGCATGCATCCAGTAGACTCAAACTGATTCAAAGCAAGTTCTGAAGGTAATAACCTAAGGAAGTATTATTCAATAAAGAAATAAAATGACTATGGAAGGAGTTATATGGCTCAATCCTTACATTGGCTCAATAGAAAACTCATTACGCATCTCTACACTACCTCATTGCTCAAATGTCAATTTGTGACTAAGCTTATATAACTAACTACTTTTCATCACTCTATATGGTTTACTTTCTACTCAAGTAGCCTAACTCGAGTTCAAGCATGCATTCAATCTAATTCCAACTAGCGTGACAGAATCTCATGATAATATTCATCAGAATGATTCAAATGTGGTTCCATTGCTAACACAAAGCACATGATATGCCTGAACATGCATCCTATTTAACAAAATGGAAACAATGCAATTGAGAAAGTCAATGTCACCTCCCCATACTTAAAGTTCACATTGTCCTTAATGTGACAAGTTAACTACCAAATAAGGGAAAATGACCTTAAACCAAACAAAAGAAATTAAAATAAACAAATGACATCAAACCAAACAAAAAATGATAGCAAACCAAACAAAAGAAAATGACATGAAACCCAACAAAAAATAAAATTAAACCAAAAAAAGAAATAACAAAAATTAAAAGTAAAGGTAGGAAAAGCTTATTCAGATGGTGGTGGCGATGGTGTTGGTGAAGGAGCTTCAAAATTATTCCTCCAATAGAAATTGAGGAACGTCTTCTTCAGGCTACGCTCCTCCTTGTGGACTTGCCGCATTCGGATGCCGAGCTTATTGAGTTGGGATGTAATTTGCTATTAGTTGGAGGACATCTGGTCGAGGATTTGATGAAATCGATTGACCTCCACTGGTGCACTAAGTTCCACCTCCGCTGCTTCCTCTACTAGCTCTAGGACTACTTAGAATACGGAGGGTTGGGAAACGGCTGTACTGATACCCCTCCTGTTCCTCACTGTAGTACGTGTCTAAAGATTTCGAAGTTCCATAGAATGGAGCTCTAAAATCTTAGAACGTCTCAAATGCGATATATCAAACATATCATGTGGCGTTGTGTGCATCTCCCCCTTATCAAGGTTGTAAAATCGAGCTAAAGCAATAATAATATGAGATATTCCAAAATATGAACTCTTTTTATTTACCACACTTATTATCGATCGAAAAATTCTAAAAAGCATGTTAATTTTAACTTTTCGATCCATGCACCATAAAAAGAAAAGTTCTTTGGCCAAGCATTTTTTGCTTTCAGTTTTATTAAACACAGTTAAACACAAAAATTTGTGTAAAAGTAAATGCTCAATACTACGGATTAAAGAATTTGGTTCATTCTTAGAGTCAAAGTTTTCTTCCCAAGTAAGAGTTTTCCAATAATCATCTAAATAAAAATCATCGTGATCATCTAAAACTTTAGTATTTGGCAAATCGAAAAGACCACTATAGCACCCCACTCCTATAGGGCATATTCCCGAACACATAGATGGTATTCGAGAATACACTTTACCAGGGTATTGTGTTAGAATGGTTAGTCAAACTCAAAATAAATTTTTCAACACATCACACGCATTAAAAACGTCATTACAATTTCACAATAAATCAAATTCAAGCAACAACATATTTTTATTGCAATTGAAGCTCGCTTTGGCCTGTTACATTTATAAATATACACAATCATGAATGTCAATACACTTTACAATTCACATAAACACTATACAATATTTGAAGAATACAATTCAAATATATACAAAAGTCACTGAAGACTTATGCAAATTCATCTTATCCTGACCTCTATCTCTTATTTGACTTTAGCGGCTATATTTTCAGTCTGTCTAACTAGGTATCTACTCCGATCTTGAAAAAGTTACAGTTTTGTTGAGTTTTGCAAACTCAATAAGTTATCCATAATCGATGGCTTGCTCATAACACATAACACATATAGTTCATGTAATCACACAATTCACATCACTTCATTAATTCATCATATAGCATCAATTAACACTTTAGTCATTTATTTCACATTTCATATTTAAACAATTCAAACAGTTTATTTTAATCATTTAAACATACATATCAATTATATTCACAATGTTCATGAAACTCACTTTTAATTGTTATTATTGTGACCGAGTGCCTATAACTATCCTGTATCTATTATGGATACTTGGCTCATTAATAATTGTCCCTTATCTGTTGGGGATATATGGCTCATTTTATATAGTAAGCCAGAGGCTCTTACCACATTCTAAGCTTTAAGCTCTTTTTCACTTTCTGAGCTTTAAGCTCTTTTTTTCAGTGGCTACTCCGGTCATAACAACCTTTATGTTATAATGCATTTATGTAATGAAATGCATCACATGTATTCAGTCAATCAATTGTGCTTAGTCTTATAACACTTTCATATTCATGTTCACAGTCTCATTCGCATTTATCATCGGACCTTAGTCCGACATTCAACATTTAAGTTAAGCATCACTTATTCAGTCAAATTTATATACAATGAGCACTTCCAATGAGTGTTTCATGCATCAAACACCTCAGACACTTAATGTCTGGAATCAAAGCATTCATATCACATAACAATTCAAAACAGAAATTAAAACAACAATTAAACATATAAGAACATCCAGGTTACTGACAGTACGCTTCAGATTAGCATTTGCTTCCATGATCCGGAAACATCTGGATGTGGACGTTCTGTCCTGTATATCAACATCATACAATGCGCATATTACACACACATTATTAATTGCACAATCACATAAACATTCAATTGTACACATATGTATATGTGTACTGTATAATGCATGCTCAAATTGACTATTTCAGGTATTTACCCTTAATTCACATCACTTGATCATTAACAACATCGTTTGTGTATGTCAAGCTTACACTTAGATTCATACCTCAAAGAACTTGGTCATTCTAATATCATAATTCAATCTTCAATCAGGTTACTTTAGCTTCTTAAGATCAAAAAATATCCCATTTATCATTAATCTTTACTTAATATTTATCATTCATCTTAGCGGAATCATATTAGCCATCGTAGGTTCACCTTCATTCCTATAACATCTCAAAATTCCAGATTTGAACACATATTATTTAACAATCCATTGTTACATTATAACCTAAATCATCACCCTAAACGTGTAACTCATTTAATCACTTATTCAAGCATCATTCTAGGTTCAATTCAAGCTTCATTCAAGCTTATAAGTATCATAGGGAAATGCGTAATCATTTGATGTTGCAATCCATAAATAAGAGAAGCATATTGGATGTTTAGCCAATTCCCACGATCGTGTAAAATTCCTACGATCATGAGATTTTTGGGCAGAAACTTTCTACCTTTGTTTGGCATTCCCATTTTTCAGCTTTTCCAACTCTATTTTTAGGTCAGTTTTGTATGATCATTGTGACCTAGAAAATGAGGTATTTCGGCAACACCTTCTTCTAAACAAATGTTCCTATATGTCTTAAGTTTCTAATGACATCAAATTAATGTAGTTTGGTTCAGTATTCTACAAGTTATACCCAAAATACAAAAGACAGTTCTCAAATGGCACCAAATTACAAAACCCTTAGGGACATAATTCAAATTCAATTCCTTCATGAATATTGTAGCCATATGTCTCTAATTTAATATAAAATTAAAATCATTTGGATATCTACAGATCAAAATATGGCTAAAATATAGATGTATGTTCAGTAGAAATACTAAAACTAACAAATTCTAGCCATTCTCTTACGTTCCCACGATCGTGGATGCATTCCCATGATCATTGGTTATGCGAATCCGAAACTCCCATAAGTTATCTTCCAATTTTCCCCCCTTTTTAACTCTTATGTGTTACAACCAAGACATCTTATGCTTAGTCCTTCATTTCCTCATCAAAATCACTTCAATTCCATCTCAAAGGCTTCCATCAAACAAACCATACATTATTGTTCATAAATCATACAAAAACAAGGTATAAACACATTCATTTCCTCATGATCATTTTATCACCAACTATCATCATGTATGCTTCTATTTAGACAACCCATGAAGAACAAAGTTTAACTTACATGTTTAGCTCCAAAGCTTCTTCAAATCATTAAATAACCCTAGCCTCCAAGCATCATACGATTATCATCATTCAAGGTGGAAGGGTTAGGTCTTTTTTGTGATAATGAAGAAGATAACCAAAAATCTTGAAGAAAAAAAGTGAAGGAGTTAGTCAAAAATCAACATCGATGAGGGTTATGCAAAATCGTAGAGAAGAAGAAATGAAGAAAATGAAGAAGAGAAGCATTGGCGAAGGAATGAGAAAATAACAAGTGAAAGATAACAAAATGTTGGTTTTTCACTTGAAATAATCCTGTGGGATGAGTGGTGAGTAGTGGCGACACTTGTCACCTCCCTGTGGCTCCATTTGGGCCACTTTTTGTTGGACCCCATTTCGGGAGCCCGACTACCGCATTCGGAGACCAATATTTTTACACAACCACTTGCATTCAAACTAACCCCTTTTGGGCTCATCTCCATTCCAGCCCAAATATGTCGAAGGATAGCGTTGGTAAGTCCCCAATTTGCATATGAACATATTTTGAGTCAATTAGCATAACTTCTTAACTTCTTCTTCTATGTTTAGCCTATCGTCTGTCTTTTATCATCTGTCTTTGACTTTTATCGTCTGGGTTTGACCTCCTATCGTCTGTGTTTATCGTCTGTCTTTGACTTTTTATCATCTAAGTTTGACCTCCTATCGTCTGTGTTTTATCATCTGCCTCTCATTTACGTCTTCCTTTCATTTGCGTCTACCTGTCATTTGCATCTGCCTGTCATTTGCATCTACCTCTCAATTGCGTCTGCCTTTTATTTGCGTCTGCCGCTCATTTGCGTCTGCCTCTCATTTGCGTCTACCATTCATTTGCATCTACCTTTCATTTGCGTCTGCCTCTCATTTGCGTTTGTGTATGACATAATCACAGAGGATACTCTTCCTCTATATTTTCTTTTGCGCCTGTGTGTGACGTCATCACAGACGATACTCTTCCTTTATATTTTCTTTTGCATCTGTGTGTGACGTCAGCACAGACGATACTCTTCCTCAGTATTTTTCCTTTGCATTTAGAACGCAATCTCTCTAATTCTAACATGCTATTCTAGTACAAACAACCTTGGCAATTTCAATAGAGAAGAACATGCACATGTACGTTTCATTA
>JAOQML010000007.1:12592383-12604408 GCA_027568935.1 Erythroxylum urbanii | reverse complement strand
AAAATCTTGCAATTTACAGTTACTGGTTTTATTTATTTAAATGTATGTGATGCCATGTGGAGTTTGTAGAAATTACATGTAGCGCTCCCTTATCTTAGGATATGTATTGGAATGACCTACGGGCGTCTCGGTGCGTACCCTAGGGTAATGGGGTGTTACATTAATTCTTTTACAGCCGTTGAGGCTATGGAACTTTGAGTGGATATGCAGAGGAGTAACATAAGGAGGGTACTCGCTTATATTCACTTCTATCTCTTTTTCTTGATCTTTCTCAATAAGAGGAGGGGTTCCAACTTTCATATTTATGGGTGATTCCAGTTCTTTCCCACTTCAAAGTGTGATAGCTTTAAGTTGCTCCCTTGATTTTGCTTCAGAGGTGTTTAGGATATTCCCTACATTTCGTGCTAATAAGGCACTTGCTAATTGGCTCATTTGAACTTCCAAAGTATGGATAAAAAGAGGCATGATTCTTTGTTACGTGCTCAAATCTTTCTTCCAAATCTTTTTGATTATCATTTAGGCTTCCAAGCTTATCCAAAATCTTATCTAACTTAGAGTCTATTGAATTTGGTTTCTCCTATGGGAAATCAAGTGGCCCTTGAGGTCAGAATTGACCTCCCACATTTTTTAATCAAGAGAAGTTATGGTAATGTTTCTACCCAGGGCTATACGTGTTCGAATAGGGATTGTTCCCTCCACCTATACCAAACTATGCGCTCATATAATTAAATTGTCGTGCTTCATCAAGAAACAATCAATGGTGTCATGGTTTATTTTCCCTTACAGCTCCCATTATTTTTGAACAGCTTTAACAAGAGTTGAGGAAGAAGCCTTCATATTGTTTAGCTATTGAGTCAAGTTGTCAATCTTAACTTGCATTTCTGTGAGTAGTTAAAGCTCCCTTTTCTTACAAATGGTGGGTTGTCTACTTCTGTCTGTTGCCTACAAACAACTATTACTGGGCATTTCTTTGAGCAACTCTTCAGCTTCATTAACAGTCTTTCACATAAGCGATCTACCCGATGTTGCATATATGGTACCTTTTATGGGTGGGTTGACTCCTTTTTTGAAATTTTGCAAAAGGAATTCATTTGGTAGCTTGTGGTGTGGACACCTCCTTGTCAATTCCTTATATCTCTTCTATGCCTCGTAAAGTGATTCCCCATCACTCTGTTGGATGTTCGTAATTTCTTTTATCATCTTTGTCATCTTAGTGAGGGGAAAATAATTGTCTAGGAATACACATACCAATTGCTCCCATATTGTGACATTTAAGGGGCTCAGCAAGTGATACCAAACTTTGGCTCTATCTCTCAGCGTGAATAGGAAAAGCCTCATTCTAACAACGTCTTTTGAGATCCCATGATATCGAAAGGTATCACATATTTCAAGGAAGTTTACAATATGTGCATTGGGATCTTCGTTGGTCATTTTATGAAATTGGACATTCATTTGCAATATGTTCAATAGGGCTGGTTTAATCTCAAAAGAAATAGGATGAGCTGATGGTTAGGTTACTCCTTAATTGGTAGTGTTGAATCCTAGTCTTATGAAGTCCATGAGGGTTCGCTGCTAGTTGCCTTAATGCCCTTGAATGAGCACTTACAAAAATTCTTCTACAATTAGTTCCTCTATTTCTTCTTCTTAAGGTTAAGCTCGTCGAATGACTTATTCTAAATGAGTGATGTCGAGTGCTAAGGTTTTCGTCATCTAACTTATACTTCGAGTAACTCTTATATTGATGCAATTGCATTAACACAAGAGTGGTGAAAAGGCCTTAGACTATTAGAACTAAACTAATCTTACTACTCCCTAGCAACGGTGCCAAAAACTTGATGATGGGCAAGTTTTACAATTTATAAGTCCTCAAAATACTACAAGCGCACATGTCAGAAATTGTAGTACATGAGGTGTCGATCCCACGAGGAGTTGTCAATAAATCTAATCTTAATTTATCTAAGGTTTAAATAATTAATAAAATAAAAATAAAAACTAAACAGAAAATTTAACACGTGAAGGTGAGTGATAGAAAATTAATTCATGAAATTAACACAAGAAATTGAATATTGAGCAACACCAAATTCACAATGGGAAATCACACAAGAAAATTTACCAAATGATAAGAGAGGGATTTATCCTATCATCAATGCTAACCTAATCACTTTTGTGTTATTGTGGTGTCAGTTCTAGAATATTTTAGGTTCAATTTCTCTCTCTGAAGTTATAATCACTATACCTTAATTAATAAACCTTAAATAAGTTGAGTTACCGAAACTATAATCTCTCAATTAATTATTAGCTTATAACCTATTTAGTTCTTAAGCTTTCTAATAAACTACCGTGTCTCACACGAGATCTCTCTCCATACAATTGTTGAATTGATTAATTGTATGATCTATTAGATTATTTAACTCTCACTAAACAACCTAATCATTTTGCATTTGATTCACTCTCTCGATTTATTACCGAAGAGTGAAGTTACAGTAATCAATTAAAACACCAAATCGAAATAACAAAAAAATGACTATATTAACATTGAATCAAGTCTAAATCCCTAAAGAAAAAGTTAGAACATCATCATCAATTCACAACCCATAAAAATAATCATATTCATCTTACATATTCAATGAAGAAAATGACAAAGATGAACAAAATCTCACTTGGATAAAATCGAGATTACTTAAGAAGGCAGCGGCGTCGAAAGCCCTCTCCTCTTCTTCCTCTTCTCTCTCTTCTTCTTCTTTCCTCTTGAAGCTTTTCCTAAAGTGGCATAATGTAAGCTCTCTTTTAGGGTTATATTATTCTCCTTTGATAGTATTTTCTAATTAGGCCAAACCTGGGGTTTTCCTAGGTGTCAAAAGTTCAAAATATCCCTAAAAATGAAGTTCAGTAAGTCGATGTGTGTTCTCTATCGCGCAGGCCATATTTACCTTCTGTCATGATCGTGGTAGATGATGCCACGATCGTGAGTCCTTCATCTTGCTTCAGTCATAAGTTTTTCACCTATTTTTTTAGTGCAATTATTCATAGGCTATTAGGTCCAGAATAGAACCGATGATGCAAGCTTATTGGGGGGATATTCAAAATATCCTTCGTATGCTCCATATACACTATATAAAGGGAAAGAAACACTAGAATTCATAAATATATGGAGGTGGAGAACAATGTTGCAGCTGAAAAAAAAGGTAAGCTTGATAAGGCTAATTCTATAACACATAAGGATTAGGACAAAGCTAGCTTCAGGATGAGGAACTTATGGCATTTGTAAGGTTATAACTAGTGTAATTCTTATGATCCAAATTCTCTCTTGTATCCTCTTTTAGTCACTAAGGTAGCTAGTCTATTACATTGAGCCATTATAATGTTGTACAAACTTAGGTTTTATTAATAAAATTCATTTATTTTTTGAAAAATATTTACTAAATAGAATGATTAACATGGCTTAATGCAAACAATACTAGTATTCAGTGAATTCAATACCACTAGTATAAACAAAATTTACCACTGCACATTTGAAATAAACAATAGCTTTAATGAAAAATGGGAACATCATCTCTGATGAAAAATCATACCTTATCTCAATATAAACTATTCTATTACTCTATCTATTTAATATCAAGTTTAAACAGAAAAAATATCATCATTTATTATAGATAAGGAAGGCATCAAATTTTAAATGGGAATTTATTGAATGAATGGGAAGCATATTATTCCTTAATATAAACTATATCAATATTCAATACATCTAATACCATCTCTGAGTAAAAATTATACCTTGAATTAATAGAAATTATACTAGTACTCTATTTTTTCAATACCACAATTAGGTAAGAGAATATTAATAATTACATATAAGTAAGAAATTCTTTTAAATGGGAAAATATTAGCTAAATAGAAAGAATACCATATCTCAATACAAATTGTACTAGTACACAGAACATCTAATACTGGGACTTAAAGATAAAGTTACTAGGACTTATTTAAGATAAGTTACAACTTTAATGAAATGGAAAAACAATCTCTGGTTGCAAACCATACCATACTGAAATATAAACCATAATAGTATTCTATCTACTCAATACTAGATCTAGGTACAAAAACATACCTTTATTGATTACAAATAACTAAAACCTATACTTTTAAGTGGGAATAATATGACTGAGTGGAAAGAGCTTTATGGGTTGGCGTACATAATACCAACAAGTACATGCAATCCTATAGCTATAAACAATAGACTCCAAGACGCATTTAAAAAAGTTCACACCTCCCGTGCAAAATAGGAAGCATATGGTTAAGTTACAATAATAACAAGAATTAATGTGAGGGATATAGATTGATACACATCTATGGAATAAAATGTATAAAAAAAGGTTTTTGTCTAACTCAGTTAAATACACATTTCTGTGGTCATCCTTATAACAAATTGAGTCCATTAGAGTCTTTGGTAAACATAAACAAATATATGATTGTTTGATCAAGCATGTTCTTAATGGAAATTTTAATACGAATTATAAGTTACATGATTTCATACACAACTAGGTATAAATTTATATTTTTAAAGGTTTTGTCTAACACTGTTTTATACACAGATGTGCAGTTAACTTTATTTTTAATTAAAAACTTTAAGTAGAAATGTGAAGTACACAAAATTTTACAAATTGTGCACGAAACTGTGCCCATTATAGGCTTTTCGACATGATTTACTACATAGTTATATGGTCCATCATATTGTAGTATAAACTTTTGTAGGGACTAATACACAAGTTATGTTATGATATTATGTATAGAACATATTATTATGCTTTTATGGTCTATATTACAATATCAAATGGTGAAGATAATGTATGGGACATATAATAATGAATGGGCCTTTTTACTTGGAAGGGAGAAGATAGTTCATGATAATTGCCTGTAAGCCACGTTTAAAAATGGTAGCATAACTTTAAAAATTTACATATTGGTATCAGAACCTTACCAAAAGATATAATATGTATTTTAAACCTTGTATCGTCATTCCTAATTATAGTAATTAAAATGATACTCTTAATCATTCCATCATAAAAAATCATTATGTATAGTACTTATCCAACCCACGTTAAAATATATAAGTAATGAAAAAACTCATTTAGGCCCTTTAAAGCTCTTTAACCTATTTCGTTAATATTGTGCCTATCCATTATTTATAATGCACAAAACTAACCTAGATATTTTTATTTTTTACTCTTCCTTTGAAGTTTTTCCACCTATTTTTTTATATAAAAACCCATCATCTAAGTAGTGTATAATAGTAAGTGAAAGGTAAATAAAAAAAATTGAGATAATGGTAGTAAAATTTTTGTTAAGTAAATTCCTTATCAAAGCTATGATTATGAAAAGGTATATATACCTACTAAAATTCTAGCACCCATTCCTCAAATTGTTTTTCTATACATGTTGTCTTATCTAAAGAATATGATAGGTAAACAGACAAGTCTTAAGGTTTGAAAGAAAGGAACTTCAGTTGTATAAATTCCAGATGAAAACCATGATTATGATAAGGAATGTATACACACCAAATCTCCTTCCTTTATATTTCAATATTTATACTTGTCAATGATGTTGCTTATGAAATAGAGTAATAATGAGAAAATAGATAAGTGACTTTGATGGTGTAAATTCTTTGTCAAAATAATTTAGATTTCTTTCATTCATTTATAGTTCAATATTTATATAAATAGAGTAATATTGAGAAAATATAGAAGTAACTTTGATGGCGTAAATTCCTTATCAAAATAATTTAATTTTTCTTTTGTTGTTATAGATGTGGTTTAAAACTCGATAAAATGGTAATTGTCAAACATATTGGTGCAAGTGATTTGTTAAGATACACAATATTCCAAACTATTGAACATGTATATATTGCTTATGCTCATGGCATGCCAATAGAGAAAGAAATCCTTATATGAGTTATTATTAGAGGTATATTTCAATTAATCTTTCACAGCTAACATTGGCCAATTAATGTTAATGACATCAGTGTTAATATTGGTTTTGCCTAAACACACCCTAAATAATGAAGCCTATTAAAGGTTGCTTATATATGGCAAACATACTAGTAGCATATTGTATTATTTATGGAAATAAATTAAAGAAAAATAAGTTCTACATATTTCTTATAAGATAAATTGTTAATGTCTTCATTTTAAGCAGAAAAAATTGTGATTATATTCCAATATGAATAATTAAACATAAACATTTGTAAATGAATAATTATAAATTAAAAAATGCTAGAAGTTACAAATATTACACCTATGATAGTAGTATGTATTTAATTTTTGAACCATTAGCAATGGAACAATTTTTAATTAACTTTCATATAACATTGTAGTATATATTATTTGTAAAAAGCATAATGAAAATTTTGATTATAACTCTATGATGAAATCCTTTAAGTAATGAAGTCATCAAATATGTGGAAAAAAGAAGAATCTTTGCTTGTCTAAATAACATGTTTAGTGAATGATGGTAAATCATATTCTTGTTTAAAAACTTGAAATGGAAATGTCAAGTATATGGATTGGTACAAAACCATGCATTAAATTATGTCCAATAAAGGTTTTGCTTAGTATGGTCATCAACATAAACATATGGTGAATCATGATCTAATTTAAAAATTAGCAACCACTCATGCATAGGCCATGTTATAATATCATTCATGGGATGTAATAATGTAAGGCGATTATAATAATGTGTGGGACCTATCATAATCCATGGCCCTTTTACTTAGAAAAAGGAAGGGAGTTTATGATAAATTCCCTTAAAATATGTTTATAAATAGCGGTATAAGACTAGAGACTCAAACATAGGTGTTAGTTATATTAAGCCTTATAAAAAGACTTTACAATTAAAATGATAATCATAATTCTTCTCTTATAAAAATAATATATAATTGCAAATCCTACTTACATGAGTAAGAAAAAAACTCATTTTGGCCCTCTAAACCCTTTTTAACTATTACTATGATATTGTGTATATCCACTATGTACAATCTATAATACATAACTCAGATCATTCATTATTTCCTTGATCCTTTTTCAACCATTTTTCATAAAAGAAACTCATAATTCCATAAGCATATAATACAGAGCAAAAGGCAATCAAGCAAATATTGAGATAATGGAGAAGAGAATTTTGGTAATTTATTTGTATGAATTCCTGGTTAAAAATATGTTTATATAACCATAAAACTTCCTCCCACCTTTCTTGAATGTTTTTGTCTATCCACATTGTCTCATGACTCTCATATGTAGATTAAGATTTTATTATATAGAAGAAATTTGTTCTAAAACTATCTTTTTCATGTATAAGAAAATATTATATAGAGGGAGTAGTTTAACTTTGGTTAGGTGCAATTTTAATCAAAACCATGATTATAATTAGAAATATAAACCCAACAAAGTTAGTTCCTCCACTCAATATTTCTATCTACCCACTGTATCCTCTCTGGAACATAGAATTACTGAGATGTGTCCTGATAGTTATAGGTGGCATTATATTTTAGTGTGTTTTTAGTTGTTAATTAGATTATTTGTGCTTGTTCAGGTTTAGAATTATGTTAGCCTGATTAAGTGTTTGTGTTTTTGGAGTGTTATATGGTTTAGAGCATGTTATTGGGCTTTAATTTTTCATTTTTAAGTGTTTTGATGAGTTCATTAGTGTTTGAGACTAGGCAAAGAAGACTGGAGAAGATTTGGAGAAATCACAAAGGAGCCAAGGCCACAATTGTGACAGAAGCAACCAACACAGGCCATAATTGTGATAGAAGCCAAACAGGAGCAAACCATGATCATGACTAACTAGCCACGATTATGACAGAAGCCAAATTTCAAGTGCCATGATTATGACTCATTAGCCACGATCGTGGCAGGCACGATAATAAACGCAAGGACTACTTCTAAACTCAATTTTTTAAGGTAATTTTAGATATTTGGGTTTGGGTAAAACCTAGTTTTTACCCTAAAATGGAAAAAAGATATAAAAGGAAAAGACAGAAGCTTTAAATGAGAGCCTCCATTTTGTTACATTGGGAAAGAAGCCAAGGAAGAAAAGAAAAGAGGAGAGAGGAAGAGGGAGTTGCTGTTGCTGCTGCCATTCTAGTCCACTTCAGGTTATGTTTCTCTTCCATCTTATTATTTCATTCATTTTGATGTATAAAATGGATGTGATGATGATGAATTTAGGTTTAAGGATGTTCTGAACTTTTTTAAGGATTTGTTCTTGAATCAATGTTAATTTGATTGCTTTTGATTTTAATGAGATGGGAACTGTGACTGTTTATTGTATTTAAATGCTTCAGTTATAAATCGAGAAAGTGAACTAATAGTAAAATGATTAGATTAGGTAATGAGAGTTAAACAATCTAATAGATCACATAAACAATCAAATCATACGAAGAGAGATCTCGCGTAAGTATTAGAGTGCTTAAGATCTAATTGCATGTGTGGGTTGTTTGTTGATTGAGAGATTACAAATTCCATAATTCAATTCAATTGTGGTTTATGATTTATGGTTAAATGATTACAACTCAAGAGAGGGTAATCACCCTTTGAACTTGTAAGACCGATACTGGATTAACTCAAAAGTTATTAAGTTAACATTAGATGATAGGATAAATCCCTTTTCTCATAATTGGTTAAACTTCCTTATGTGAATTTCCAATTATTGATTAGTTGTGCTCAATTTTAATTTCTTTGTGTTAGTTTTACAATTTCATTTTCAATAAACCCATATTCAATTGATTAATTTCCTGCTCATTTTTTATTTTCATTTTAATTACACTTTTATACCTTAGACAAATTAGAATTTGATTAGTTCACTAATTCCTCGTAATATTGATATCTCACATACTACGCTTATGACCAATGTGCTTATGAAATATTGAGGGTATTATAAGATTAAAACTTGCTTAACAAGTTTTTAGTACCGTTACCGAGGAATTAGTTAGGATTAGTTGAATTTTTTTAGTTTAGGATGAACAAAAAAGTTACTCAAAGTTCAAGTAGGATCATCAAAACATTAGAACTTGATATCGCCTGTTTAGAGTGAACAATCCAAAAGCAAGATATAAAGAAGAAATAAAAGAACCAATGGCATACAAATTCAATCAAGGAGGAAATCAAGGAAACCAACCTCTAACCCTTATGGATTTCATGAGATTAGGGTTAAACATTGCAAATTAAGGTATGACTTGACCACGAGTACAAGCACCCTCATCCGAGATTAAGCCAACCTTGCTAAACATGTTGCAAACAAATGTGTAATTATATGAATTGACTAATGAAGATCTTGTTGCTCATATAGTTAACTTCCTAAAAATATATGATACTTTCTGATATGAAGATGTCGTTAAGATGAGGCTCTTTTCTTTCACACTAAGGGATAGAGCTAAGGATTTTTATCATTCCCTAAGCCCTGTAAATGTCACAACTTAGGAGCAGCAAGTGCGTGCATTCATGGATAAAGCTAATCAAGGAAATCCCAAATTTCCTGCAAAGTGATGGAGAATCACTTTATAAGGTGTGGGAATGATATAATGATTTGTAGAGGAGGTGCCTTCACCATAATTTACCAAAGGAATTCTTGTTGTAAACCTTTGACAATGAAGTCCCTCCATCCATGCAAGGTACTATAAATGCGGCATCTGATGGATCTTTAATGAGGAATACAGTTGAAGAAGTAGAGGATTTGTTATAGGAAATGGCAAGTAACAGTTGTCTTCAGACAATGGATAGGATTAGACAACGTACAACCTTCCGAGAGCAAAAGGGAGTCATAGTTGTTAACCCAATAGCGAAGATGCAAGCTAAGATTGGCAACTTAAACTAACAGTTGAATAACATAAAGACCTCCTCTTCAACTACTATTAAAGCACTTCAGTAGAGATGTGAGTTGTGTGGACAAGACAATTATAACACCAACGATTCCTTTCTAATACAAAATAATAAACTTAAGCAGCTTAATTACATGGGAGAACTGCCACGAAAGTAAGAAGATCCATAAGATTTTTACATTCTATGTATTATTGGTAGTGTCAAAATGGATAAGGATTTTTCATACTTAGGAGTGGGTATAAGTATGATGCCTTACACTTTGTTCAAAAGGATGGAGTTAGGTGAAATAATAACCATCAAGATGTGTGTTCAGATGGCTGATAGATCAATCCACCATCCTAGAGGTATAGTTAAGGATGTTTTAGTTAAGGTTGACAAGTTCACCTTTCCCACAAACTTCATCATATTAAACATTAAGGAAGATTTGGAGACATCAATTATCTTTGGACGACCATTTTTAGCTACCACCCAATCTCTTATAGATGTTGATAAAGTGAATTAACCCTAAGGGTGGGGGATGAGAGGGTGTCATTTAAAATGTCTAATGAAAAAAGGAATTCTTTCAAATTTGTGGACGGTATCAAGATAAGCAAGTCTTGTGAAAAGGTTTCGTAGAGTCATACTCACAAAGACTCACTTGAATAGCCACAAAATCAAAAGAATACTCAAAATAAGAAAATAAGGAGGAAAAGTGATAGGAAGCACGGTCCAGTAGCTCACTTACATTTAATGAAATCTATAATAGCGTTACCATTATATGACCCGTTTGAACAACCATGAGCAAAAGAGGTATGTCGAGTTAGTGACGGTAAGTTAAGCATTGCATGGGAGGTAACCCATGATTTTTAACATTGCATGTTTCATCTTTTGTATTAGATTAGGTTTCCAAATCTTTTTTTGAGTGTTTTCGATACAAGTTAAACACCTTGAAGAAATCAAGCATAAGTATGACTTAAGTTTTCTTTGTCCTTCTCTTTCTCACAATGGAGGGAAATGGAGTGGAAGGCAAAACAATGAAGTGATGGTGCAAAATATAAGGTAGGAAAGGAATTCGGGAGTGACTTGGGGAAAAGAATTAAAAACGGGAAAAAAGCCTGAAAATTTCCAGCACCATGATCATGGCCTATTCTGACCTTTTGTCACAATCATGGCCTGTAAGGAAGGTGCAATAAATGTTGAACACATAAAAAGGTGGAATGAAGAAATGGCTAATGATCTTACGCCTATGCAACACTTCTTATGGTTGTGAGAGCTATAGGTGACCGTGAGAAATTTTACACCATCGTGAGAGGTGTGTCACTCCCATGACACACTTTTCATAGGCATGATAGGCCACCTCACCTAAAAAACCCTAACTTTTTAATATAAAAGAAATGTTGTGTGACGTCATAGAGTATGTTTCATTTGGGATAAGCATTTTTTAAGGTGAGCTCTCAGTTTTAAAGAGAAGGGGCAAAGCTCCGTTCCTTTGGAGACTCAAAAAGAGCTAGCTTCCTAACGCCAGTTCGGAGGTGACATCGATGTTGAAGAACTTGGTTAAGCATTTCTCTCATTTTTTGTTGTTCTTTCTCTTAAGGATTCATTATGTTATCCTGTGTTTAATGTTGGGTATCATGTAAGAGTGATTGAATGCTTTATTTGATTTTTTATGTAGGAACTCATTGCTAGAATCTTTAATTGTTATGTTAAAATTCGTATGTGGCAACCAATGGTTTCAAATCATTAGGGACAATATAATCTAGGTTAAATGACCCGAGCTTGTGTGGTTATTACCTTGATTAATTTGTTTTCTTAATTCATAATGCAGTTGTGCAATTAATTTAAAGAGCTTGATTAACTTGTTTTCTCAATTCGTAATGTGGTTGTTTGATAGCTAGGTTTAATTAATGATCTTTTCTTAATTAAACAAGACCTAAGGGAAAACTAGAGTTAGTAGAGCATATTGTTAACCTACGATTAATAGGAGATGTATAAGAACAACAATTTAATGAATTATATTCAACTGTGTATAGGTCGAGATTGAACCGATAACCAGGTTACTAACAAATTCATCACTTTTATCATTTTTAGGTTGATTGATTTAATTTGCTTTTATTAGTTTAGTTTCATTTTATTTTCTTATTTGAAATCAAACCTACCTCCCACACCCACCCACC
>JAOQML010000007.1:12581930-12592283 GCA_027568935.1 Erythroxylum urbanii | reverse complement strand
ATTTTCTTATTTGAAATCAAACCTACCTCCCACACCCACCCACCCCCCTCGCACCCCCAAAACCTAAACACTGATTCTTTTCATAACAAAAGCTAACCATACACTCTCTGTGGGATCGACATAAACTCACAACTGCTATAATTATAAGTCTAGTTATTTAAAGTAGCGTTATAATGTGCTACATCAATTGCACATAATAGAAAACGAAATCAAACATAAATAGAAAGAATAAATGAATGGAAAATAAAGAGTTCGTAATTTTAAATCTCCCTTTATCTCCTATCAAATATTCTTACAAAGTAAATGTTTGATGATGTAATATATTTGATCTTTTCATAATTTCTTCCTGTTTTCCACTTTTCTCGATCAATGTCATCTCTTATGAATGTTCTTTATGTTTGGAGTTGTCTCAACAGTTTGATCCTTTGGTTTGTCTCTGCTCTTGTCCTTTTAGCAAAATATAGGGTTTCTAAAACATACACGGTCTGATACATAGCTTTGTATCAAATTGTGTATCTCTAAAAACACTTAAAATCGTGACATTACATGTTTTGATAGACTTACACAGCTACATACACGACAATGTATCTCTCAATCGCTTCAAATATTAATTTTATGCCTCGATTTCACCTGATTTCCTATACTTTTAGTCCATGAAGGCAATTATTACCTATGAATGCACTTAGATCAAATTAAGTACCAAATATAGAATAAAATATAAAATATTAAAAAATATATTATATATGAGGTATAAATATGGTCAATTATACATCTATCAAAGATCCCCACACTTAAGCTTTTTCTTATCCTCAAGAAAACCATAATCAAAATTATAAATCTTATAGCATCCACCCTTCATCAATCTTAACATGTCCGTTCATACTATAAATTATCATATCATATTAATCAAATTAACATAAAATTAGAATCAAATTATCTTAAAATTAACTTCTTAAGTCTATATTAATAGTAATCACATCAATAATTGAATTGAAATAAAAAACATAAACCTTTACACCTTTACCAATATTTCACTCAATGCACTCAAGTTTTTAGGGTAAAAAGCATCAAAGATCTCAAATCAATGCATAGTAGAAATCTTACCATAAGTTTGCAATATTATCACATCTCCACCACTTATGTATAAACTAGAAACTAAAATCAAAAGGTTATAAATTTGAGATTTAGGGCTGGTATGGTTAAGACAACAAAAATGGTTAAATTGAAGGAAATTTACTATAGAGAAATTACAAGAAACTTGTTTACAAATATAAAGGTGCTTTTATTGCAACTCTTTTCGTACTGCTTACTTATTCATAATTTTTCTAATGCTTTTTTTTAATATCAATCAAAATAATTTTTTGCATTCAGTACCATAATTAAAGAGTTAATAGACCTTTCAAGGTTCTCAAGTTTCAACCAATCATGTAATGTAAATAACCTTTAGGGTTATAACAATTAAAAATGGTCCAATTAAAAATAGGATAAAGGTTAATATGTGGGTATGATTAGTTAAAAAGGCTAAGAATGAACTTGGTTACTCCTAAAGATAAATATAAGGTAAGGTAACTATCAAAGAAATAGGCTAAAATAAATTATTGAATCTAAGTGTCTTTATCACTTCAATGATTCTAATTTAACAAATATGGTCTCAATATGTATAATAAAAGCAAGTTCTAGAATTGTTAAACTATGCATGATAACAGACATGAATGAAATAAAAGAGCTTAAAATTTTAAAAATTTTGAAATTTTGGCTCTTAGGCTTAAAAGCTCACAAAAAAAGATTGGGTATATATGTGTAAATAATTTGCAATTCCATTCAATTTGATTATATCAGTGAATAATAAAGATATAACTTATAAAAGTAATTTTTTTAACTATCATCTTTTTGCGTACTAATTCCAATCAATATTCAATAATGAAGTAAAGTATTGATGGACAAATTTCAATTAAGTCAAAATATTAGTTCATAAAATTTTATAACCGAGATTATAATAAGCTTAAAAATCATTAAAAATCATGAATCTCTTCCCTACACTTAAAGTTGTACATTATCTTCAATGTACACAATATAAGCATTTAAAAATAAGTGAGAGGGTTAAGTTGGTACTTTCCTGAATAAGATGATTTTTTTGATTTCTGATCCATCCAATAGTAAACTACATCCTTGAAAAATATAAAGAAAAAGGGATAAAATGATAAAAGAATATAAAAAAAATAAAAGTAACTAAGAAACATGAATATAAAAGGACATAAAATAAAATCTATTCTAATTCCTTGGCTACCTCCCATGCAGTGCTTGTTTAACATCGGTAGCTCAACGTACACAACACATTACCCTCATCCTAGGACTATAATTAGTTGTTTGCTTCTACCCTTTTATCTCTAAGGTAGTTTAGTAGCTTGTAAGTAAGCCACTTGTTGTAAGATAATCATAAAAGCATAATTTATCAAGTTAAAAAATCCTATGGTTGCATTAATTCTCTTTTTAATGAAAATCTATTAATAAAAATAAGGCATAATGAAACTCCCTAAGTCTTTTGCTGATGTAAGTAGATTGCTTGGAGGATGTAGGAACCCTCTATATTTAAGATCACTACAAACACTTCGCCAGTAGTTTCTGTATTTGGTTCCTCTGCCAGTTCTTCCTCAACTATCTCTGTTCACCCTTCTTCTTCTTCCTGGCTAGATGTTTCGAGCTTATCTTCTTTAATTATCTCCCACCACTTCTCTTCTTTCTCTTCTTGGCTATAGATCATCTCTTCTTCTTCATCTTATTCTTATGGAACCTTATTTCCACTCCTAAGGATGATTGCTATTCCATGTTCTTTATAATTTCTTTTAGTTGTATTAGGCAAACTTCTGTGTAGTTCATTAGATAATATCTCCATTTGTTGGTAAATCTGATTCATCATATTCTGTATATGAGCCTCTGCTCCCTGATGCCTCATATTTGATTCTTGAATAAACTTGAACATCGTATCTGTCAAAGATGCAGTTACCTCCTCGCCTTCTTGAAATGTATCATGATTCATAAAATTAACCGCTGTGTCTTCTTCACTCTAAGACGTTAAGGAGCTCATATAATATGAAGTATTATGATCATCATATGTAGGTGAAGAAAGTCTCCCATCAAATTCACATTGACTAGCTACTCATTTGGAAAGGCATTCCATTAGTTTATTTGTAATACTTTTATATCGTTACTTTTATTGTATATATTCAGTTGGATCATGGTCATTCTATCCATATAGATAAGGTTTGCTCCACTTTGAATTACATGTATTATTGTACGATAGGCCTTGAGGTTAGTTGTGCATGCTCAGTAGTTCCCATATATATGTCGATACTCGACATTCATTATTGTAGTAATTACTCCCAAAAATCTTGCAACACAACTTATACATCTTTTGAGCTTCTGAAGAGGAAACGACTCTTTCCAATATGGTGATTTTATGTATTATGAAGATGTATCATAGCTCTTATAGTAGTACTATCTTCTCCATGCTTCCATTATAAGTTTTGGTGATGATGTTAAACCTTAATTCTTAAAATAAATCACCAACACACTATTAATGTAGAGAAATTCAAAAGATAATTAAACGAACAAGTTAGAACTACAATAAAATATAATAAAAAATAAAATAAGTACAAAAATATACAGAAAATAATGGCTAAGGTAATAATATTCAAGTGTTCCTAATATCACTATCCCTGGCAATGCGTCAAAAACTTTATTAGCTATTTCTAACCAATAATAATTTTATCGCAAATGCACAGTATAGTTACAGCTAATACTAATTAGTACGGGTCGATCCCATGAAAATAATGATTACTAGTAATTACCTCTCCTATTATCTAGTCTAAGGATTGAATTTAGATTTTAATAAATAAAATTAAAACTTAAATAATTAAAGTAAAGTGTACACCCCACTCCCGCTGAACCCGAACCCGATATCGACAGTGATACCCGGATCCGTGCTCCGCGAGGGTGGCGTGTCACATCACTTAGCAAAAGACGGTATAAATTTTTTTTAAAACGCTTTACACTTATCCAAATCACTGTTCACAAATGCATGAGCATAAGATGTGTTTTCCTAATTTCTCTGATTTACCTCACTTGGACCCGTTCCTGTGGTCCGACCCGTTCTACGGAAACGGGATGTTACAAAAGTATATAGCATTATTGAACACATAGATGAAAGAAGTTACTCGGAAAATAATCAATATCAAAAATGAGTGGCTAGCTTATGAATTCCCCTAAAACCCTTAAATAATTGATCTTTTATTATGCCATTGTTTTATTGTCTATTAGACATGAAAGTTCCTATTGTATGCTAATAACTCACTTAAGAGTACCAATAACTAATTTTATAATTATCAACTGATATTATTCAGGTTAAAGGTATTAAGATTGCTTTATCAATTTGTGAATTCCATTATTAAGTTTGACCCTAATCTAGAAAATTTATGCCGACCTTTCTCTAAGTTTCCAATTAAATATTTTTAATTATAGTATACCTATTCATACACAAGATTTCTTAATCGCTATGTTATGAAATCAGATTATTTACTAATATTCTAGATTTATTAAAACGTATATTAAATACATAATTTAATCACAATAAATCAATAAAAACAATTGCATTAGATAAAAGAATTAAAACATGTTATAGCGCAAACTAGGGTTCATCTCACCTTGACAGCAAGGATGTTTAGTTACACATAATAGAAAATGAAATCAAACATAAAAAGAAATAAGAAACAAACAATTCATAATTCTAGATCTCCTTTTATCTCCTATTGAATATTCTTGCAAGGTTGAGGTTTGATGCTATAATCTATTGGATCTTTTAATGATTTCTTTATGTTTTCTACTTCTCCAAATCACTATCATCCCTTTTTGAGACATACATTGTCTGACACATTGGCATGTATAAAACTTTGTATCTCCAAAAACAGTTAAAATCATGACTATACATGTTTTGAGAGACTTATATAGCCACATACATAGTCGTGTATCTCTCAATTGCTTCAAATTTTTGTTTTATGCCATGATTTCTCCTAATTCCTCTTCTTTCAATCTATAAAGGCAATTATCACCTATTAATGCACTTGGAGAAAATTAAGTACCAAATAGACAATAAAAATATCAAATATTAAGGAAAAATACGTCAAATATGAGGTACAAATATGGTCAATTATGCATCTATCAACAACCTATAACAGACATCCCTTTTCACCCTAAACCTCTCAATCTCTGTTAGTTTAATGAATCTCGTATCACTAACCTATTTAATTTGATCCAAACAAAGATTTTGCATCAATTCAAACAACTTCTCATAATAGCTTCACTTTTCTATACAAATAATAAAGCTGCACTAGTCATAATTATATATAATAGTTTTACTTTATAAACACACCATATTAATATAATTTTATTAGGTATAAATTTTAGACCTTGTTCCAAGCTATCACACTTTTTGTTACTATTCCCTATATCAAAAATTTCATCCCCAACCTACATTATCAAGTTTCATATCAAAATAAGTTTATATACACATTATTTTTTATATTAATTATTAGTTCATTACCATCTTTTTCATATTCCTGACTTCTTTCCTTTAGATAGAGAAGATGGTGCTTTAATTATAGCTTTTTCCTTCTTTTTTGGACTCTAATAATCAAAATATTAATGTCAACCTCAATTAAATAGAAATTATCACATAACACATCCCTTACGAAAAAAATGATATCTCCTTATAAAACATCATTAACACAGGTTTACATATCATAAATATGAACAACATATCATAGAAACCACAAGTCAACAAGACCAAGACCATATTGTAACCATCTCCATACTTAACCAACTTAGTCATTTTCAAAAATCCCACTAATTTCCAAACTATAAGTCTAAATGCATGAAAAAGCATATTTAATACAAAATCAACGTAAATACATATAAATGGTTAGTAACATAGCTTGTTAGAGGGAATAACATTGACTACTTTCTATGTATACTTCAAATTTTTAAACAAGATTATTGCAACACTCCAATGTCACAGATACCACCACAGGTACCGCCACCTCAGTAGCCAGTAATGGTACCTAGTCATGCGCCAGAGCAACATTCGATGCCTGAAATCTCAAGGTATATTAAGGAATCAAGGAACCTCGGGTGTGGTACCTTTGATGGACGCGGTGATGTTACTGAGGCCAAAACATGAAGGAGACGAACCGCAGGGACATTCCACGATATGGGACAATCTAATGGGATGAAGTTGAAGGTAGTTGTCCAATTGCTAGAGGGTGATGTCAGAGTCTGGTGGGAAAATGTCTGGGGACGCTACCGTAATCAGGTTACTTGGGTGGATTTTGTCAATAAATTCAACGGACAATATTATATCAGATTTGATAGGGATCAAAAGAAAGCTGCTTTCTTTACAGTAACACAGGGGAATAGCTCAGTACATGATTTTGAGACAGAATTGAGAGAGCTTGCCACTTATGTCCTAGAATATGTGGCAGATAAAGAAAATATGTGTGTTTGGATTAAGACTGGGTTGTATTTGGCGATCCAGGAGAGGATGACGGTTACCCTGACCACCATGTTCAAGGCGATGGTACAGTCGGCCAAAAGAACTGAGAGATTGGTGAAAGAGTATAGGAGAAAGTGGGAGGAAAAGAATCGAAAAAGGAAGGGAGGATGTCCCTCCAGCTAACAACCCAAGAGGAGCAATGGTAGTTCAGCTTCGGGTAATATTGGAAGCGCTACATCATCAGTTGTTAGTTTATGGTCCCACGACTAGGAAATCAGAGCATTGCCTATACTACTAGCTCTGCTTTTTGAGCTCGATCATCTCGGCCTGAACAATGCAGAAACTATAGAAAGATACATTCAGGCAAGTGTACGGAACCGAGGAAGTGTTTTCAGTGTGGAGAGACAGGACACTTAAGGAGAGATTGTCCACAGTTTACTTGGACTTCAACTCGAGAGGGAGATATGGTATTCAGTCTTCTGGATCTATATAAAGGACTAGTGTGGGCAGTAGTATGCCTCTAGCACGTCACCAGCATTCTTCTTAGTGAGCTCAAGCACGAGTTTATACAGTGACGGAGGAGGAACTTCGAGCCAATCTGAACACAATTATAGGTATTTTTTTGGATGCATATTTTTATGTTGTTGTATTACTATATTATGATGTATGTTCTGTGCAGTAACGGTAAACTCGTAAATAGTATGAGTTACTAAAGTGTAGTATTATTAGGTTTTATATGTTTTCTTGGTAGAGATGCTAGAGTTTTGATCGACACTGGCGCACAAAGGTCCTTTGTTAGTGTAACCTTCGCCGAGGACATTAGTCATCCCCTGGAGCCTTTAGATCCTCCTCTTATTATAGTCACTCCTCTTAAAGAGAAAGTGTCCCGTGATGAAGCATAAACAGTTTGTGAGGTAAAGGTCGGTGATGCTATGTTAGAGGTAGATCTTATTCCTTTCGATCTCTAGGATTTCTAGAAAATAATGGGGATTAACTGGTTAGAGAGGCATCGGGTCAGGGTTGATTTTTATAAGAAAGAGGTGGAGTTTGACACTCAGAGTGGAGTCCTGATTAAATTTATTGGTGACCGATGGGTGTTCCCAAGTTATTTGATATCGGTGGTCAAGGCTAAGAAGATGATTCGTCGGGGATGCCAGGCACACCTCATACATGTGATTGACACTTCTGCACAGTGGATTAAACTTAGAGTCATCCCCATTGTATATGTTCCCTACATAGTGGATTAAACTTAGAGACGTCCCTATTGTATATGAGTTCCCTGATGTCTTCCTAGAGGAGTTACCTGGATTGCCTACTAATCAGGAGTTTGATTTTGCTATTGACTTGGTCCTGGGTATAACATCGATATCTATACCACCGTATCGTATGTGTCGGACCTCGCTTCTGGAGCCCGACAATCGCATTCGGATAACACACGTTTATCAACTATACTTGCATTCAAAACTCCCCTTTCTAATTTTAGCTCTGCTCTTTGAATAGTTAACTAGTCCATTTATCCATTTCAACCTGAATACCTCAAAGAACAACGTTGGTGAGTCCACACTTTACATATGTACATGCTTCGAGGCTATAAACATAACTTTTTCTATAGGAATCCAATTTAGGGTTTCTTTAGAGAGTTTCATAGAGGAATTCAAGAGCTACAACTTTCATGAAGACCTCAAAGGCCAATTTTAACTTCTGGATGGTCAAAAAGAGGACATAAGATAACCATTAACAATAACCTAGACGATATTCGTGAACAGTAACACAGAGGAAGTCTGTAAACAGTAACACAGACAATACTCGTTAATAGTAACACAGAGGAAGTCTGTGAACAATAACAAAGACGATACTCGTGAACAGTAACACAGAGGAAGTCTATGAATAGTAACACAGATGAAATTCTTCAACCCACATAACTTCTTAACTTCTTTTTATTATCCTTGGCCTATGATCTGTGTTCTATCCTCTATAGTTGACTTTTATCTTCTGTGTTGACCACTTATCGTCTGTGATCTATCCTCTGTAGCTGACGTTTATCTTCTATGTTAACCACTTATCGTCTGTGGTCTGTCCTCTGTGTTCTATCCTTTGAGTGATGATGTGTCCTCTGTGTTATGACATCATCATAGACGATACTTCTCCTCTCTATTCTTCCTTGCCTCTGTATTCTGACGTCAACACAGACGATACTTCTCCTCTCTATTCCTCCTTGCCACTATGTTTTGACGTCAGCACAGACGATACTTCTCCTTTCTATTCCTCCTTGCCTCTGTGTTCTGACGGCAGCACAGATGATACTTCTCCTTTTTATTCCTCCTTGCTTTTGTGTTCTGACGTCAGCATAGACAGTACTCCTCCTTTCTATTACTCCTTACCTCTGTGTTTTGACGTCAGCACAGACGATACTCTTCTTATATATTTTTCCTTGCCTCTGTGTTGTGACATCATCACAGACGATTCCTTTCGTCTGTTTTTTTCATATGCAATCCTTCCAACTCTGACATGCTGTTATAAAACTAGCAACAGTTGGCAAATTCATCAAGCAGAGCATGCACATACACATTTCATTATCCAAATCTTTAAAATAACATAATCATACCAAGGAATTCAATTTCACTGTTTCCATTTTAAAACACAGTTAGAGTTATTACAAATCAAATTACACGTCAAATTGAACCAAAATACAAAAGATGCTCCATACTGATATGCCGAATGAGCTATTACAAAACTGACATAGTCCAAATGTGTTTAACTAATGTGGAGTTTTCGATGCCTTGTAGGGATCACTATCGTTTTGGTTTGCACCTGAGGAAGGGAGAAAAGGGGTTGAGCTACACAGCTCAGTGGCTAATATACTTATAGCCATCAATAATTAGCACAAATTCAAGCATATATATATATGTAAAGATACTGAACAATTCGGTTATTTTCAAGTAAACAGAATAATGCAGAACATATAACATCCAAGTGCATCATACTTGACAGTTTACAGATGCAATGCACAAACAAATGGCTCGACGGTTCTATGAATAGAATGGAGAAACCGAAGTTTACCCCATGAACATAATGAGTCCTTTTTCGGAGCTCATATGCCACAAGCGGGCAGCCGGGAGAAGGCTCTTGTCAACGTGCGTGTGACGAACAAAATGGTTCCACTCTCGCCCACACAAAGCATATATTCATTTAATCATATGTTCGGATTTTTATACTTGTTTGTCTTTTCATTCAAACAAAATGCCATGACATATTTCAATGGCATAACAGAATTAAAGTTCATAAATCTTATGCATTTTCAATAATCACACCTTTTAGTAAATTGTACATACATGCACACATATATAGGCAAGAATCTGTCCATTCACACAATAACTATAGATACGTTACCCACCAAATTTGTTTGACAATAAAGGTTCACTGTTGTCTTTCCTCTTCACCTTGGATTGGACTTATTCGGTTTCCTACAACAAACCAAGTCCTCATTTAATAAGGATCACATTTGAGAACCTATAGAATCAAAAGCATTGAACTTATACTAGAATGCTTAAACTCATACGTTACCTCCTCTATCAATGGTTCCTCCACATAACTTTGACCAACTTCACCACCTTATTTCTCAAAACTTTTTCCTTCGAATCTACAATATCCACTGGTTGCTCCTCATAGGTCAAATCCTCCCTCAATTGAACCTCTGAAGGTTGAACTATGTGCGAATGGTTGGATTGATAACTTCTCAACATTGATACATGGAAGACATTGTGAATCTTAGACAACTCCGTTGGCAAAGCTAATTTATAAGCTAAAGG
>JAOQML010000007.1:12556267-12577996 GCA_027568935.1 Erythroxylum urbanii | reverse complement strand
CACAAAACATTAATAAAACAATTTTTAATTCTAACAATTCTCATTTCCAACAATCACAAAATATTCATAAAACAATTTTCAATTCCAACAATTCCCAACAATTCACATTTCAAACATGCATAAAACAATTTCCAATTCCCAACAATTCTTATTTCCAACAATTACAAAAACTCATAAAATAATTTCCAATTCCAACAATTTCCTACAATTCTCATTTCTAACAATCACAAAACATTCATAAAATAATTTTCAATTCCAAACAGTTCCCAACAATTCACATTTCCAAACATGCATAAAACAATTTCCAATTCCCAACAATTCATATTTCTAACAATCACAAAACATGAACAAAACAATTTCCAATTCCAACAATTCACATTTCCAAACATGCATAAAATAATTTCCAATTCCAACAATTTCTAACAATTCAGATTTCCAATACTTACAAAATATGAATAAAATAATTTTCAATTCCCAACAATTCTTATTTCCAACAATCACAAAACATTCATAAAATAATTTTCAATTCTAACAATTCACAACAATTCACATTTCTAATAATCACAAAACATTCATAAAATAATTTTCAATTCTAACAATTCCCAACAATTCACATTTCTAAATTTTCAATTCCAACAATTCCTAACAATTCGCATTTCCAACAATCACAAAAAGGGATATAATTTAATTATTATAAAATTATAACAAATTGTATCAAAATTAATAATCATAATAACATACCTTTCCCGAAGCTTTAAATTGTATCGAACAAAAACCAAGTCATTCAACCTCTTATGCTCCAATCTATTCTTTTTTTTGGAGTGGATAAAATCAAATGTGCTCCAGTTCCGTCACAGCCTGTTGCACTCACACATTGACTTAAAATCTGAATTGCAAACCTTTTCAATTATGAAACACCATTTTCGAATTGATCCCACCAAGAAACTGTAAATTATAAGAAAACAAAAGTAGCGTTATACACAAAATAAATTGATAATTCATTTTCAACAAATAAGAAAACGGAAATAACTAATACCTGGAGAAAGTTTTCCTCTTTGATGAATAGCAATCGGCATTCCAAAATCTCCATAAGACAACTTGTAAAGCTCCATTTGTGAGCTTAAAAGATCTTGCATCGCGTCAATGCTAACAATTGTTGTAATAGTTAAAAGCATTCCTTTATTAACTTTAGCTTTCTTTGTAAGATCCAGTCTAAAATACACACTAGGATTCAAAAGTGCCCTAGCTGCAAACAATGGAGAAGAAAATTGTCTTTCCCTTCTCTTATTAATGATCGAAAGATATGGTGTGTATAAAGAAGGCCTATGTTTTAGATTGGCCTTAATTGCTTCCGTCGCTCTCTCTATGACATTAAAAATATAACCCATTGTTGGTTTTTCTTCACTATCAGCCAAGAGAAGCACCCTCACCAAAGGCTTACAAACTCGAATAACAAATTAACATTTAGACCAAAATTCTCTATCTTCCAATATAATATTACAAACCTCCACTCTAGTATTAGACGTAGCATGCTGAAACGCAATCCATTTATCACTTGTAAATATTTGTCTTAACTCTTTCTTCATTGAAATAAAAGACTGAAGTGATAAGAAATTTGTGGCAAATCTTGTGACAGCAGGACGACACAAATTCCTACCATTAATAAATTCCTTTCTCATCAAATTCAATACCCATGCACGATTATAAATGAACTTTATCACCTTTTTAGCTTTCTGCATAGTCTCATCAATAACAGGAAAAACCTAGGATCTCCTATATTTTCCAGCATTAGATCAATGCAATGTGCAACAAAAGGAGTCCAAAAAAATGAATTATACGTATTCTGCAACCTTTTTCCTGTCACTTTATAAGCGGAATCATTATCAGTAATAAACTGAACAATATTTTTCGGCCCTACTTCATTCACAACTTTAACAAATATCACAAACAAAGTCTCAGTATTTCTATTAAGGCCAGATGCATCAATAGATTTCAAAAACATAGAGCCATTTGAAGAATAAACCAAAAAATTTATAATAGGCTTTTGTCTCCTATTTGTCCAACTATCACACATGATTTAACATCCATAAGTACCCCAATTTACTCTTCTTTCAACCAAATGACTTCTAATTTCAGAAACAACACAACTCAAAAGTTTACCTCTTAAATCATCAATTGAAGAACCTTTGTATCCTGGACCATAAGAGGCTATTGCATCCATCATAGGTTAATAATAATAAGACTGAGAAGCATTGAATGACGAAACTGTATCATACCACCATCTAGCTACTGCCATATCGACATTGTGAGTCGCATTTCTTGATTACATTGTACTATGAATTGAAGGATGGGCTCCAAGAGTTGTTCGTGGTGCAAAGAAACTAATCACCTGGCTTGTTCTCTTCCTCAAATCATATTCAGGTAATTTTTCTCGAGCCTGAGATGGAACACTACCAGTACCACTACCACTATTACTTCCACCTTCAATATTTCCAAAACCAACACGGAAACTAAAAAAATGAACTTCCACTACCAATTTCAAAATTCCCTTTCCCTTCTACCTCTCTCATATTGATATTCATTAAGCAATGTTTTCATCTGCCACTTCACATCATGACTTACTTTTTTACAGGGTTCCACATCTCCTTTAACCCCAGCTAAATATTTTTTTAATTTGGTGATTCCTCCACCTTTCAAATGCCTGTTACAAAACAAGCAAATGGTATGGTTCCTCATACCAGGAACCAATGCAGCATGAATCCAAGCTGAATCATTGTGTCTTCCTGAAGTGGGTTGATCAGGTGTACTTAAACTTTCTTTCATTTATCTGTACATATAAAAATAAATAACACATAATTTTAATACACAATATGCATATCTATCTTATATAATATAACTCATTCTGTATGACTACATTACACACAATTCAATTTAATGAAACACAATTCACTATAAATCAAAAGCTAACAACTCAAAACATTCAACATATATAATAACACAAAACATATATCAATAATTTCCATTTTCAACAATTTCTAATAATTTTCAATTCCAACAATCACAAAACAATCATAATTCCATTTCCATTTCCTTTCATTTACAACAACTTCCAATTCCAACAATCACAAACTAATTATAATTCCATTTCCATTTCCATTTCCAACAATTTCCAATTCCAACATCATAAAACAATTATAATTCCATTTCCATTTTCAGCAATTTCCAACAATCACAAGATAATCATAATTCCATTTCCATTTTCAAAAATTTCCAAAAATTTCCTATTCCAACAATCACAAAAGATTCATAATTCCATTTCTGTTTCCAACAATTTCCAATTCCATTTTCAACAATCACAAAACATTCATAATTCCATTTCCATTTCCAACAATTTCCAATTCCAACAATCACAAAACATTCATAATTTCATTTCCATTTTCAACAATTTCCAATTCCATTTCCAATTATCACAATACATTCATAAACCAATTTCCATTTCTAACAATTTTCAATAATTTCAATTTCTAACAATCATAAAACATTAATAATTCTAATTGAATTTCCAACAATTTCAAACAATTTCCAATTCTATTTCCAACAATTATCAACAATTTCGAATTCCATTTCCAACAATAACAATACATTTATAAACCAATTTCCATTTATAACAATTTCAACAATTTCCATTTCCAACTTCCACAAATCATATATAAATAATTTCCATTTCCAATAATTTCCAACAATTTCAATTCAAAGTTTCAAAAATGAGGATCAAGTTGAAGGGTATGATATGATTTACATAATTGCCAAATAATGAATGACATATCTTATAGAATTGTTCATACACATATATTTATAACATGATGATCAAGTTGAAAGATATATTCATAACATGAGGATCAAGTTGAAGGATATAGCTTCTTTGAAATTTTTTTTTCTTATTTAAAGCTTTGAAACTTCTTTTCATTTCTAACAAACCATAATACTATATACACCATTTTATATTTCGTTCTTAAATATATATGTTGCTTTTACAATTTTAATTGACATTAATAAGTATAAGAATAAATGATTGGAATCTACAAGTCTACAGCATATTCACAATTTGATAACAAAAAGTTCTTTTCGGATACGTTTATTACATCACTACTTTGTACTTTCACACATTACCAATTATAAATATTTATGATACCCTACACATATATACTACCAAATAATTAAAGTTCATCATGTTTTATACTCAATTAATTATTTACCCAAAACTAATACCCAAATAGCCAAATACTATCGTTAACTACCACCGAATTATTATTAATTTCCAATTGCATAATTTTATACTCAACTAATTATTTACCTAAATTCAATACCCAAATATTAAAAATAAATTACCATTTCACAAATATTAAGAATGTGTTAAGTAATGATTTAAGTTTTTATAATTTTACAAATTTTGATTATCAATTTTACATTTATGTTTAAATGTTGATTATCAACTTTCAATTTTGATATTTGATAATCAACATTATTAAGCCATGCATAATACATACATATCATTCATCCAAAAACTTACTATAAATATAAACTTAAATCATTCTTTAATTCTTTATAACCAATACATCATTCACCGTGAATTCAACTCATTTTCATTTCCAAATGACAATACCGTAATCACTAATCAACTTATCACTCAACATTTCCATTTTCAAATTCCAACCCACACAAATAAAAAAAGCAACCACCGAAAATACCAAAACAAAACTACAATCCACAATACCAGAATCAATATCATTCAACATTTCAATAATTTAACTCCATTGCTATTCTACAATGCCACAACCGACCTGATAAATGCAAAACATACATATCAGAAAATGTCCATCTTCCAAAATTTTCACAAATCCAACATCCAATCCAGTTATCCAACACAATAAATAATGCAATTAAGATTTAAGTAGGATAATATTTGATAACTCAAAAAACACATCCCAAAATAATTTACAAGCTTCAGGTCTTTGGATTGGTGCCAGTCGAGTCTTCGGGTCAGGCTTTTATTGATGAGTTAGACCGCTTCGGGTCATGCAGATCAGTGGCGCGACACTGCGATGATCTCTCCTCCTTCTCTTTCGAGCAGTGCCGAAGAAGGAGGCTTCTTCAGGGGACTCGAAGATGCAGCCGAGGGATAATTTATGTCCTCTAATGCTGGCTTGGATCGGGAGGATGAGGGTGTGGGTCTTTGTCTGTGGACCAGTCACCAGTCAGAGATGAAGACAACAAAGAGAGAGAGAGGGCGGTGGTGAAGAAGTGATAGCGAGAGAAACAAAAAATGAAAGTGTGGAGACTAGACTCTGGATCTGGAGACAGAGAAGAAGATGAGGAGACAGATAAAGAAGGAGAAGAAGGCGACAAAGATAGACAGAGAAGAAGAAGAAGGAGACGGAGAAGGATAAGGACAAGCGAGAAGGTTCGAGAGGTTCGAAGAAGTAGGTGACGTCTGGGGGGCTCGGGTAGTTTTAGGTTAAAAATTTTAAATTTGCAAAGAATTCCTTAGGTTTTCCAAATTTTATGGTACCGGTCGGTATAAGCCGATATTTTACATACTGGCCGGTACTGACTAAAAACCTACGGTATCAACCAGTATTCAAGGTTAGTATCATAGTAACCGATACTATTTTGTATTGTGGCTAGTACCGACTGGTACAGAACGGTATCCAAAACCCTGAGCACAAATATTGTTTGTCAAGAAGAAGGATGGGACCCTCCGCTTATGTGTTGATTATCTATAGTTAAATAAGGTTACCATAAAAATTAAATATAGACTCCCCAAGATTGATGACTTATTTGATCAGCTGAGAGGAGCTACAATATTCTCAATGATAGATCTAAGGCCTGGGTACCATCAGTTGAAGATTGCTAAAAATAATGTACACAAGACTATTTTCTGGACCAGGTATGGACATTGTGAATTTTTTATGATGCCATTCCGATCGACAAATGCACCTGCAACATTTATGGATCTCAGGAACAAGGTGTTCCATCCTTATTTAGATCAAATTTTCATAATCTTCATGGATGACCTTTTGATTTATTCTAAAGCATGCTAAACATCTCCAGATTATGCTGCAAATACTTCGCAAAAGATAGTTGTACGCGAAGTTTCCAAAGTGTGAATTTTGGTTGAAGGAGATAGGATTTCTCAGGCATGTGGTATCAAGAGAAGGTATTTATATGGACTCAAAAAAAGTGGAAGCTATACTTGAGTGGGAATAGCCTAAATGTGACAGAAGTTCACAACTTTCTGGGGTTACCTAGTTATTATCGAAGATTTATTGAGGGCTTCTTAGTACTTACAGCCCCTTTATCGAGGTTTACCCGAAAGGGGGTAAATTTTCAGAGGAATGACAAATGCGAGGCAAGCTTTTAGGAACTAAAAAAGCGATTGACTTCTATGCCAGTGCTTGCTTTACCTACCTATGGAGTTAGGTATGAGGTATACAGTGATGCCAATTGTTAGGGACTCGACTATGTACTTATGCAGGCCGAGCAAGTGATCGCTTATGCTTCTAGACAGCTGAAGAAGCACAAACTAAATTATCCCACTCATGATTTGGAGCTCGCAGCAGTGGTGTTTGCACTCAAGATTTGGAGACACTATCTTTTTGAGGAGACTTGCCGTATATATACTGATCATAAGAGCCTGAAGTACCTAATGACACAGAAGGAGTTAAACATTAGACAAAGGAGATGGATGGAATTAATTAAGGATTATGACTTAGTGATTGACTATCACCCAGGAAAAGCAAATGTGGTAGTCGATGCATTGAGTCGTAAGTCCTATTCAGTAGTGACTATTAGGAAAAATCCTTATATGACTTATTTGATGAGTATACGGAGCCTTAGGGTTAGACTCTCAGTGGCTGAGGGTGACGAACTATTACTTGCACGGTTTGAAGTTCGACTAATACTATTTGATGAGATCATAAGAGTACAGGCCGATGATCTAGAGTTAAAGGTTATTCGAGAAAAATTATCATTCAAAGAGAATAAGGTTATTAGTCTTCAGAAATAGAGTCTATGTAGCAGATAACCAAGATCTCAGACGCGCCATCTTAGAAAAAACTGAAAGTTTAGCATATGCTATGCATCCTGGTAGCACCAAGATGTATCGAACTCTTAAAGAGAACTATTGGTGGCCAGGGATGAAGAGAGAGATAGTGGAATTTGTGGCTAGATGCCTTCCCTGTCAATAGATAAAGGCAGAGCATCAGCAACTAGCGAGCATATTATAGTCTTTACCTATTCCGAAATGGAAATGGGAGCATGTGATAATGGATTTTGTAGTTGGACTACCTCGTACATCGAAGGGTCATGATGCTATTTAGGTTATAGTGCATAGATTGACAAAGTCTGCTCATTTTCTGCTCATCCATATAACCTACTCGTTGGAGAGATTAGCAAAGTTGTATATTCATGAGATTGTGAAGCTACACGGAGTGCCAATTTTTATAATATCAGATAGGGATCTGAGATTCAGCTCTCGATTTTGGCCAAAATTCCAAGAATCTTTAGGGGACTAAACTGAAGTTTAGTACTGCTTTTTACCCCCAAATTGATGGTCAGTTAGAGAGGACTATTCAGACACTGGAGGACATGCTGAAAGCTTGTGTAATGGAATTTCAAGATAGCTAGGACTCACAGTTTCCTTTGATAGAATTTGCTTATAACAATAGTTATCAGACAAATATCAATATGCACCTATATGAAGCATTTTATGGAAGAAAGTGCAGGACACCTTTATGCTGGGATGAGCTTGGTACAACTAAAGTTGAAGAAGCCGAATTAATAGAAATTACCACTTAGAAAGTAAAAATCATCCGAGAGAAAATGAAAACTACCCAGGATCGTCAAAAGAATTATGTGGATAAGAGGCGACGACCATTAGAGTTTGCAGTTAGTGACATGGTTTTCCTTCGAATATTACCCTGGAAAGGTATAATATGATTTCAGAGTTGAGCGAAGCTGAACTCTCGATATATTAGACCTTTCCGTATCCTAGAGCATGTCAGGATTGTGGCGTATCAGTTGTCATTGCCACTGGACTTAGATAGGATCCATAATGTGTTCCATATCTCGATGTTTAAGAAATATGTACCAGACTCGTCTCATATTTTAGGGAAACCTCCAGTGGAGCTAAGAGAAGACCTAAATTTTGAGGTGAAACCAGTCAAGATTCTGGATTGGCAGATAAGGAGGTTACGCAGCGAGGAAGTTCCCATAGCAAAGTTCTTTGGAAAAGTGACAAGGCCGAGGAAATGACATGGAAGCCTGAGAATACTATGAGATGTCAGTACCCACATTTATTTGTATCCTCGACTTAGGAGTTTCGAGGACGAAACTCTTTTGAGGAGGGGAGTACTTGTAACATCGAATTTTTTGAGCCCTTTTGTATTAGTCTGTACTTGGAGATACTACTATATATTGATCTATACATTGTTATATATAAGTTCAAAATTTTATTAGAATCCTTTCGGTATATATGCTAGTGATATATAATGTTATATGCCCTTACATAAACTTAGAGTTCATCGGTATGCGAAATCTTGGAGATTTCTAACATATAAGCTTCTAAGTGTGTAAAATCGATTTCATTGGATGGATATGGCCGTGTTGGCTAAGTTAAATGTGTTCTAATACCTTAGAGGTGATTAAACATGATTTATAGACTTATTGGACATTTATAAAGCTTAATTTAAAAGTTGATGTACGTAAGGGACTTAAATGTAATTTTTCAATTCTTGGAGGACCAATAAGTAATTTTATAAAGTTAAAAGGCTTAATTATAATTGGTGTCCAAGGACCAAAATGAAAATAAACGTTTTGGTCATTCTCAAATTTTGGGCTTAATTACAAATTTAGGAAAGTTTGGAGTATAATGGTAATTTCACATAAGCTAACGGCAAAAAGGTAAATTCACCATGTTTGGTCAAAGAAGGGTCAAATTCTAGACCCTTCTTCATGGTATAACCCTACACCCCTCGTTAAGCATTAAGAACACTTGGTTTTAATTAAAAAAGAGGAGAAGAAAGGAGAAAAGAGGAGGAGGAGAGGGAAACATTCGGCCATCACCAAATTTCACCAAGTTTTTGATTCTTCAACCCAAACCAAGGTGTTCTAAGGTAATTTGAGGTCAAAGAACTCCAATCTATCATTATATTTGAGAAATTCTCAAAGGATTTGAAGATATCACCAAAGGAAAGGTTAGGTAAATTTTGTCTCATCTCTTTCTATATTATGATTTTGAGTTTGGTGTTAAGATATGTTATTCTTCATGCTTGAATATACATGAAACATGGTTTAGATGAATGAAATGAGTCATGGAGAAGTTTCTTTAAGCCACAAACAAAATGGTCTCTCTTTAATGAAAGTTGGTGAAATTGTGAATATCTTTTGAAGTTGATAGTTTAAACGAACTCTATGATGTTAATTGTGTATGTATAATGTGAATTGATGATGGAAAATGAAGAAGATGTATATGGAATAAGGCTTGGCTAAAAATAGGGGGAAGAAATGGATTAATGTGATGAGTGGTATAATATGATAAATATGGATTAAACGAGGAGAATTGGAGTTAATGGAGTGGTGAAATGTATTATTGTTTGAAAGTTCTTGTTATATATCAAGATTGGAGCATGAATTACTATGATAAAGTCTTGAAAATATAACTTGAAAGTAATGCACATTAGGTGTTTGATAAAATGCCTAAGTGAACTTGGCTTAGGATTTAAGGATTTTAATGGTATGCATTGGAAAGAGGCTTTCATATTTACTTAGAGTAAACTTGAATTGTTGCTTAGATTGATGAGTATTGGCCTAATATGCTTGGATTAAAATGTGCTCAATTATGCTTTGAAAAGTGTAGGTATTGGATCAAGGCATTAAATGCCTTGGAAAATGAAAAATAAAGTTAACTATGTGAGAACCTTCATGGTCGAATCCTATAGCTTAAAAATTGTGATATTGTGTTTTATATACTTATATGATGGGGTATAAATATGAGTTATATGTTTGAGTAGTAGTAACTACATTACATTTGTATGCATAAAGGCTCGGGAGTTATGGATCAAGAAGCTCGTATGAAGGATTAGTGAAGTCAAAGGAGTGTACACCTTCTTTTGAGGTGAGTTGGGAAAAACATGTCTCTCAAATGAGACTACGACAACCCAAGACATGCATAATGACTTGTAAGTGAATTTTGAATCTAAGTAATGCATAATAGAATTTATCCTCAAATAGATGGTAGTATACTTGTGTATTTAATAAATAACATTGTTTTGGAATAACTATTTGCACCTGGAGTGCAATTGATGTTTTTATTACGTATTTTGAGAAATGATATTGTTTTCATCAAACCTACACTTGAAGTGTAAATAACAACGTTTTATTTTCTGAAAACTACATTTTTTAACCACTTTGCACTTAAAGAGCAAAAGATGACTTTATTGTATGAAGGAATGTTTTGGAGCTTATATGTGTATAACCGGGTCATGTATACTACATGTAAGTATTCTTTTTTAGCTTAGTGCCATGACACAATTCCATTTTATTGGTTGGACTGATAAATAAAGGCATAGTGCCTTACTTGATTTTAGTATTCAATATTTGAATATTATTTTTGTTATTGGTGAGGAAACAATTGGCCAATCGTGTGCTAGGCACAACAGATTAAGCAGCCCCTTACCCTTGACGCTAGTACATAAAAGTCAAGTCCTTGTAATGACACTATTCTACAGGACTCGTGGGTTATTGCACACCTAGAGGTCTAGTCACCGATGAGGTCATCACTTAGGGTTATGATGCTCATTTCAACCATAGTCTGGACTCACCATAGATGAAAGTCAAGCCAACATCGAGATTCGATGGGGGTGCACACTAGTTTGGCTAACTAATGGTGACACATATAAATGTTTTAGCTTATTCTACGATTTGACTTCCTGACGAGATTTGATTTTTACATGTGACATTTTTCTACTCATGCGTACTAGAACTGGAACCTATGTTCACTGAAAGAGTGATAAATAGGCTAGGCCTATGTGGTTCCTAACCAGTATGGTATGAGTCATAGACTAGGTCTATGTCTTTTTATATCATGCATATTCACTTTATAGGTGATTATGTGCAGGTTAGATGTATAAAACTATTCTTAAGTTATTTAGACCGTTTTGGTGTGTACCGAGTTCTATTTGCGATATATTTTTCTTCTGCTCACTGAGTACATAATGTGCTCACTCCCTCCTCTTCCTAACCATACAGGTTAATTTGGTGAGCTTAAAGCTCTGAGTGGTTCGTGCTGTCTTTTGACATACTCGGGGCATTACCATACGTGGGTGGTCTCTATTTTGTTCTTTTATCATATAGTTGCTTATGATTATGTTGATATGCTTTATAATTTTGTACATTAACACCAGTCCATCTTATGGTTTGTAATTGGTTTTATGTGTGCACATTTAGTACTGTTGTTGAGATTGCTCTTGAGTGGACTTCAAAGTCTAAAAGTTGTGGTAAAGTTTTAATATAAATATAAAAGTGCATTTGAAATTGACTTACAGGTGCTTTTCATTTTGGGATTTTCAAATTACAGTCGTCGTGCTGCTGAAATTGTTTTTAAGATGTCCAGTTAGCCTTGCATAGTTAGGTTAAGGGTACCGTGAGTATCCTTAGCTTAGGTATGCGACAATTGTCACGTGCCCGATGTGGTTCTAGGTCGTGACAGATGTGATATTTGATATATGAAGTCCTAGTATAATGTCTAATGAGGTATGATATTCTTGGTATTCGGTGATGGTATTATCATTTTAAGGTGAATATGTCATTTATTTATAATAGGTGATGACCAATGATTTTTTTATTAAGCAATGGTATTCTTACTACTCAATAATGGTATTCTCATTTTAAGATGAATATATGGCTTATCTATAATATGTGGTGAGTGATGGTAGTTTTTGTTGTATATAATCATGATATCAGATGTTTGAATGTCAAATGTAGTTTTTATTCAGCAATGGTATCCTTTTTACTCAGTGATAGTATTGTCATTTCAAGGTAAAGTTTGACTTATCTTTAAGTAGTTGTATTTTTTTACATACATATTGTATTGGATGTATATAATATTAATATAGTGTTTATTAAGGTATGGTATTCTTCATACTCAATGATAAATCATTTTAAGGTGAAGAAGTCACTTATCTATTACAGGTGGTGAAGTTTTTTATACATAGATACGCCATTGAATATATGAAGTCCCATTATATTATTTATTCAAGCACGATATTCTTCCCACTGGGTCATGATATTGTTATTTTAATATGAACGTGTGACATATAGGTAGTAGTACTTTTTATATTGAATGTATGAAGTCCAAGTATAATGTTTATTAATATACAGTATTCTTTGTACTTAGTGATAGTATTCTCATTTTAAGGTGAATGTGTGATTTACATGTTATGAATAATGAAGTATTCTCATTTTAAGGTGAACGTGTGATTTATATGTTATGAATAATGGTATTTTTTGTATGTAATAATGTTGTTAGATGTATGAATGTCTGATATAATTTTTATTAATCTATAGTATTCTTCCTATTCAATGATGATATTTTCATAACCTTTACAACTTGTCAATAAAGGTCTCCAAGGCTCATATAGACTCATTCATCAGAGACCAAGTTGCCAAATCCAATCATAAAGTTGAAGGTAATGCAAGTTAGTGCTTCATCTTTGTCATTAGTCATTGTTAGCTTAAATGTTTATCATCTAAAGAAAACAATGATGGCTCTGTTTAAGATCAGTACAAATGAAAGTGTAAACAAATAAGATATTGTCAAAAAAAACAATACGTGCTTGTTTTGGAATGTAGTTGTCTCGACAGCTAAGAACATAAAATTTTTGTTTCTTTAAAATCATTTTCCAATCAATAACAATATAGCATAAATAAGTTTTAGAATTTTATTTTTTCTTCTCAAAATGACAATAAGAAACTTTAACAAAAAAAGAGAAATAAATAATCTTTCATTGATAACAATTTTCATGAAAAGATGAAGCAAGATGAGCAAGAAGAAGAAAATATTGTAATATTATAATTATATCCTTACAAAGAGTAATTACTCATTTGCTCTTTCTATTTCTATTATAATACAATTAAATTTGTTTAAATGGTAACTAATTGGTCACAACTGGCCAAAGATGATTGCTACATAGTAGTTCCTAATAATTATTTAAATCTCATACAAATGTGTGATTTTTATTAATAATTTTGTGGATTATCAATAATATTCCCTAATTAAATGTACGTGAGATTTGGAGAGATTCAATAGTATACAGCCTTATCCTTAACCGGTAGAGAATGTTTTCAAATGTACAAAAAATTAACTAAGGATTACAATAACAGTTACTGCTTTGCTTAACTCGTCATCTCCAACCATGTCTCTTATTTGGTTTTACCCATTTGTAATGGCCATTATGTCTTTCGAATATTATATGACAAAGGCCATTACGTTTTTCAACATTATACGGTCTTATAATTATAATTTTATTTTAATACTTTCATTTGAATATATCTTAATTCTTATCATTTCCACGAAATTTAATATCTATATGTAAAGGCATGAATATTCTAAGAAAGAACATTTCAAATAGTTACTGGGTGCTTTACAACTATCATGAATGGTATAAGTATATTACTCTATGATTTTTTATAACCAACTCTAAATCTAAATAATATACTATTAAAAATCTATTTGAAAAATGACATATAGTTTAAAATCTATTTTTTTTTAATATACTACTAAGCTCCTAAAGCTCTTAACATAATTTTGCATGTATATGATATTTAATCGTTAACTCAACGAGAAGTTATGTGTTATATAGTTTTAACTCAAATTAGTAAATCTATATAATAGATTTTAGCGTTCACTATACGTTTAAGTAAAAATAGAACTATTAATTTAAATATAACAAAACTTAACATAAAATTAGAACACAATTCTTATAAATTCCAGCATAAAATAAGATTTAATTTGGTAAATTATTGCTAAAATAAACTCTTTAGAATCAATATTGTCAACATTAATATTAAAGAAAGTTAAATTAGAGTTAGATTCATATAATAATTATAGGGTACATCATTTATTATGATTTAACCTTTTTTAACTTTGCTATTAAATTGTAAAAATTATCAAATTCTCCCTTATACTTATGTATCATCTTAGAAGGTCTCTTAACGTTAACTACCTGTAAATATATCTAACAGAGAATAGAAACGAAGTTATGTTTAACTTATCCAACAACTTCGATAAGAGAAAGAATGTTATCGAATAGTGGAGAACAAGCACCTCCATGTCATAGTTACGTTCAACATTAAATGTGTAGCCCATTTATATAATAAAAGCAGCCCAGCCTATAAAAACCTTTTAACCTGTATAAATAACAAGAATATGGAAATTGGATTAGCTCGTGCAAAACCATCTTATTCACTTTTCTCTCTACTTCAGTAAGTGTGTCTAAAAACACACTCTTTCATCTGCATGTAACTCTTTCCTCATAAGTTTCCTCATTTTGTTTGTTTTGCAAAAAGAACTGAGGAATTTGTGGAGGTTGAAAAGTGCCTCACACTTTGGTAAATTCCAATAGCCATATTATGTCATTTTTTGTGATTTTGATCATCCTATACTAGATTATAGTTGGCTTGCATGTTGTGGTTGATTGGACAATAATTAAAGTTGCATGAAGAGGTAAAAAAAGGAATAATATAAGGCGGGAAAATGATAAAAGAAGAGGAGATGGGAGAAGTGGAGAGGGTGAAGATGATGACATTGTTTTCAAATTTTAAGTTGCATATAGGAGTAGAATAGGGAATGTAGAAAAGTAAAAGGTAAATCTCGAATTTAGTGGCAAGAAGGGCATTTTTGGTATTAATTGAAATAGATTAGAGTAAAATGGGACTTTTAATTAGTTAAGGGTATTTTAGTAATTATGGGGGTTAAGTTAGTAAGGATATTATTTCTATGATTGAGAATAATTAGACAAGAGGATAATGTTGGATTATTAGTTTAATTGGGTTAGAAATTTTTTGTAAGTTAATCTAATAGAATTTTGTAAATTCTAGGTTCGAAAGTCTAATTAAGAAGTAATTAGGATTATCAATTAGTTGAATCTGAAATCAAAATAAGGATAACCTTAGACTTTACCCTTAAAATTAAGTATTGTTTTGTTATTAATAATTATATTTTGAATTATTCATTAATTTAATTAATGATTAATAACTACATACATGAATTATATTTACTTTAACTATCAAATAATTAATGTAGAATAAGGTGTTTAATTGTTATACTTTGTTACGTTTTCTAATGCATATTGCTTATTAGTTTTGAATAATTAGTAAAATCGAGAATCGGTGGCTTGCCTAGAATAGGCTACATTCAATAGTCTTAGATGGATAGATTGTGTCGATATGAGTGGGGTGGTGGCTATGTATCTGTCCGTGGAGCAGATACTGGGGCATCCTAAGTCCCGAGGATATCCTGTGCCGATAACTAGGTATCGGAGTGGTACCGGAATATCTTTAGTCCAGGAGATATCCTATGTCAATAGCTAGGTACTGGAGTAGTACTAGGGTATCAAGAGAGATTAAGAAATTGAGGTATCCTATGATGATATTTATACATTTAATTACGTTTCCATTGATGAGAGATTATGATGAGATGAGCCAGCAGACCATTGGATGTACGCCTATTAGGTTAAATTAGGCCTAGACAATTTAGTTAAATATTGGAATAAAACATAAATAGCAGTTGAAATTAATATTTTTGTAATCATCATTTGGAGAAATTTTTGAGATGTTTGTTAACTGTTTGGATTAGATTGAGGACTATTATGTATATACGTATTATATGTATGATTTAATCGGTTAACTAAGTATTATAATTATTTATGGAGTTACTTGGTTTTAAGGGTAAGGTTGGTTGTCCTCACTTAGTTGGCAACTTACCCCTTGCCATTATTACTTTTTTTAGGAGATCTAGTGATTGCTGATAACCTCAATGTACTTGATTGGCATAGTGGAGATTAGGTGGGGCCAACAGATTACTTTTATATAGTTGTTAGAATGTATGTGTATATTTTCAAACGTGACAATTGGAATAGTTATGTTGTATGGAATATCATTTTGTGTTTGAAAAATAATCATCTATTTTAGAGCTAATGACGAATTTGATGGTTAATGGTTTGTTTTGAGAATTATTTGGTTAATTATAGTTTATGAATTTTTGGGAGCGTCATAAAATGAAACTTTCAAAGGATTCAATAATGTGGAATAACATTGTCTATAAGATATAAATAACACACTATATTTGTATTTTTAAAATATTTTTAAATAATGTTGAAACATAATGTTAGGTTAACCTTAACCTAACATAAACTCCAATTTAATCAAATCCAAATTTACTGATTAAGCATATAAATTTAATGAACCCTATTATAAAATATTCTTTAATTTGTTTTAACGTCTCCCACTTTATTGTAATTTTTAGTTCTCAGCATCTCTCTCATCATCGTCCTCCTTCTTGGTGTTTTCAATTCTCCCTCTTCTTGATGATAAATAAGACATATCGTATTTACATTCAAAAAGTTACATAAACAATCACGATTAGTGGTCGAAAAAGAATCCTAAGATTGGAATTTTTTAGCAGGATACCCATGGTGACACTACACAGAGGGATCTCACCTTTCACCTACTCACTTTCTCTTACTATGTAAAAAAGAAAAAAAGAGACAAGAAATCATTCGTGTTTTATGAATCTTCATTTTCTGTGACAAATATCTTCAACAATACATCATATCCTTATTCTCCCAATAGTTGTCTTCTCTTTGGTTTACTAATAAAAAATACCTCTATTTCTTTAAGAACAACATTTTTCACTCAAGAACTTAATAGCATCACATTATTATCACTTCGATTCAAAATTTTCAATTCAGTATAGGGAAAATTAAGCCCAATTATTAAGTATAAGTAGACCAATGAAGATTTTATAATGGAATTCCCCCTAATAAATAATTATGTTGTTAACGGAGTTGTCTCGAGTCTTTTTAGCCTAAACCTATTGATGATATTTTTGCAAAGAATATGGCCCTATTTGGCAATCAGTAGATTGTATTAGTTGTTAGCTGATTCTATCAGTGGTTAGCTGATAGCAGATTAATATAGCTGATTTGACCAGCTGTTATCATCAGCTCTTTATTTAAAGATGTTTGGTAAAGTTAACCATTTAGTATTAACTATTTAAGTGTAAAATGACTTATAAGGGCATGAATTTAAAAAGAGTTATAAAGACATGTATTATATCTTAGTATGTCTTTGAATATTCTCATAAGAATTTAGATAGAGAATAAGAAGTCAACATTATATTTTAAAGCAAAGGTTTATAATAATATAATAATGGCGTCTGATTGTGATTAAACTAGAAGCAATATTATCATGAATAGTTTCCATCTCTGGAGTTCTCGATTCTTCAACGCCTTCTTATGTAGAGTTAACATCAACATCTTTAAATACATCTAAAGGTATAAACTCAGGATATTGATCGATGATGTTACAAGTTGAGTCATCGATTGTGTTTTTTCTAATACAGTGATGCAACATAAAAGCTGCATAAATTATTCTATTTTAATCCATCGATGATTACTTAGGCATGTTCTCTAGTATCTTCCATCAAGCCTTAAGAACACAAAAAGCCCTCTCAATACAACTTCTCAATAATGAATGAGCTTAATTAAAAACTAGTCAAGATCCTCGTGGATTTGCACCATGAAACTCCGATTGATGATACCTTGTCTTTGGGTAAGGTGTCAAATATCCTTCCCTTTCTGGATAGCCTTTATCAACCAAGTAATATTTACCTAAATGTCCCAGAGGTAACAAAATTAGTATGAATGATATCATAAAAATGTGTAAATCATGAATAGTAAATCCTACAAATCTTAAATTGGTGGTTTTAGAAATTTAAGTCTCACGTTATCTATATTTCAAGGTAAATACAAAAATCAAATGCTAATCCCTCCCAACTAGCTAAAACATACGTGAATAGTGAGTCAAAGTTAAATGCTGCGAATACATTTGTGATCATTATTCCTTTTAGTTCTCTATTTCACATTTGATCCTCCTCTACAATAACTATTGCTATATATCTACCATCAATAGCTCCAATGCAATCCTAATATAAAACAATAATCATAAGATGATAAAACAACCATTTCAAAGAAAAATATAATGAAGGAGGAGTGGGAACATATTCAATTACCTTAAAATGAAGCATATATTTAGCATCATTGGCAATTTATAGTGGGATCTCCTTGAATTCTAGATCTTTTGGTACGAGCATATCCCTTGAAAATCTATCGATGACACTCAAAAACTTTATTAAAAACTCTACTCATAGTTTCACTAGAATGTTGAAAGCACTTCTATGTATCTCTGTTAAGGACACCTTTACTTAGGACATACATGAATAAACTCACTTTCTCCAAAATTGACATCCTATTCGAAGGCCTCAAACCATAGTTGTTTTCCAAAACCAGGCATAATTGATGAAATGTATTTTGGTTCATTATAAATGTATTAAAATATGATTTTCATGATTATTTAATAATTCCTTCATTCATAGTTCTCCTGTAAGATAGGAAGTCCTACATTGTTCCTTGTACAAATGGTTCAAAAAATACACTCCCATATACCCCGCTACACAAGCCACCAAATCCTAAAACTCATTCTCATTGTCCAAAAATTGCCTATTTTGCATAAGTTGCATAATTTGCATAACATTATCATCCATACCTACAAATCAACAAGTAAAATTATATTCTAAATAAACAAGACACTTATATGTCTAAATATTAAGAAATAAACAATTTATCACATAATAAAATTATAGATTACTAATAAAACAATAGTCTAAACATAGTAATGTACAGAAACTATGTTTAATGTTTCTTATGCTCCTCATGCTTATACATAAACTTAATGTATTCAACTCTTTTTGTATCATCTGGTTAGAAAAAATGGATCTTTTTGTAGATCTTCAATCAACATGCAAGTAGGTAAAATTTAAGGTTACCAGCCTCTAAACCCGGCAAAGTATATATTTTTCCCATAACATTTGTAGCAATATGATGTGATGCACCAACACCATAACCAATTCCTAAAAATCTCGATCAAAACCTTGTAACAAATGTTTTACTTCTACTTCTCATAAAATTTTAAACGTACTAAGCTGATGTTAGACAAACATTCAATTCTTACTAACTTACGTATTTGGTGCCAATAAGAACCATAAGGGCTTAAAGCAAAGATGGAGTAATTATACCCTAAAATCTCCTAGATGAGAGAATGAGGTCGACTAGCGAAAGCTTTATTGTTGAAATTAAGGCATTCCTTATTCATTTCCCAACTGCTCATGACTAGAGTTCGATGTGCACAAAGTTTGATGGTGAATATTAGTCCGTACTTATCAGCCAACTTTCCCAAGGTTATGTGAGCTAGGTTTGGTCTTACTGGGAGAGAAAGGTGACAGATAACAAATTACCCACCTTTAATTTTAGGTGTTGTTATGTTCTTGCGTGCAATATTTGATTTCAAAAGCAAGAAGTTGAAAAGAAATGTAGTTATAACAAATATGATAACTGTAGCATCTGCTAAAGATGAAGCTAGTAACTTCAAAATCGCTTGGAGTCTGGTTTCTTAGCTTGAAGAACATGTATATATAAAGTAGTTTTGCTTTTAGAACCAATTCCTAAAAATCTCCAATTGATGATACCTCATAACAAACACTTTTCTATCTCTTTCAATATTACAACTTTCTCTTCTTTAAAGCTAACATATTGAAGTGTCTCTACGAGCTTTTGCATAAATTCGTTATCAATATAAACCTGAGTTTCAACCTCAATTAGAAAGGTGATCTGATAGATTTTATAGTTGGTGATATGTCGTTAAAGAACGGTTGAAAAGCTATGCCCTTGCAACTTACTTATCTTTTGAAGTAAAGATTTTAAGCTCACAAAATTGTTTAAATAGATTCAAAAGTTTTGGGTTATTGAGAAGAAGTGCTTGTGAGCTCCAAGAAAGTATCCATGATGGGTTGGTAATAGTGGGTTGTTGTGAAGATGGGGTTTATTTGTAGTTCTTTTAAAGCTCTTTTTAGAGCTCCTACGAATTTCAACATAGGTGTGTCTTCCATCGATGATCAGAGTTTCAAACTTAGACAAGGACATGAACAAATTAGAGGTAGGTGTTGAGAAATATGAGAAGACGGATCGAAGAGAGAGATGGACAATAACAGAAAAGCTTACATATAGCAATCTTTAACTTCATCGATTAACACACCTCTGATGGAAATCTACTAATCTCACGATTTTAGGTGCTAACTACAATTGATGTATACATCACAGTACAACTATTGTTCCAAATCAAAGTAAGGCCCATGTTATGAAATAAAGTTAAATTTGTACCGCGATCAAAAGAATGAAATTTGAAAAGGAAAGGGATAAACTTATCTCTATATTTTTATTTCTATCTCTTGAATAATTTGTAATAACTTTTGGGTGTCATTGTCTTTTCGTTCCTTACTTTCTCAGCCACTAGAGCAAAATGCTCCTTATAGTAGTGTTTTAGAAAAATACAAATTTGGTTTAATCCACCAACCTAATCTACTAATTACCAAACATAATTATCAGCAGTTTCATATGGTAAAACAGTTAAATACCTTTCAATCCACCATAAAATAACTAATAAGCTATTTACCAAACAAGCCCTATATATATTTCATATATGCTCAAAAAAGTGAGAGCACAAATGAAAAATGAATGGTTGACCATAACTATAAGGGGGAACTTAAGAGATGCTCAACATGAGGTTTTTCTTCCACTATAAAAATAAGATCAACCAGAAGGACACCAAGTTCTTTGTTTCTTTATTGATGAAAAATAATCTTTTTGTCATTATTCCAACCATGACTGTAAAGAGGGAGATGCTAAAATAAATTAGAGATTATATTAGGGTTAGGGTTGTTAATTAATTAATAAATTTGAATTTTGATTAAATTGGAGTTTAAATTTTATTGAATTTTGTTTAAATTGGAGTTTAGATTAAGGTTAATTAAATTATGTTAGTCTAATTAGTTTTAGTCAGGATTAGTAAAAATTAATAAGATTTTTTAAAATAATTTAAAATAATAGCTTTTTTAAGTTAGATAGGCCCTGCAAAGCTATGAGACATACACCAAGCATTATTGGGCCCAACATGATTTTGTAGGATCCATAAATTTATTAAAATAATATATTTCTATAACTTTATTAAAGACATAGTAGATGACTAACGAATTCATGTTTTTGTCTATGATTAGAACATTTTTAAAATATTAGGGTTTATTTTAGATGCTTTAATATGTTAAGATTTAATTTACATTCAGATATAAACGTTAGGGTTAAATTTATCCCCAATTTAATGAAGCCCCGCATATTGTCTTGGATTATAATTCCCACAATCATGGGACTTTGCAATAGAGAGTTCCCTCTTCTCTTCTTCTTTTTGATCTCTAGCTCAATCTCTCAGTTGCTCCATCTTCATTCCTACATAAAAATAATCAATTCTTACCCTAAATTAACATCAAACATAAAAGAACAACAA
>JAOQML010000007.1:12510526-12544548 GCA_027568935.1 Erythroxylum urbanii | reverse complement strand
ATTGGAAAAGTTGATGTACATAAGGACCTAATTGTAATTTTTCAATTCTTGGAGGACCAATTTGTAATTTTATAAAGATAAGGGGCTTAAATATAATTTTCAAAAGTCCAAGGACCAAAAGGAAAATAAAATTTTTGTTATTCTTAAATTTTGGGCTTAATTGCAAATTTAGGAAAGTTTGGAGGGTAAAATGGTAATTTCACGTAAACTAAGGGCAAAATGGTAAATTCACCATGTTTGGTCAAAGAGGAGTCAAATTCTAGAATTTTCTTATGTGTGGCCGTGCACTTCATGTTTAAAGAGACTTAAACCATCTTGTTTTAATTAAAATAGAGAGGAAGAAAGGAGAAGAGAGGAAAAAAGAGAGGGAGCTTCGGCCATCTGCAAAATTCACCCAAGTTTTTTATCTTCAACTCAAACCAAGATGTTCTAAGCTAATTTGGGGTCAAGGAACTCAAATATATCATTATATTTGAGAAATTCTCAAAGGATTTGAAGATATCATCAAAGGAAAGTATAGGTAAAATTTGTCTCATCTCTCTCCACATTAGGATTTTGAGTTTGGTGTTAAGATATGTTGCTCTCCAGGCTTGAATATGGATGAATAATGGTTTAGGTGAATGAAATGTGTCATAGAGAGGGTTATTTAGGTCAAAACCAAAAATGCCCTCTTTGGTGAAAGTTTGTGAATTTTTGAATACCTTTTGGAATTGATGAAAGGGAGTGGATTAATGTAATGAGTTATGTAATTGATAAATCTAGCTTAAAGGAAGGGAATTGGTTTGAATGGAGTGGTGGAAGGTGTCATTGATTGGAAGTGTTACTAGATGACATGATAGGAGCATGAATTATCATGATAAGGTCTTGAAAATGTGACTTGAAAGTCATGCACATTAAGTGTTTGATAAAATGCCTAAGTAAACTTGGCTTAGGATTTAAGGCTTTATAATGGTATGTATTGGAAAACACTTTCATACGTATTGAGAGTGAACTTGAATTGATGCTTGGATTAAGGAGAAATGGCCTAATGTGCTTGTATAAAGATGTGCTTAATTATGTTTTGAAATGAGTAAGTATTGGATTAAAAACATTAAATGCCTTACAAAATACAAAAGAAAAGCTAATATGAATAGTAAGAAAGTAACCATGTGAGAAATTTAATGGTTGAGTTCTATAGCTTAAAGGGAGTGGTATTGTGTTTTATACACCTATGTGATGGTGTATAATTATGAATTTTATGTTTAAGTAGTAAATTTTCATCGTATGACTTTTTATGTATAAAGGCTCGAGAGCTGTGAATCAAGGAGCTCATATCGAGGATGTTGAAGTTAAGAGAGTGTATACCTTCTTTTGAGGTGAGTTGGAGAAACCATATTTCTCATATGGGATTAGATCACCCTAAGACATGTATGATGACTTGTATGTGAATTTTGAATCTAGGTAATGCATAGTAGAATTGATTTTCAAATAAATGCTAGTATACTTTTGTATTTAATAAATGACTTTATTTTGACTAACTATTTGCACTTAGAGTGAAATCGATGTTTTTATTTCATATTTTGAGAAATGATATTATTTTCAACAATTTAAGTGCAAAGGACAATGTTTGATTTTCTTACTAAAGTTTTGAATAACTTTTCACTAGATTGCAAAAGATAACTTTCAATGTATGAAAAATATTTTGAAACTTACATATGCTTAACTGGGTCATATATACTGCATGCATGTATTCTCTTTTGGCTTAGAGCATTAGCACAGTTCCATTTTATCGGCCTTACTTGATTTTAGTATTTAACGTTTGTATATGATTTTTGATGATTGATGAGGAAACGATTGGCCAATGGTGTGCTAGGCAAAACTGATTAAGCGACCCCCGTACCCTTAATGCTGGTACATAAAAGTCGAGTCTCCGTATCGACAGCTTTCTATAGGACTCACTGGTGATTCCACACCTAAGGTCTAGACACCGACGAAGTCATCACCTAGGGTCATAACTCTCTTGTCGACTATATTCCAAACTCACCACGGATGAAGTCAAACCAACACCGAGGATCAGTGGGTGTGCGTGCTAGTTTGGCCGACTAGTGTTGACACATATGATTGTTTTGGCTTATCCTGATTATTTGTTTTCTGACGAGATTTAAATTATACATGTTATATTTTTATGCTTTTGTGTACTGGAACTGGAACCTATGTTCACCAGATAAGTGATTAATAGGCTAGGCCTATATGGTTCCTAACTAGTATACGATGGGTCATAGGTTAGGCCAATGTGATTTTATGTGATGTATGTTCACTTTGTAGGTTATTTATACCGTCTTAGTGTGTATCGAGTTCTATGCGTGATATATGTCTTTTCTGCTCACTGAGTACATAATGTAATCACTCCCTCCGCTTTCCAACCATGCAGTTTAATATAGTGAGCTTGAAACTCTGTGAGGATTGTGCGGTCTTTTGACGTTTTCAGGACATTACCGCACATGGGTAGTCATTAGTCTCTCTTTTGTACTTTCTTCACATAGTGGCTCACAAACTGTCTTTTTGGGTTGGTTATGTAAATATGCTTTGCAATTTTATAAATTTGACTATTGACTATTTTATCATTGTAAAAGACCTAATGTATGAACTTTGATACTGTTGTTGAGGTTGCTTTGAGTGAACTTTAAAGTCTTGCAGTTGTGGTAAAATTTTTGGTGTGAATATAGAAGTGTGTTTAAAGTTGTTTGCAGGTTTTAGGAGTTTTAAAATACAACAGTTATGCTGCCCAAATTTTTTTAAATAAAATAAAAAGGGAAAGACATTCAGTTAGCCTTGCATAGTTGAATTAAGGACACCGTTAGTGTCCTTAGCCCGGGTATGCGGCGGTTGTCATGGGCCCAATGTGGTACCAGGTCGTGACAATCAAGTATCACTCGTCTCGAATGTGTATGACTTAGAAACTCAAGAAAGACAACATTTAGTCCATCAAGAGAAACACTATGAAATATAGTAAGCGTATTAATAAGAAAACTCATATCGAGATAGTTAATTTTCTTTTTAAGAAAAGTAACTATTATTTGAAAAATGTAGGTTGATGTACAAACTCGGATCTTATGATCCATGCACCAAAGTATGAATACATCTTTACGAAAACACTTGTTACTTTGAGTTTTGGAAAAAACAGTGTGATACATAAATTTATGTAATAACAAATGTTCAAGATTAATAATAACATTATTATGTGCATTGCTTACAAAAAATTCATCCAACCCTATTAATTTCTTCCAATATTGATCAACATGAAAGTTTCCATAATTTTTAATAATTTTTTATTTCGAAAACCTATAAATTTCTTCCATAATATCATAGTCCAAATTATTAGGGTTTCTTCCAATCTAAACAAAAAATTATTTAATATCTGCGGCTGAAAATTTAAAGTCATGTAAAATTCAAGGGTCCAACCCTCATAAGCAGAAAAATCAAAATGAATAAAATTTTCCAATGAATTTTTGCTCTCAAAGTCTCAATCTTTTCTTTCAAAGCTAGATTTTCTAAGGTATTGAAATCAAAATATTGTGGTGCGGTAACAATTCTTGAACAAAGGGTTTAGAATCTTACACCTTCTTATTCCATAAAGATCGAAATAGGAGCTCCAAAATCCTTAGCCTATCACGTGCACCATCCCCCCATAAATTTGCTTTCCCTTTTGGTGTTAAGAGATTGGAGACTTACTTGATTCTAGAGCCATAAGGGTGCAACATTCATGACAGAATGATGCAACCCTTGCCATGAACGATTGTGACACTTTTACGATCATCACATGGCTATAATTATCTATTATTGCCCTGATTCGATTGATTTCCTTCATATATCCCTAGGAACTTATTCCCTAACCTATAACAACTTCAAAAATATGAAATTTAACAGTCCAAATCACTCTAAACACATTAAAATAGGAACTTATAGATATTAGAATTCAAGAAAAACCTAACTACATAACATGCTAATTTATAGTCATTAACTTAACATTTCATGATTCAAATCTTATTTAATGAATTGAAAGGAAAGAAACTACTTCCTTTTCTTGTGAAAAGACTCCTCCAAGATATGATTTACATCTTTTTCCATTCACCTTGAAGGCTTCCTTATTGTGTTTCTCCAATTCTAAAGCTTCATATGCAAATACATGGGACTTTAAAAGGCCCACTCCATCTTAATTTGAGCTTTCCGAGGAACAACTTCAATCTCAAATTAAATATTAAAATCGTATCTACTAATTTGAAATCTTTTTTCTTGATATGATAATCATGCCATTTCTTAACATTTACCTTATACAACTTGGCATTCTCCTATGCATTCAGTCTAAAGTGTCATTCAGTCTAAGCTCGTCAAGCTCATTTAACTATAGAAGTCTTTCTCACCTGCTTAGTTACAATCAAAATTTAACTGTCTTGTCGCCTAATATGCTCTATGTTCTAACTCCACAGGTAGGTGACAAGCATTACCATAAACAAGCCAAAATGGGTTTGTACCAATTAGAATCTTAAGGTGGTTTGATAAGCCTATAAAGCATCATTCAGCTTTAATGCCTAATCTTTCCTTGAACTGCTTATCTTCCTCTCCAATATTCTTTTTAACTCGCAGTTATCAACCTCCACTTGTCCACTTATTTACAAATGGTATAGAGTGGAAACAAGATGGTAAACTTCATATCTTCTCATAAGAGCATCGAAATATTTATTACAAAAATGTTCTCCTCCATCGCTTATTATTGCTCGTGGTATTCTGAATCAATTGAATAATATCTTGATAAATTTTTGCACCGCCTTGCCATCATTCGCTAGAGTTGCCATTGCTTTAACCCATAATGATAAGTAGTCCACTCTAACTAAAATATATGTGTTCCCCGTGGAGAATGGGAAAGGTCCTATAAAATCCAATTCCCATACATTAAACACCTCCACTTTCAAAATGTTAGACAATGACGTCTTATCTCTCTTCGAGTTGTTCCTTACTCTTTGGCATTTATCACATTGTGCAACAAAATCTCCAGCATCCTTAAACAAATTTGGCTAATAAAAACCATATTCTAAGACTCCTATCACCATCTTATTTTCTCTATAATGCCTAGCATAGATGGATTCATAACAATTTGTTAGTATGTCTAACATTTCTTCCTCTGTAACACATTTTCTTATCAATCCATCAGCACATGTTCTACAAAGGATTGGTGCATCCCATAAATAATGAGTATAATAATATAATAATTGTTTCCTCTATTGATAAGAAAAATCTAAGGGAAGAATACCACTTGCACAATCATACCATGGTACCATAAGGCGGTTTAGCAACATCAAGGCTTCATCAGAGAATCGTTCATTAATGTCCTCACTTTATTGTAATTCCCCTCCTTTAAGACATGATAGGTGATCAGCTACCACAATTTTTGCTCCCTTCTTATCTATATTCTCAATATCGAATTCTTATAAAAATAAAAATCATTGAATGAGCCTCGATTTTACGTCTTTCTTGACAAAGAGATATTTAAGCACTGCGTGAATGGAAAAAATGATCACCTTAAATGCCCAAAGGTAAGACAAAAATTTGTCACATGTGAACACCATCGCTAATAACTCATTTTCAGTAATGGTATAATTGAGTTGGGCCCTTATTAATGTCTTGCTTGCATAGTAAAGTGCATGTAGCCTTTTGTCCTTCCTTTGTCCCAAGACACAACCTATAGCTTAGTCACTAACATAGCACATGACTTCAAATGGTAATGACCAATCTAGTGACATTAAGATTGGTGTTGAAATTAGTGTCTCATTTAATCTATTTCAAATAGATAAACAAGTATTATCAAATATCAAAAGCACATCTTTGACTAAGAGATTCGTAAGAGGTCTACAATTAACAAAAATTCATTAATTAGGCTATGATAAAATCCTGCATGTCCTAGAAATGCTTGCACACTTTTAAAATTAATTGGTGGCGGAAGCTTCTCAATGACCTCTGTCTTGGCTCTATCTACTTTAATACCTTGGCACAATAACTTGTGCCCAATACTACTCCCTTTTGCACTATGAAGGGACATTTCTACCTAATTTAGAACCAAGTATGACTCTTCACATCTTTGAAGAACTTCTTTTTAGTCTCCAAAGACTAAAAAATTGTCCGTAAAAATGCCCACTATGTCATCAATCATATCTGCAAAGATAGACATCATACACCTTTGAAATGTTGATGACGCATTGCATAACCCAAAAGGCATCCTTCTATAGGCAAATGTTCCATAAGGACATGTAAAAGTGCTCTTTTCCTGATCATTAGAATATATAAAAATCTAATTATATACTGAATATCCATCTAAGAAACAGTATAATACATGTCAGTTACCCTTTCTATCATTTGATCTATAAATGGAAGAGTAAAATGATCCTTTTTAGTTACCTTGTTAAGCTTCTAATAATCAGTACACACCCTCCAACCTGTGATTGTTTGAGTGGAAATCATCTCGCCACTTTCACTCTCCATTACTATCATACCTCCTTTTTTAGGTTCATATTACACTAGGCTGACCAATTCACTATCTGAAATCTGGTAGATGATACTTACATGTAACAATTTAATGACCACTTCTTTTATATGGGATTTAATCTTCTTTCTTGTTCCTTAACTACTCTTCTTCTTTCTTTAAGCTTAATCCTACGCATGACTACATTAGGAATTATTCCTAGTAAATCAGATATTTGCCATACTGTAGACTTCATCCATTTCCTAATGATCTTAATCATTTAGCTCTCTTGTTCCCCATCGAGCCGGTTTAAGATAATGATGGGTAAAGTTTGGCCCTCACCTATAAAGATATACCTAAGGTGTGTATGTAAAGGCTTCAACTCAAGAGTTGGTGGCTTTTCAATGGAGGGAGGTATAGGTTCTTTGTTTTCACTAAAATGTCTTGATGTGTTTGGAAACCTAACACCTCCTTCTCTCCTTCTTCTTCACTTTCAGTTTCCTTATAACTCACTTCTTCATTACATCTCTCCTCCTGCTCTTTGATACATTCATTAATGATGTCGATCTTTATACAAAATTTGCTTTACTTTAGACTCTTCTTTATGTTAAACTCTATGTGACCATCACCAATATGAAGAATCAATTTGTCTTTATAAACATCAATCAGAGGTCTCCTAGTATTCATGAATGGCCTTTCAAGAATGAGTGGGCAATTCCTATCCTCTTTAAAATCTAATACCATAAAGTCCATAAGGATAATGAATATGTCCATTTTAAAGATGACATACTCCACAACAATAAATGTTCTTTTGATTAATTGATCTGCTAACAGAATGAGCATAGAAGTTAGCTTCACATCGCCTAGCCCTAGTTTCCTAATAATCAACAAAGGCATAAGGTTAATACTTACGCCTGTGTCACATAAACATTTTGTAAATTCTAAATCACCAACAACACAAAGTATCATAAAGCTCTGCGGGTCTTTTAATTTTAAAGGCATATGACTGGTGATGATGGAACTTCAGCTTTTCGTTAGCACAACCTTTTGGTTATTCTCCCACATCTGCTGTTTTATAATATATCTTTAAGGAACTTTGCATATTTAGGCATGTGTTCCAACGAGTCCAGAAAAGGCAAGTTAATTTGCAACTTCTTTAGCCTATAGTGTTGTCACTGAATATACAAAAAATCATTCCCTTCTGTTCCCGGAAGGTTTACTGTTGTCTACTTTGGTCTGACGTCTAAAAATAATTATTTTTTACCATCTCCTTGACTATTTTTCTTATCAATGGTCCTCTAGCAACTGCATTAATGGTACCTCAAGTGGGTGGATTAACTCTGTTGTAAAATGTTTGCAACATTAAGTCCTTCAGCAAGTTATGATATGCACATTTTGTAACTCCTTATACCACTACTATGCTTCATAAAGAGACTCCCCTTTTCTTACTGGAAATTAGTAATTTCCTTTATGAGCCTTGTTGTCTTAGTCAAAGGGAAGTACTTATCTAAAAATGATCATGTATGGTGTCACAATCATCACAATAACTCAATGCATGTAGTTTGTTCTTCGCCATACATGCAAGATCTTCTTTTTTCTTCACATTCCTGTTTTCGTACACTCATAAACACATCAAACACCTCTTGAAACATAAAATTATGATTAAAATCTTGCTCTAAACCAATCAAACACTTAAAACACATACAAACATTAACAAGAACACAATTCTAAGCCTATAATATAATAATCATTTAATAAAACACCTAAAAACAAACTTAAAAACCTATAAAAACATACTATGATCTACACTTAGAACACATAAAAAGCATTAACAAAAACAAAATTCTAAGCCTATACATATGATAATCATCTAAGAAAACACCTAAAAACACACTTAAACACCTATAAAAACATACTATGATCTACACCTATCAATAATAAATACACAATAGTTATGGTAAAAACCAACCTTTATTACTTCCACAAAAGTATATGAAGGAACCCCTATCTCTCCTCTCAGGAGTAAAGCTCAAACAAGCTATTTGTAGGCACCTCTAGCTTCTCAACTTAGAATCCTAATTGCATTGATCTAACTAGATCACATCTTATCCTTATCAGATTACATCACATTAACCAATTAGATGACACCTCAATCTAAATAGGTCTCTATCCAATAAGATTTAGTTACATCATAACTAACAAGATAAGAGATTACATTTAACTAGGAATGATACATCTATATCCATAAAGAACTATACTATCTTCTGATGATCCTCCCACATGGTCTTTATCTTTTAGAGTCGATGTATATCTACTGTGATCTTATTCGCTACATCATCCAAGATCTCCCCTTGATCTCTATCCATTAGTGGTGAGTTATCCAAGCTTAAAACCTTTCATAGCACACTGATTTGGTCTAATAGTTACCTATATCAAGTCCATTCTTCATTATCTATTTATTTGAGCCGACATTAAGTCCTTAGAATTCTCACATATCTCACTCATGCTTATAATCTAGCTAACCTTCAACCCAAGGTCTACCTCGCTATCTTTTAGTCTCATATTTGAATCTTGCATCTTGTCAAAGATTTCTGCCAATGTATAGTAATGCATTCTAACTCATCAAAAACATCTATTTTCTTTGCCTACTCATAAGTCTTTGCTTTGTTTTGTTCCTTAGAGGGTTAAACATTGGTTAATGATCCTGAATGCTTACACAATTTTTTGATTAGTGCCTAAAGGTCTAACATAGGTATTATTCATTGCAACAGCTTAATGAATGCATGCATAAGAATATTCATGATTAATTCTTTGGTCTTTCTCTCTCCCTCTATATATCAATTTTCGTTCTTTTTCTTCTCTTCTCTTATATATCTCTTCATCCCCAATCCCTTTTACTGAATTTATAAAAAGTCCTAAAAATATTACAACAGTGATATTAGAGCAATCAATCCTCAATATATGAACCATGGCAGAAGGAACTAAGATGTAGAGCTTAGGAGAATAGAGGAAGGCATGAATAGTCTACTAGAAGCTCAGGTAAGGATAAGAAGCTGCTAACAGAGTTTCAATTTTGTGATGACAAACAAGAAAGGGAGATCAATGATCTTCGAAAGATGTTTCAAATTTATTATAAAAGGTGGGAAAAGAACCAGTAATATTAGAGACAAGAAATTTGGAGGGAAGTGAAAGTTATATAGCTTCTACCCATTTTAGTTTAACCAAGTTTCCAGTGTTTGAAGGAAAAAAAGGTTAAAATCTAGGTTTATAAATGTGAATAGTTTTTTGCATTGGATCATACCCCAAAAAACTTAAAGGTGGGTGTTACTTTTAAGCATTTAGAAGGCCAGGCCCAGGAATGATATCAATTGACACCTAAGAATACAAGACTTTGTGAAACAATGGAGGGGCAGGAGTTTATAACTCTCCTCAACCAAAGTTTTGTTGAGGACCTCTTCGATGATCCAACAGGGGACTTGAAGGAACAAAGAAAAACATGTTTTGTATAGAAATACTATTGATAAACACTCTAATAAACTTAATTTAGATAAGAATTCCTAGTGAGGTTTCTAAGGGATTAAGACCTAAAGTAGAGTTGTTTGTGAAAATGATCCACCCATAAAATTTACAACAAGCGTATACATTGGCATATAAGCAAAAAGTCATTTTAGAACCAACCACCAACTACCCGACCTACCCTCTTAATCTAACATGGAAGCTAGCTTATTACCCCTTCCAAATAACTAAGGAAATGCCATCTATGGAACTCAGTATTAAGAGCATCAAAAGATAGTGATCAATGAGTAGTAAAGGCTTTAATGATAGGCAAACAAAGGGGTAAAATATTTGGTATGATGAGCATTATACACTAGGTGATCAATGTAAGAAAAACGGCTCTAACTATTTATATTAGAGGATAAAAAGATAGTGGAACTTGAAGTAGAGGAACTAGAAGGAGAAATGGAAAAGAGTTCTGAGAGACCTATTATATCACTACAAACAATGACAAGACTGAATGATCAAGAAGACTTTAAATAATTATGCGTAATGGGAGTACATAATTAAAGACTTCTTGCATATATTGATTAACAGTGAAAGAACTCACAATTATATGGCTGAAGTTATAATCAAAGAAGGTGGGATTGATGTTACTAAAGTGCAGTCCATTCATATCATAGTGGGTGGAGGGTTGAAATTACATTATAAGCATAACTGTGAGGAGTTTGTATTGAGAATGCAAGGCTTTAAATTCAACACCAAAAGATTAGTTATCCAATTAGTAGCTTACGGCATGGTTTTGGAATTCAGTTGTTAGAAACCTTGAATAAATGGTTGATATATTTTTATATCAATATTAAAATTTACCGCAAGTTTACGATATAGCTATAGATAGCACAGGCAAGTACGGATTGATCCAACGAAGATTATAAGTACTGCTAATTACGCCTTTTCTATTATCTAACCTATGAATTAGACTTTTGGTTTTTAATTAAAATTAAAATAAAATAAAAAACTAAGAATTAAAACAAATATTGAACTCAAAACAAAGGAAAAATACTTATAAAAATCAATATCAAATGATAATGTCTATATAATGAAACCCCTTAAGATTCCTTAAATATTAACCTCTTGTCATTCTATTATACTGTTGATTATTGGACTGTAGAAGTTCATATCTTATGTTAATATCTTTCTTAAAATCATTAACAACTAATCTGTCAATTGATTAACATAAATATTTCAAGTTAAAATCACTAGGATTGTTTTATCGATTCGTGAATTTTGCTATAGGTTTAACCCTAATCTAGAGGATTTATCTCATCCTATCTCTAGTTTTACATGCAACTCCTTCAAATTATTATAGATATATTCATACAAGATGATTTCTCAATCTCAATCATATGAAATCAAATCATGCACTAATATTTAGGATATATTAGAATAAGAATAAAATGCATAATTTAATCACAGTAAATCAATCAATATAATTGCATTAAATAAAATATCAAGTCATATTTTATCACAACTTAGGGTTCCTAGATAATAAACACATTTAGTTACTACTTATAGAGAACAAAACCAACGATAAATTTGCAAAAAAGATCTAATAGAAAACAAAGAAATGATAATTTTAGATCTCCCATTTCTTTTCTATTGGATCTACTTGCAAGTTTGGATTTGATATTATTATCTAACAAATCTCTTGACATATTCTTCATGTTTTCCTCGCTCCTTGATTAGAACTATCACCTCTGCATGTGTCTCGTGAACTAAAATCATTTAATAACTCAAGTCTTCATTTTTTCTCTGCTCACATCCTTTTATAGTAAAAATTAAAGTCACTAGGATATACACGGCTACTTACACGGGTGTTTAGGAGACTGTGTATATTCAAAAAAAACTAAAATTGTTATTTCACACAAACATAGAGACTTACCTGGGTAACATACATGGCCGTGTATATCAACATTAACTTCACATAACCAGAACTAAAATTCTTCAATCATCAAACTTTTATAGAGACTAACATAGTCATTGTACACAGTCTTATAGGTCCTTAGTTGCTTCAAATCCTTGTTCTATGCCATGATTTCATATGAATTCTTCTTCTTTTGGTCCATGAAGGCAAATATAACCTACAAATACACTTATAGCAAATTAACTACCAAATATACAAAAAAAACTATAAAAATATCATGAAAAACATGTTAGAAATTGGTGTATAAATATAATCAAATAAGCATCAATCAATAACATGATTTGTAATTTTAGAAATTAAACTATGAAGTTTTCTTGGAATGGTGATATAGTGACATTAAGGGTAAATCCAATTATGGAAGTTAAGATGATTTTAAGAAAATTAATAAATTAATGAATAAATCTTAAAAAGGCTCCCTATACGTGATGCACTTATCATACCCCATTGAGATTCATATACACTAGTTGAATATAGATAATGATTTTAGTTCCAAGGAGGAACTGAATGGATTAGTTGTTTAATTTAGTGACGTTTTCCCGTAGCCTACACAACTTCCTCCATAATGGACTTATGATCAAAGGATAAAACGTAGATATAGGGTGAACGTTATCAGTGTAAGGCTTTATCATTTTTCTGGGGACCAAAAAGATGTGATTGAGAAGGCATTAACGAAACTCTTAAAGCATGGATTCATCCATCATATTTAGAGTTTATATGCATCAACAATTGGGTTAATCAATACATGACAAATGTGTAACGATTATAAAGAATTAAAAAAGTAGACCATAAAAAGAAAATTTCCAATATCACTAATTGAAGAGTTGTTAGACAAGTTGCAGGGATCTAGTTGGTACTCAAACTTGATTTTAGGTATGGATAGCACTAAATATGCATGAGGAAGGAGACATTCTAAAAACTACATTTTACACCCATAAAGGGCATTAGGAATTTTTGTTACTCCGGCAATGCTTCGGCAACATTTTAAGGCCTTATAAAAGATATTTTTAAACCATACTTAAGTAGATTTCTTTTAGTTTTCTTTGATGATTTAATTATATATAGTAATGACTTTAAACAACACTCTGAGCATTTACACCAAGTTTTGCAGGCGCTTTACATGTATAGGATCTTTCTCAAAGGTATTAAATGCATGATTGGGGTGAGGCAATTCGATCGTTCAGGATATTCAATTTTAGCTAATGGAGTATCCACAGATCTCATTAATATCTAAATAATTCAATAATGGCTCAATCATAAATAGATGAAAGAATTGAGGGAGTTTTTAGGTTTGATAGTATATTACCAAAGTTTCATTAAGCATTACGGAGCATTGATGGAACCCTTAACATAAGTTGAAGAAAGATAGAGGAGGTATTGATGAATGGAATGATGCATAGTAGAAGGATTTTGATTAGCTTAAAGTGGGACTAACATTAGCCCCTATGCTTCCACTCCTTAATTTCTCAGATCCCTTCTTCATTGAGCCAGACATATATGGTCTGGGCGTTAGAGTTATGCTTCAATAAAACCAACACCTTATTGTGTTTTTGAGCAAGCTGTTGTTAGAGTAAATATCAGAAATAATAAATTGGAATGGCTTATTTAAAATGCAAGGCGTCATGAAAATCACTATCTTAACTTAAAAATTCCCTATCTACAGTGCAGCAGGATAATAGGATCTGACCCCATGGTTAACACCTTCTCTACCAACTTCAGTGCACGCCAACGGACAGAGTAAGAACTATCTTTAAAAAGTAATAAAAGCAGACAAAGGCAAAATAGCAAAGATAAGAAGATATGTGTATAAAAGGTGTTTTTTATGTGGAAGAAGATGTGTGCCTTGTATAAGAAAAATAAGCAAAATTGTGATAGTGGGAGAGAGAAAAAAGAACAAAATGTGAGTCGTATATATAGCAGAAAGAATTAATATATTGACAATGGAAATAAAGACACATTAAGAAAAAATGGAACGTTAATAATAATGGTGGCAATCAACGTATGAAACGTATGAGTAAAAAATTAATGGTGATCGTTTTGGTGAAATCAAGACAAACTTTATGAACGTTATATAAGTTTTGGAGCAAACACCCAACAATCCCCCACTTGGTTCAAAACATGAGAAATAAACTATAACAATTTAGGAGAAAATTAGGTGAACAACCTGGTAAACTAGGTATTGAACCTATTGTTTAAGAAAATCTGAGATAGAACCTACTAGAGAAATAAGAGGCCTCAAATTGCCCTGGTCTCATAATTGCTCTAAAGAGATGGCCTAAATACCCTCATATGAGGGTGACTAGCCCCCCACAACCATATAGGTGAGTCCATCAAATGTGTATTGCTCACACCACCCAAACTTAGGCTGTGAAACTCATTAAGGATTAAACAATCCAACCTCATCAAATGCAGTAAGGTCATACCAGGGATGATATTCAACAACTAAATATATCTCAATATTATTCCACAAATAATGGACAAATAAGTAGTCACCACATAACTTCGTTTGACCTTTTGAACTTGGTTTCCAAGACGGGTATCCATCACGAGGTTACTACATAATTGGGCTGAACCCATATCCCTTTAGCATGCTCTGAAACTAGTTTCCTACTCAAAGCCTTTGTAAACGAATCCACTAAGTTTCTCTCTAACTTGACATAGTCTAGAGAAATTGCACTATGTCTAATTAAAGTATAGACAATTTTATATCTCAATCTGATATGTTTACTTTTGCCATTATATGCCTTGTTTTTAGCAACATGAATGGCAGCCTGTGAATCATAATGAAGGAACATAGAAGGAATTAGTTTTTCTCAAAGTAAGATATTTGCTAAGATATTTGCTAAGAGATTCTTTAGCCACTCAGCTTCCCATCTTGCCATTGTTGATCTTGCAATACATGTTTACTTAGATGATTTCCAGGATATTGCAACTCCTGCCAAGGTAAAAACATAACCACTAGTAAAGTGTATAACATCACTCTTTGTAACCCAGTTGGCATCAGAATACCCCTGTAATATAGGAGGATGACCACCAAAAGATAATCCATAAAGCATAGTACCTTTCAAATACTTTAATAAACGAATCAATACATTCTAATGCTCTTGACTTGGATTATGAGTATACCTACTAAGTCTACTCATACTGTATGCAATATCAGGATAAGAATAGTTTATCAAGAACATTACAGTACCAAGAATTTTAGCATACTCAGCTTGGTTTACACTGTCACTAAGATTTTTCTTTAAAGCAACACTAACGTCATAAGGAGTTTTGATTGGATCAACATCATAGGAACTAAACTTTTCTCAACATAACGAGTTTGATTCAACCTAAAATCAGAGTCAGTCCTATCAACTTTAATTCCCAAAATAAAGTCCATAGGTCTAAAACCTTTCATATAAAAAGAAGACTTTAGCAAGCTCTTGATAAAATCAATGGCAGATAAACTAACACCAAAAATAAGCATATCATCCACATAAAAAGTTATGATTACACAGCCATTGATATCAAATTTCACGTAAATGCAAGAATTAGCATCACAAGAAGTGAAACCGTGTTTGAAAATATCACTTTCAAATTTCTCATGCCACTATTTGGGAGCTTGTTTAAGTCCATAGAAAGACTTAACCAACTTACATACCTTTTGTTCTTGACCAGGCACTCTAAACCGTTCAAGTTGGACCATGTAAATTTTCTCATCAAGATCACCATTCAAGAAAGTTTCTTAACATCCATTTGGTGCACTTTAAGTTTAAATAATGAGGCAATAGCAAACAGCATCCTTATAGATGCAATTTTAGTAACAGAAGAGTAAGTGTCCAAAAATTCCAATCCTTCCTTTTGTTTAAAGCCTTTAATCACAAGTCTTGCCTTGAACCTCTTAAAGGTTCCTTTAGGTCTCAATTTCTTTTTAAAAATCCACTTACATTTTAAAAGCTTACACCCTCAAGGTAGATCAACTAAAACCCAAGTTTTATTAGACATGATTGACTCTAATTCACTATCTCATTGCTTCCTCATAAGTTTTAGGATCTTCCTCAATAATATACGTCACCATAAAAATATCATCTATCTCCTTATGTTTTATAAAGGAAGTAATAAAACCAAAACCAAAACTCGTGGGTACTCCAGCTCTTTTGCTTCTCCTTAATTCAATAATTTCCTCTTCCTCTATGTAAATAGGGACAAATTCTTTAAGGACTTGCACACTCACTTTCATAGGAAATATATCCTTGAAGAACACTACATCTATTGACTCCATAATTGATCCATAAGTGCTAGACCCCTCTTCTTTAACCATAAATCTATAGGCAGCACTATTAGAGGCATATCCCACAAAAATTGAATCAATGTTCTTAACCTCTTATGTTCAGGTAAAGAAACATTAGCAAGACACCCCCACATTTTCAAAAAATGCAAGTTACGTGGATAACCTTTCCAAATTTTATACGGGGTTTGATCTAGCTTCTTATGAGGGACTCTGTTTAGAACATAACAAGCTGAAAGAATAGCTTCGCCTCACATAAAATTAGGTGGTGATTAAAACGATTTAGTTTCAGCTTTTCAATTATATATCATAATTTGTCACTGTCTTTCATGCTTTATCATATTTGCAATTGTTTTATGTATGGAATTTTTATATATTATGAAGGTTAAATAAATTTGTCCAAAATCATTAAAAAGATATTGCAGCCTATAAATAAATTCATAAAAAGAGGTATATATGATTGGACCATCTCGACATATATATATATATATATGTGTGCGTATGTTTGTGTGCATATGCTTGCAAAAACATGCATAGATCGTTTCCATTTCACTATTCCAAGTTTTTTTGTGTATTTGGTGTAATTATATCCAAACCACCCGCTATTATACTTGTGACAAGCATATAGTCATCAATACTACAAGACATTTATCTTCTATTTCTTACTAGTCTTCCATTTCAATCTTCATGTTTAGAATATAAGGATTAACATTATATATATGGGATATAGGCTTAAAAGTAGGATCATATTGTAGAATTTCTTAAGATGTGTATACAAAAGGCAATATCATTTAAGAATGCACAAAACAGATATAGTAATGTAAGCCTAATTTATGATAAACAAATTTCTCATCATATTCTTAGAAAAAGAAAGATTAGTTCTATTTTTTGACTTTCCTATCAATTTTACGCTGTCATTTTCTTTAGTATCTATGTATATGAAATTGCCGTCATCTACTAATGCAACAATAAGTTCAAATATAGAAAACATGGTTTGTCATTATTGTTTAAAAGCCCCACTAAAGACCTCATAAAGTGATCACAATCCTTGTTGGAGATTCTATGGATGGCCCAATTATCTGATGAGAATTTATTTGTTATTTGATCAAAAACTTGTCCTTAAAGTTTATATAATGAAATAAAATATTTCAAGTTAGGAGATGCAACTTTTTCAAATGACATAATAACAAATTTACCAAGAGAGCCATTGAAGTGATTCAAAAATTAAGGAAAGAATTATCAATGTTAAAGAAAGGGTTTTAAATAAGCATAATTAAGGAATTTGAAGAACAAACGAAGTTCATGAAGGAAGACATAAATTTATTGAGAAAAGATAAAAAAGAAATGAATTTTATATTAATTAACATTATAGTCAGATTTTTTGGTTATGTTTACGAATTTAGGTTATATGAGAATTGAATTGTTCTCATTAAATGTGTTGGAAAGTAGCTAACTTTTTGTTTACTTTTTAAGCTTCTTTAGGTTTGGAATAATGCACTGATTTATCTACATTAAATCTTATTTATATAATATCATCAACGTCATTTTCAATCCCCTTCAGCACAATTTTTGGGTTATATTTATTGCTCGTATTTATATCGATTTGTTTATTTACAAAGGTTATTTCCATGGTTGGTAAGGGTTAGGCTTACTCAAACCTATACTTTTTCTGATAAATTGAGATGCTTTTGCTTGTGGTTCTTTTTAGGTTTTTGATGTTTTTTGCTCGTATTGGTGTTAGTGAAAATTTTCCAAGGATTTTAACCTTATTCGCTCCAATTCGTCCTGGATTCAACAAGTTTTCTTAAATGATGCAACTGGGTCTCTTTTCTTTTTTTCGTTCTTATATTAGTTTCTTCAAAAAATCTGAAAGCTTTTGTTAGCTTTTCTAAGTTTTGCAAGAATTAAGAAATTGTATATTTGCTCTATAAGAATATTGCCTGACTGACACCATAGTGAGAACAAGTTGTTTACCTAGTGATTTGTCTTAATAATCTCATCTTTTAATTTTTTAATCATTTTTTGTATTATTTGCATAATCAAGTGATCTTAGATTTGTTTAGGGACTTATTGCACTTGTCTTTTATAGCTAGTGTTGGATATGAGGATAAGAGTGGTTGCATTGACTTCTGATGATAGAGCTAGGGCTAGTCCTTTAGTGAGCCTTAGGTCTAGGAGAAGAAAACATGCTGCCAGATGACGAATAGGTTCTTAGAACATCAAAACCCGTACAAGGAATTCATTAGAATTAGTGGATATTTTAGAAAAATATAAGATTTATATAATGTACATCTAAGGGAAAAAGTAGATAGGAGCAAAAGTGAAAGAGATTAATGAGTTCAAATTTTAGTATTTAGGGGGTTCGAGGCATCAAAATTGGGGTAGGTATCCTAGTTGTCAAAGACTCATACATCATATTGTTGGGATAAAGAGGATTAATGATATGGTTTTTTCCGTAAAGATTATGGCAAAAGGTGTTGTTTTTCACATGGTTTGCTCTTATACAACCCAAATAGGGTTGGACAAACAAATTAAACATCAATTTTAGAAAGAGCCAGATAAGGTGATTCGGTAGATTTCCCCTAAAGAGAAAGTTATTTTAGGAGAGTACTTTAATGGTCATATAGGGGAAATCTTAAACGGATATTTATGGGCTCATGGGAGATCCTAATAGAAAGACAGAAATGATAATGGGACTATTTAGTTAAACTTTACGGTAGCATTTGAGTTAGTGATAGCCAACTCATTTTTTAAGAAAAACAAAGGAACACCTAGTGACTTTTAAAAATAGAACTATGACAACTCAAATTGAATACTTCCTCATAAAGCAGAGAGATCGACCTAGTCCCAAGGACTGCAAGATTATAACTAGCTCTTACTTGTCAACTCAGCATATATTGTCAATTACGGATCTTATAATTAAGGGTTAGAGAAAGAAGAGAAATCCTCAAAGGTGTACTAGAGTCAAATGGTGGAACTTGAAGGAGGATAAGGTGAACAAATTTGGGATAAAGTAATATATGGAAAAGAATTGAAATTGAAAGGAGATGCTAACCAGATATAGGATAGAGTAACGACTCATTTACAGAATAAAAATAGCTAAATAGATCTTGGATGTTTCTAAAGGGCCTAGGGGTAGTAGGATGGACTCTTAATGGTGTAATGAAGATGTAAAAGACAAGAATAAGATCAATAAGGTTACTCATAAAGATCTAGTGGATAGTACCATGGAGGAATAGATGATAATTAATAGAGAAAATTACAAATTGGCAAAGAAGATAATCCTAAAAGCCAAAAGTATATCTTATGAGAAATTATATCAACCATTAGAAACTAAAGATGAAGAAAAGATGTATTTAAGCTGGCAAGAGCTAGGAAACGAAAAGCAAGGTACTTGGATCAAGTTTATTATATAAAAGAAGAAGCAAGGAGGGCGCCTGTAGTTAAAGATGACCTAGCCTTTTTAGTGAAGGCATAGAGAAAAATATCTCTTTAGGTGATCTTAACACATCTGAGAGGTATCATAACTTTACTTGTTATCGGTAGATCACAACGGAGGAAATTAAAAGAGCTTTAAAAGAGATGAAGAGTGTAAGGGCATACCCATAAAGGTGTGGAAGAACCTAGGCAAAAAGAGTCGTACTTGGCTAGTCAAGCTTTTTAATGCGATCCTCAAGTTTTCCAAAATGCTAGATGAGCGGACACTTAGATGTTAATTCCTTTATACAAGAACATAAGATAATTCTAAAGTTGTAATAACTATAGAGGCATTAAAGTACTTAATCGCACCACAAAATTATAATAGATGGTGATTGAGAAGAGAGTGAGATAGGATGCATCTATCTTAGAGAAATCATTTGATTATATGCCAGAAAGGTCCATAACAAAAGCTATACATCTCTTTAGAAGATTAATGGAATATTATAGGAAAAGATAATGTAATGTAACCTACATATAGTTATTATCAATGTTTTAAAAATTGGACCGGACATCGAACTAGTCGAAGGAAAGGTTTAAGGTTTAGAGGTTCAATCAATAGTGAACCGCTATAAAACTTGTTAGACCCCGCTTTTAGAGTCTAACTCATGCTCTAATACCATACCTATTAGACCCCGTTTTCGGAGTCTAACTCATACTCTGATACCAAACCTTTTTAGACCCCATTTTCGGAGTCTAACTCGTGAGTCATGAAACGTGAGCGTAGCACTCTGAAGAGTTCTTATAACATCCTAAACATCCATAATTGAGCGCTTGACATACGACAATCCATTCTTATGTTCATATCCTTAATCGTCACCCTAAACACATCGCTCAATTTATCTCTTATTTCCATAACCAACTAAGTACATTTCAAGTTTCATTCAAGCCTAAATGTACCATAGATAAGCAATGATAAGCCCACAACTTATAAAATGTACTTGATTTAGGACAAAAAGCACAACTTTCACTAGGGATGTCAAATTAAGACCATTCTAAGACGGTTTCGAAGAGGACTTCTAGATCTACAACTTCTATGAAGATTCCGAAGAGAGATTTTGTCATCTAGAGGGTAAAAATTTGCACATTTATAAAATTATCCCGAGAATGTCCTCTTAGCGAACATACGTCCCTTCAAACAGACATGAACTGAGCTAGGATACTAAAAGGCCCGAGAAGGTCCGCCTAGCGGACATGAAGTTCGTCCAACAGACATTTACGGGTCAAATTCCAAATTTCTAACCCTTCTAACACTTCTCATGCATATCCTATCATTCCTACTTCAATTTCCTCATCATTTTCACCTCCATTCCAATTCAATATTAGCTCAACATCATTAACAATCAAATCATAATCTATGATTGACCATCAACCCAAAAACATAATATTCAAACTTATACACATTTATTATAAATTTCTGCATATGATCACACAAATACAACATCAACCATGTCAATACCTTTTTCAATAATTCAGCACACATTCATCTCCCTTTATCACCTTCATTTCATCTCTAACTTATCACACTAATTCTTCCATTTCAAAACACCATAGAACTCATTTTCTGTTAACTCAAGTAAAGAAAAGCTATAATGTGTCCAGCATACTCCCTATACAGCATCACTAACTTGTAAAAAGTATATCTCTCAACTCCAACTTTATATCATTGGAAAGCTAAAAGGATAAACTATAACTTCCAAGAAGACAACGTTGTCTAAATCAGCCTAGATTAATAAAGTTTTTCCCCTAAAGTCAGAACATAAAATTTTACCCTTATGAATGCTTGAAAATGCAATCTACAAACTTTGAGAGTCATGAACAAAAACACAATCATATTTCATTATCATCAAAATATAAGAGTTTTACAAAGCTTTAACGGGCATTTCAAGACCCAAATACATCATTGGTCTTATAATCCAAAAATACAAAATAAACATATAATTGATACTTGAAATGCGGCTAAAGCCTTGAATATTCTTACACTAACTTAAAAACAAAATATGCAAATTTGGAGTGATGCTTTGATTCTCGATCACTCGATCTCTTGCTCTTTACCTAGAGATGGGGAGGAATGGGGGTGAGCTTAAAAGCTCGTGGGTAACAAGTTTATAACCAGTAACAAGCAAAACCATTGTAAAATTCACAATGCATCATGAAATACATATTTCCAAATTCCTAATTTATCAAACACTTTGTAAGCAACCCAAATCATGCATTCAATAAACTTGTCAACACATAAGCACATCAAAATGGTTTGGGAGGTCCATAAACAGAACGAGCTAACACATTCCCATGAAATGGCCCTATGTAGTCGTGAACAGAACGAACTAACACAATCCCACATAGTAGTTTTTGCATAGTCGTAAACATGAGGGAGTCCTTGAAGGAGCTCCATGCCACTTGCAGGCAGGCGGGAGAAGCCTTTAGTCAAAGTGCGCTTGACATACAGAATGGACCAAACCAAACCCACATAACATGTATTTCATAACTTGTAAACTTGTTGCCCAAAATGGCACTTTTTGAAAACATGATTTCCATAAGCATGACATTTTTCAAATACAATTTCCATCATCATTTCACAAATCATCATCAAGATTCATGAACCAAACATGTAGCAATTTCTTAAATCATTCAAGAAGCAATAAATGCAAAATTTATAAAGCAATTGAAATCATTTAACTTTATTGATTTGGAAAATTTCTCATGGCTCATTAACTCAATTATAAACACGTAACTCACCTTGATTCCTTACTTAAAAAGTACTCAAAGATGTCTCTCTTCTTACTCCTCTTGCCTCTCCTCTTGATTCCCTTCAATATTGGCAAAATTCCAATTCAATAGGAATCCAAATTGAGAACCCAACAAACATATTCACTAAAATTGATTCTATAATGCTTAAACTCATGCATTTCCTAAGCTTCATGAACCAAAAGCCTTACAAAAATCCAAAGGATTAAAATTGCTTTTACCTTGAATCTTCACCAAATAATGAGATTTTTAGCTCAAAAGAAAGCTCTTATCTTCCTCTTTCTTTTTCTCTTCTTGAGCAACCTCAAAATCACTCTTAAAGACTAAGAAAAGATGAAACCTAGCTTTTTCTTCTGTCTTCTCTCTGATGGCCGAAACTCTCTCCTTTCTTTCTCTCTTTCACGATTTTCTCTTCTTTTCTCTCCCATTTTCGTTTTTCACTCCTCTAAAATAACAAGACAATAATTCCCCTTCCCATTCTACCCTTAATGAATGCTAAAAGTGTATTTTACCCTTCCTTTAATGCTGTATGACTCTTAAACATAGTAACATACCAAAATTGCCCTCATACACTCTTACTACTTTAATTAATTTTACCAATATAATAAAATCCTACTAACATTAGAATAAATAATTAAAACCCAATAATAATTCTATCATGACCTCATAATTCATTCTAAGGCAAAAATTCAAATTCCATGCTTATTCTATAAACTATCATGATTAATTTAACAAAAAATATTTTAGGGGCCAACATTTTCCCCCTCTTAAAAGAATTTTGTCCTCGAAATTTTTACCTGAGTCATTGAAGAGGTGTGGATACTTCTCCTTCATGGCCTCCAAGGGCTCCCACGTGGCCTCTTCCTTGGAATGGTGTTTCCATAGGACTTTAACCAGTTGAACTGTCTTATTCTTGAGAACATTTTCCTTAGTATCCAGAATCTCCATTGGAGTCTCCTCACAAGTCAAATTATCTCTCAACTGAACCTCAGTGGTCTGAATGAAGTGAGAGGGATCCGATCTATACCTCCTCAATATGGAAACATGGAAGACATCATGTATCTGTGATAATTCCGGTGGCAGTGCCAACCTATAGGCCAATAGTCCAATCCTCTCAACAATCTTATAAGGACCAATGTATCTTGGGCTGACTTCGTCAAACGGTCAATAATAACCCATATGGCATCATGCTTCCTATTGGTTTTGGGCAAACCCATCAGAAAATTCATGGTTATCCTTTACCACTTCCACTCAGGAATGGACAATGGCCTTAACTTGCCTGAAGGTGCCTGGTGTTCAGCCTTTACTTGCTGACACACTAGACACTTGCTTGCATATTCTGCTACATCCTTCTTCGTGCCTTTTCACTATTAATGCTCTTTCAAATCTCTATACATCCTGGTGCTGCCTGGGTGCATGGCATAAGGTGCATTATGTGCCTCATCAAGTATCTCATCCTTTACCTCCTTGACATTCAGAATACAGAGTCTATTACCTACAACGCTCATGTTTCATGACTCACTAGTTAGACTCTGGAAATGGGGTCTAATATGGTTTAGTATCAGAGCATGAGTTAGACTCTAAAAATAGGGTCTAATAGGTATGGTATCAGAGCATGAGTTAGACTCTGGACATGGGGTCTAACAAAACTGATATATAATAAATAAGGATTGAGAAAATAACCTACTAAGTAGATCCTTTGAGTAAGATGCTTATCCCGTTGTCGATCAATAATATCTATATAAGGCTTGTACAATTTCTCCTTCCCTTTAAAAAGATTTATAATAACCATGAATTCAACGTTTCTTGTATGTGTCTCGAGATAAACCATGTTCCAAAAGCTAATAACCCAAGAGTGAATGTGAAAATAATAACAACTATAACTGCCAATATCTGAGGTTTTTACCACCTACCATGTCCTACGGAATGAAACCTAAGGAAGAAAAGGTCTTATGCCACTTATATGTCAATTTGACTAATTAAATTTGCAATGCAAGTACTATCCTTATACGAATCGAGGATTCAACCTTCTCTATTTACAAATTTGGGAGAATGTTTAATTAACTTTAGGGTGAATTATAAGTAAAACTCTTATGCCATTGTTTATTTCTAAGAAATCCTCTGACATTTTTTTTAAAAATAAGAAATCCTCTGTTTTTTTTTTGTTGCTTTAAGGTATTTTATACATAATTTAAGTTTTATTTGGTAGGTTGGTGAACAAATTTGACTAATAAGATAAATGTTCTTTGCATTATAGTTAATAGTTTTTATAAAAAGATAACATAAAAATACCAACAAAAGCTTGGGTTTGTTATGCCTTATGGTTGGATTCCCCAAAAATATTAAACTAAACTGACATCCTTAAGCGCATCATGTATGGCTGGAACCCAGATGTGTTTTAAACATGTAAATCAGTCAAGTCTTACACATGAATGAGATGAATTCCTTCTTTCCAATAGCAATTCACACAACTTCTACAGCTCTTGAGCACTCTGCAGAACTGGCTCAATAAAGAAAATGCTAGAGAAATGAGAATTAAAGACTTCAATATAAGCATATTAGACAAATGAGAAAACTCTATAAAGCATCTTCACCAATTATAAAGTGTTCTTAAGCCAACTTACATAGACTAACTCCACAGTTGCTTTAAGATGCAATGATACGGCTACAACAACATGTTGCGGTTGGGAAATATATTTGCTTCCCTATTTCTTATAGGCTTACTACGTACACAACAGAGACGAATAGTCCATTATTTCTTTAGCAAAAAAAATATCTAGCCCGTTATGTCTTTGCTTGACCATCTTACAATACCCACAGTAGGTTTTACGGAAAAAGCAAAGCAAAGACATTAGCATCCTACCTTATCCAAGTTAAAAGAGAACCCAGAAAATAAAAGAACATATGACAGAAGGATTTGTAGTGTTATAAACCTGAAAACCACTATAGGGGCAAAAGTTGACAACTCCTTAGCCTTGTCAAGTGTCTTGTTTTTATAAAGTTCTATGCTTTTCTTAGTCGAACCCATTCTCGTAGCTCTCAATTTAGTTATAAGTGACCAAACAAACACAGAGGGAGTAGAGCCAAAGATCGCCGAGAACAAGTGTCCTCCAATGAGTTTGATAGCAAGAAGATGATGTTCTTAGCAAAGATCTCCAAGAACAGGTGTCCTCTGATGGGTTTGGTGGCAAGAGGATGTTGTCCTTAGGTAGTTTCTTTATGCTTTATTTCTTCATCTATGGAGCAGTGAGAGATGGTGAAGAGAAGATAATAAAATGGGGAGGAGAGGGTTTGATGAAATGAAATATGAAGTTTGAAGAGAAGAGCTCGATTTCTACATCTAAGGAGGTAGTGAGAGATGGTGAAGAGAAGATCAGAAGATGGTGAAGAGAAGGTGGTGGAGAAGAAAGGAGAAGCCCGAAAGGTTCGATGAAATGAACAGTAGCCTTTAAGTATATCTGTAGTTTTGTACGGTTAGACTGGTTCGACAAAAAACCAGCTAGTTCACTGATAAGCTGGCTAGTTTTAATGCACAGAGGTTATTAGGTGAAAACGAACCGGACCACTAACCGGTTCAAACTTTTTCCAGTTGATGATAGGGTACCTAAGGAAAACCTTGGTTATTATTAACAGGTGTTCAGCTAGTTCGGTCCAATTTTTAAAACCTTGGTTATTATTAACTTAAAGAAGGCTTATGATAGGGTACCTAAGGAAAACATATAGAGGTATTTAAAAGTTAAGGGAGTCCTTATGACCCATATACGGTTTATTGGGAATATGTATGACGATGTAAAAAATAGAGTAAAGATGGTAGGAGGAGATATAGAGCATTTCTCCGTCGATATCGGGCTACACCAAGGATCCTCATTGAGCCCCTTTTTATATGCAGCAATGGTGGATAAACTCAACAAGAACATAAAAGGGGAGGTGTCTTAGTGTATGTTGTTTGCTGATGACATTATCTTAGTGGATGAGACAAAAAAATGGTGTCAATGTCAAGTTACAACTTTATAGAGATATGTTACAATCTAAGGGCTTTAAATTGACTAGGACTAAGACTAAGTACTTAGAGAGTGACTTTTTGGGACTTAAGGTGGCTTCCGATGTGGAGTTAAAGATTGGTTTAGAAGTTATACTACTGAAAGAATATTTTAGGTGTTTGAGATCTTTCATCCAAAGCAACAAAGACATCGATGAAGACATAGTTCATCGTGTTAGATCAGTTACTATAAGTCTTATAAATCGTATTCATATGATTAAAGTAAGTTGTACAAGCCTGTGAAGAAGCTTGAGTGTATTGGGTTGAGTTGTCCTTGTTTCATTTTCTAGAGTCATGACCAAAATTACCACATTTTCAACATTTATGCACCTGTCCTTTTTGAGACAATATGTTTGGATTTTTTTAATTTCTTTGGCTTATTTTGTTGCCTCCTCCTTGCAATTTTGGGACTACCAAGTATTACTCTTTTAATTAGTTGAAGGATGTATCGCCTTTGCATTGGTTAAAAGCCAAAAATTTTAACCTCTAATAGGCTATAATACATGTTCATACAAACTTAAGAATTGACTCCTCCTATAATATGAATCTAAGAATCTCTTAACCTTTTCTTTTAAGTGAAGGATTGCTCTAATCACATGTTTGTATGGGTATCCATATAGGTACCATACTCAATAACTACATATTTTTGTCTACCAATCCTCACAGTATGCTTCTCATCACCCTTTGAAACTTTATAAACATCATCTCCATTTCAGACAATTCTCAACTGCGTTGCTTCTTTGTGGTTCTTCTCCAACTTCTTAACTATATTTGGTATAATATTTAAATTCCATCTAACAATGAAATGTTCCTATTTGCATGCCTATTTATCACCATTATTTTAATTGTCTCGAGCATGGTAATCATCAACCTGTCCTTAGCCAATAAGATCTACCCATTGAAAGGTTTATTCATATTTTTTCAACTTTTAGGCATTTGGATTCAAAGGATTGGTAGCATATTACCCACCTCTTCTTAAAATATTCAAGTAAGGATGAAGCACAGCTAGGCCTTATTTTGTCGAACCTCTTTAGTTGCTCGTTGAAATCTTCGACTTAAGTAGAACATACACAATTCTAGAATTATTTTCTTAGGTCCTTTCCCTTCCAGTTCCTATGCTAATTATGATATAAACATCTGGCACACATTCAGTGAGTTGTATTTGACAAAGTCTCCTCTACAGTCCTAACTAATCCCTAAATCAAATCAAATCAATTATAATTATATAAAGATGAAGATTCTTTCTACATATCAGATATGATAGGAAGTCCTTCATCATCATCTAATTCCAAATCAAATGCTAGAAAATTCACGAATTATGAAGATGAAGATTCTTTCTGCATATAAGATATGATATTAAGTCCTTCATCATTATCTAATTCCAAATCAGATGCTAAAAATTTCTTGAACCAAGTCTATGAATTTGTATTCTTCACTACTTCTAAAGACAATGGATACATTCCTCCATCACCATCCCTATCTAATGCACTCAACAATTGGCCTTGGAACTTTATCTTTGGAAAGTAGCCGGCAATCCTAAAATTTGGTCTTAAATGCTTCCATCCTCTTTTTATGGCATCAAAACAAATGTATAAGCTTTTGAACGGCAACAAATATAAAGAAGTATTAATATAATGTATAACATAAGATAATGAAGTAATAAGTTAATAAAAGTTTAATTTATCATTACCTGTAGCAATAAATTCTCCCCATTCCTTGATAATTGTAACTCTACTATTAATCTAAGATTTCTTATCTTCAACTCATATGCATAACCTTGTAGCTTCATATAATAATTAATATAAGATATATTTTTCTATCTTTCTTCAATCTCCTCTGAGCTCTTCAACACATGCTTAAATTAACAAAACTATTGATTTTCTCTCTGCGCTCTTCAACCATTTTTTGGTTGAGATACTAGGATTCTTAAGAATTATATCCTTGAAGTGTCTCCTCAAGAATTCGGTAAAAACCAATTTGGTTGTTTGTTGTGAAAGAAATGTCTTCACGTTTGTAAGTTTTTTCTTTGAAATATCTCTCATTCTTATCATATATAACAAACAAAACCCATGGCCATCCATCAATACACCAAACCCTGATCTAATTACTCTCACACTTTTTTAACCTTACATCATATTCGATTTGCACTACATAATCGAAAACGTCTTTAAATTATTTTACAATTCTACACTCCATTCTCAATCTCTACTCATGTGCCACATTTGTAGGATTATGCCTAACACTTGAGCTGAGTCTACATAAAGCTTCACCTGGCTCCTCTCCATTAGGATATTCATTAGTACTAATAAAATTACCACATTTAGTTGATTCAATTTCAACTGGTTGATAGTCATCTCAAATGTCTAGACATAAGTATGATTGAATTTGTGCATTATATTCCTCCATATTCTCATCCACTTTTATACCATGTTCCTCCATATTTTCATCCATATGTGTTATCCTATCCCTTCACACTGTTATTCACATGTGCACCCTATTGCTCCACATTTTCATCCATATGTTCACCTAGTTCTTACACATTTAAACCTTATTCATCATTATCATGGTGCTCTTCTCCAGTTATATATAATACGTTAGGAACATGGGAAGGTGTCTTTCAATGATGAGTTACAGACACATCAACAGTCCCATGAATTCTTATAAGGTTTGCTAGCCTAATACAACTTTAGTTTGACTCAATAATTCTGAATGACTATTTGAAGTTAAAACTAGGTACTCTATAGTATGCCTTATCAATTTAATGGTACCTTAAATCATTCATCATCCCATATATTTGTCTATTACTTACATATTCAATGTCAACATTCTCAAATGTTGCAATATCCCTGCCAACATGTTTGAATTCATGTCTTAGTATGAAATTTCCAACATAAAAAAAGCCTTATACTTCCATATTTATCCGTTAAAGCTGTATAGCAACCATTAGAAAATAATAAAAGAAACAAATGCCATTAAAATAACCAATAAAGACTCGAGCACAAATTGATTATAAGCAAATAAGCTCTTCACCTGGATCAATCATGAAGAGTAAAACATAAAGTTTAAGGCTAATCAACAACCAACTATAAAAAGTTTTCCTTTTCAAGGTCTGCGGAGTTTGAAAGTTTAGTTTTTTCTATTTGATATTGTACTTTTTCAAAAGCTTCTTTTTTTATTCTTGTAATGTTAATAACTAAGTTAGTGATCAGAGGACACAACTAAGACCAATGATACAAGTAGGAGACAGATTAATATCAAATTACTCAAAGTTTCTTTATTTACAAACTAAATAATAACGAATCAAATTAGGCTAACTTTAACCATATGAGATCCACAGAAGATTACAGGTATCCGTAATTGACCATATTAAAAAAAATCAATTTGAATTTAAGAACTCCAACATTGGCTTACAATATCTAAATCTTACTCTACAAAATGAATAAGATGTAATGTTTCATTCTACAACTTCAACCAACATTTCTACAATATACAAAAAAAATTGTAACAAAATTAAGGAATTAAATAAAAAACCATAGAATAAGAAACAGACAAAGACTATCTAGAGATAAGAACACCATATCAGTGTAGTCCCTCTTTACTCTGCAACACATAACAAGAAAAGAACCAAAACCTTGCAAAACTTGTTATTGGCATCAATGGAAAAATAATCAATTCACAAAAGTTTCATTTAACATGCTACATACTGTTTAGCATTCAGAAAGCAAAATATAATAAGGAAAATTTTGTGATCAGAAACACCCTTCTATTGATAATAAAGAATTTCACTTCCACACATTTTACCAGGTTATAATGAAATAAAATCATAAGTAATATAACACTTTGTAGTTTTCACAGTTAAAGAAATAAAATCAAGAAAAGTCATTCTTAACACTTGGTATTTTAAACAGCATGCATAATTGGGTTATTTCAAAAACTTGATTGGGTAAAATCAAATGGAAAGTTGTATTTGCATAACGCGTGTCCGATCTAGATTTGACAAAGATGAATCATTGTCAATCTATGTCAATTGCCAAGTGGACATATGTGTGTTAATTGTCTTAGGAGTTTCTAATACTTAGACAGATGCTATAATCCTAATATGGGACAACTTGATAAAAATTTTGACATAAATAGCTAGACACTAATTCCATCTAGACAATTTGTTAAACAAGAAAGCATGGAACATCTATACTTTAAAGAACTATAACCAAAATAAGGTTTGCATGACTGCTTATGCAGTTCTACGCTACTTATGAACCACGGGGCACCGTCATTAATCATGGTTTTAAAGTGTTAGTTGTTCATTGCAACGAAGGATTTTAAACATCACATTAATATATCTTCTTAAGAAGTCTTGCTTCGTAAGTTTTTTTTTTTTCTTTCTCTGATACAGTTGTGGAAATTGAAGTATCATTTAAATGACCATTAAACCTACATTGCGGAGTACACAAACTTCATCTTCATATGTAAGGTAAACGGGATAAAGCAAATACCATATCATATAGACACATAATAGAAAGATCAATCTTTGTTAAGTGGACATATATGTGTCAATTGATCTAGATTTGGGTTATTTCAAAAGCGTGCATGAGTAATTAATAATTTTTAATAAATATAATATCTCAACATTTGTGTTCACGGGGACTATAAGGAATCTGGCATTATGCATAAAAATTCAAAGACCATTGCGTATAATAAACATAAAACATAAAGATAAAAGAAGGGACCCACCATAATGTATAGTTATAGTGTTTCTCAGAAATTCAACGGTGGTGTGCAGGAGAAGAAGAGAGACAAGTATGTAATATAGAGACACAAATGTGCGAGCAGGAGCAAAATGGCTGTTACTGCTGCCACAATTAAATTAAGTGGGAGAGAGAAAGTAGGGAGTATGAATTAAGAATTTGGACGGAGTGAACGGTGAGCTTAAGGATTTAGGAAATTAGGGATTTCACTCTTATTTTTCTAAATTATGGTTAATATTAGTATTATTGTTAAACTAATATGGATTAACAAAAGTTAATTTATTAATTATCTTTAAATTGAGTAGAAAGTAAGAACATTGTGTAACATATAATATCCACTTTAATATTAAAAGCCAAAAAAGGTCACATCAGACCTATTTTAATGTTAAAAAATTTTAACAAATATTATGTCATTTATGAAATAACATTTTTTGATAAAAAAACTAACCCTATTAATTTTTTCAATCTTGATAAGGTCTACTTGTAACGATTTATAGACGTTAAATTTTAATTTAAATACTTCAAAATTTGAAACCTTAGGATTAATTTTGCCCTTTCTGCCTATGTTATTGTGGAATAAATAAGAGTTATTAAAAGCTAAAAAAAGCATATGATAGTTAAAGGAAATCTAGAAAAGAGAAAAAGCATGTCTCTCACTTCTTAGTCAGGATGACTCTATGCCAATTAGCAAGAAATTGACAAACTATCGACGAAGCTAAATATGAGCGCAAACTCGTTTTACCCTATATCTGTGAAAACAGACAATACTGCTTTCAAAAAGGTTAATGATACCAGCAACTGAGGGGTATCAAGGTATCGTTCCAGAACCCCAAATTTCAAATTGGTCGGTCCCAAGGCAGGAATTCTTAAGACCTCATGCAGAGATAGTTTTAGATCCTTGGCTTGTGACTTTATCACGTAACCTATTCATAAATGTCGGATTAGCTCTTAGTCGGCCCTTGAGGTGTGATACCCGGGCATCTTCTGCCATCTTATTAGCTTTCCCAGCTTCCTCGATTATTGAAAAGAGAGTCCTAAGGCAATCTTTTCTGTTTTCCTCACGATGTTCAAACCTGTAAAAGGAAACAACAGAATCACCATACTAGTTCTGGGATGACACCAACAGAGAGAAAACCAATCATCATTAAAGAGTTCCATAAATTACTCCAGTTCCTGAAGTCTTTTCTTTTTATCATGATGTATCTATATCTTCCTAAGGTTTAAAGAAAACCAAAAACTTTGAGCATACAAAGCCTGTAATCTCACCAACAATTTACAACACAAATTGGTACTATTGAACATGAGCAGCTCCGAATAACTCAAACAGGAAATTGTCCGATGACTATACCTTTCACTGGTGATGGTAAGTTCATCTTTCCCTGGATGGTAGCGCTTTCCAACAAGTTCCCTCAATCGCTTAAATTGAGGTTTAGAAAGACCAAGTTCTTTAACAGTAACAGACAATTTTACTTTTCTGTTTTTTGGATGCCAAGCATCACCACCAGGAGCAAAGACTACTCTTGTTTGCCACCTAAGAATTGGCCCTTCACCTGGTGGGTCATCCGAGTCCTTTTTCTTTTCTAGTACTGAAGTTTCATCAAATTGTGGAGGGCCTTCAGCCTCCATTCTTTTTCCATATTCCATCACCATCTCATCCTCAAATTTCTTGAACAGTTCATAAGCTTCTTCTGGTTCAATTTCCCCTCTTTCACACATGTCTCCAAGCTCGTTGAATCTCTTTTCCACCTTTTCCTTCACATCATCTGATTGCAAACAGGAATTCAGAGAAGAATAGAAAATGGCAATTATTTTCAACTTTATAGGTACATGATTTCAATAAGTTCAGTTTATTGTTTATTTCAGTTTTGTCAGTTTTATCAGTTTGATTGGCTTCTGGTCACCCTTATTCATAGCAATTAATATACAGGCAGGTGCCAAAATGAAATCACGGGAGTTAAATACAGGGACTCTATAACCTTGACACAAATGACTGTCTAACACAAATAACAAACCTTAATTAAATCGCTAAGCATGTTCCTACAAATCTCCAAACACATTCAAATTCCAATCTACAAAAGAGAAAAGCGCCCCCATTCTCACATGTAGATTACAAATATCAAAAGAAATCAAATCAAATTACTGGAAGCCAAATATATTTTGGTCAAACAAATGTTTAGGTTCGCAGCAAAGTTGATGATCAATAGGATAGACCAAGTCTTGATAAGAACACATATAAACTATAAACACAGGACTGTTGGTCCTCAAGTAATTTTTATGCTTTCTTAAATGTAATATCGAAGAAGTAAAACCAAAGGATAGATCTAAAAATCACTCTTATGGTTCGTAATAAAAACTAAGAATCACTCTTACATTTCCAACCAGCATAACTGTTAGTATCAAACCAACAGTTTATTAAAAACCACTGCTTAGGATTTAGGAACCACTCATAATTCTAAGAATCACTCTTCAAAAGAAAACATCACATTTCCTCAAAGCTGGAATTCATGACGACGACAACAACAATAATCTAATGAAAGTCTTGCTAAAACACAAGGTCTGAAAAAGTCAAATAGGATGCAGTCTTACCTCTAATTGATAGAAAAACAATTTTCAATAGACACACATGACCAAAACCAAATATAGTAAATAGATAAATAAATATTTATATAAATATGTATATATATTAATATATTAAAATTAAAAATTAGAAATAAAAATAAAAATTGACATAAAAGATAATAATAAAAAAATAAATCCATATAAATAAAAGTATA
>JAOQML010000007.1:12500395-12510426 GCA_027568935.1 Erythroxylum urbanii | reverse complement strand
ATAAAAGTATAAAAATAAGTAATAAAATAATACAACAAATATAGGACAAGGTAAAAAGTTCAAATAAAATATAAAATAAATAAATAAATAAATACACAAAGTCGGAATTCAATAATTTTTTAAAAATGCTTATTCTGTTTTATACATGTGAAATCAGTACATAAATGGACTTGCTTAATTAATCATAATAAGACAAGAATAATTTTATTTTTTCCTAAATAATAACTTTCTTATGTTACAAATGAAAAGGTTGCGCACACAAGAGGAAGTTCTACTTACATGCCAACTATGTTATGAAATAGTCATGAGTCAAAAGGCTTCTAAGCCAATCAATGGAATATCAACATCTGCAAATTTTATAAGTCCATGAAATATTCATGGATAAAAACAGAGAACTAGAAGTAAGGTTAAAGATTTTGTTCCGTTCAACTTGGTATACAACTCAAACCTTTTTACTATCTTTGCATATAATCTGGCAAAGGTGGTAAGAGGAATGGTGAAGTGGCAGTGGGCGAAGGGATTTCTAGCATTCATTATTAGTACACAAAAATAAGCATCACATTTGCTTTTCCCTATTCATTGAATCAGCAATTCCCCCGTCCAAAAATTAAAGGATTCAATCTAATTAGAAACAGAAATGCAATTGGTAAAACCCGTCATCTGAAATTCACCAATAAGTCAAGAAGCTAGGACATTTCTACCTGGAAGGAGCTTATCCCAGCTAAGCATATCCTCAAGAATTTCCTCACACTCCTTAGTGTCCTTGACAAAACCGTGATCAATAGCCTCCTTAACCATTTCATCCCACTTCTTATCATCCATGTTAAAATACTCATCCTTCGCCATTTTGTTCACAACAAGCTCACTCGCATTATACAAATCATCAATCTCCTCATCAGTCTTGTACAGTTCCTCGAAATCAGACTCGAAATCCTTATCCTTGACATCATCCAGAGGCTGCATTCGCATTTCGTCCATCAACTCATCATCTGTCTCTTCGTGCTTCCTCGACAACTTTCTCCGCAAAATGGCTTCCATTATGGAAGGGAGCGCTTCCTCGTCGCCTTTGAAGTATTTTTCCATGAGTTCTTTCATCTCTGAAACAAAAATTCCATTTTCAAAACCATTTTCAAATTTAAAATAACCAAATTGAAATAAACAAATTGACCTTTGTTATTGACATCAACAGCCTGGAGAGAGACATTTTCCTTGGGGATTTCAGCCAGTGTCGATGATTCGGGGACGGAAGTAGGGTTTTGGCCGGATGACTCAGAGGAGTAGTGCCGGGGAAAGCGGCGCGCAGCGGCAGCGTAGGGCGGAGGGTTGGAGAGCCAGGGACCTACATCAAGAGAAGACCCTTGGATCGCGCGAGCGTAGAGAGAGAGATTTCGGAGAAGTGATCGTTTCATGGTGTCTCTTTGGGTTTTGTTGTCTTGCACAAACCTCTGTTTTGGGAATGGTCATGGGATGGGATGCTTTCTTGTAAATGTTGTATTTATTCAAAAAAGTTTTGTAAGGTTTAATTTTATTACGAAAAAAGGACAAAGAACTTCTCTATAATCCTAATTTAACATTGCATTCCTTATAATAGTTTCTGTAAATTAAATCTTTGATGCAAATACAACATTTACTTGCCCTAACTAACTAGGGTTTTACATTGGACCATTTTCTTGTTATTTCCAAAAAAAAGCAAATGTTTTCTTTTTCTTCTATTTAGGTTTTATTAAATTAAATTGCTAGGTAAATATTTATTCCTTTTATTTTATTTAGGTTTTCGAAAAGTTAGTTTTCCAAGTAAATGTTTATTCTTTTGAGTTGCTCATAACTCATATTGTACCATTTTAGTCAATATTGCCTAGTATATGTTATGCTGACAAAAAATAGTACCAAAATAACATATTTTGTATCGAGCTAAGGTACTCTTCGGTAACAACCCTTTTGGTTAGTATCAACTAGTACTTGAAATATAGATCAATGTCAATTTAAAGACATAAATCTAAAAAAAAGAACTCAATTAAAAAAAATTAATTTTTCTAAATCCCTAACCTTAGTCGTCCCTTTCACCATTTCACAAATCAATCACGAATCCTCTTCTTGTCTTTGTCCTCTTACTCCTCTCATCAACAACTTAGTCACATGTCCGCCATCTCTTTAATCCACTCCTCCCCTCCATCAGTTCGTTGTCTTTGTTAAAGAAATAACAATAAAATAATTAATTGAAACTGCTTATTTGAAAATGCAAGACGTCATGAAAAATTACTACCCTAAGTCGGAAATTTCTCCTTTACGATGCAACAAGACAACGGAATCCTATGTCAAGGTTAATACCTCCTCCACCAGCTTCAATGCATTCTAAAGAGCATAGTAGGAACTGTCTCCGAGAAGTAATAACAGCAAAAGTACAAAAAATAGATGAGATAAGAAGATGTGTGTGTATTATTACTGTGGAAAGAGGTATGAGTGTATTGTTAAGTATTTGTAGAAAAACTTTGTTTGTTGTATGGAGAAAATTAAAAGAAAACATAACTGCAGGATGATCCAAAGAGAGCAGATGTGTGGGTATATATAAAAAGAGTGTTGCGTGCGTTGTCATTGCAATAAAGAGACATTTAGGTGTATTAACGATATAAACGTTGTCACCCATAAAGAGATAAACGTTGAATAATGATGCTGATAATGTTTTTGAAATAATGAGGATAATAACGTTAAGAAACGGTAGGGATCAAGTATTGGACCAATAACACCAACAATCCCCTACTTGGTTTAAAAATTAAGAAACAAACTGTAACAATTTAGGAGAAAAGTAGGTGAACAACCAAGTGAACTAAGTATTGAACCTATTATTTAAGAAAACCGGAGACAGAACCTGCTAGAGAAATAAACAACTTCAAAATGCTCTAGTCTCATGATCGCTCTAGAGAGATGGCCCAAATACCCTCATAGAAGGGTGACTAGCCCCCCATAATCACTTAAGTGAGTCCATTAAGTGTGTATTACTCACACATCCAAACTTAGGCTATGAAACTCATTAAGGATTAAACAACCTCATCAAATGCAATAAGGTCATGTTAGGGACGATATTCAACAATTGAATATATCTCAGTATTATTCCATAAACAATGTACAAATAAATAGTCACCACATAACTTCGTTTGACCTATTGAACTTGGTTTCCCAAGACGGGTATCCATGACGAGATTACTAAATAGTTAGGCTTAACCCCCATCCCTTTAGCATGCTCTAAAACTAGTTTCAAAGCTTTTGTAAATGGATCTGCTAAGTTTCTCTCTGACTTGACATAGTCTAGAGAAATTGCACTTTTTATTTAATAGAATCTTACGTATTCATAAATTTTGTCATTCCCATCACTTCTCAATTAATGCTTATGTCTCAATTTTGAACACGAAGCCTCATTAATCAAATTTGATGAAATTTTTTCTTGAGTCAATCTTCTTTATTGGCTCGAGGCTCTTGTTTTTTTTTCTTATTTTCTATAAATGTTCTAATGAAGAGTTTTATTTAATTATAATAGTCTAGAGAAATTGCACCATGTCAAATTAAAGTACAAATAATTTTATGTCTCAATCTGATATATCTACTTTTGTCATTATATGCCTTGTTCTTGATAACATGAATGGCAACTTGTGAATTGCAATGAAGGAATACAGAAGGAATTGGTTTTTCCCAAAGCATGATATCTGCTAAGAGATTCCATAACCACTCGACTTCCCATCCTGCCAGCTCTAAAGTTAGAAACTCAGCCTCTATTGTTGATCTCGTAATACATGTTTGCTTGGATGATTTCTAAGACACTACATCTCCTACTAAGGTAAAAACATAACCACTAGTAGAATGTATATCATCACTCTCCGTAATCTAGTTAGCATCAAAATAACCCTCTAATATAGGAGAATGACCACCAAAAGATAATCCATAATGTATAGTACCTTTCAAATACCTCAACAAACGAATCAGTGCATTCTAATGCTCTTGACTAGGATTATGAGTATACTTACTAAGTCTACTCACACAATATGCGATATCAGGATGAGAATAGTTCATTAAGAACATCAAACTACTAAGAATTTTAGCATACTTAACTTGGTTTACACTATCACCAAGATTTTTCTTTAAAGCAACACTAGCATCATAGCGAGTCTTAACTGGTTCAACATCATAGTAACTAAACTTCTTCAAAATTTTCTCAACATAATAAGTTTGATTCAACCTAAAACCAGAGTCAGGCTTATTTTGATTCCCAAAATAAATTCCACAGATCCAAGATCTTTCTTATCAAAGGAAGACTTTAACAGACTCTTGGTAGTATTAATAATAGATAAGCTAGTGCCAAAAAATAAGCATATCATCCACATAAAGAGTTATGATCACACAATCATTGATGTCATATTTCACGTAAATGTAAGAATCAACATCACAAGAGGTGAAACCATATTTGAAAATCTCACTTTCAAATTTCTCATGCCACTATTTGGGAACTTATTTAAGTCCACACAAAGACTTAACCAACTTACACACCTTTTGTTCTTGACCAAACACTCTTAACCCTTCAGGCTGGACCATATAAATTTCCTCATCAAGATCACCATTCAAGAAAAATGTCTTAACATCCATTTGGTGCACATAAAGCTTAAATACCGAGGCAATAGCAAATAACATCCTTATAAGTTTTAGGATCTTCCTCAATACTATAAATCACCACAAAACAATCATCTATCTCCTTAGGTTTTTTTACTATAAAGGAAGTAATAAAGTCAGAATCAAAATTGGTGAGTACTCTAGCTCTTTTGCTTTAGTTCAATATTTTCCTCTTCCTTTATGTCATCATTAGACTAGGGACAGACTCTTTAGGAACTTGCATACTTACTTTCATAGGAAATATATCCTCAAAGAACACTACATCTCTTGACTCCATAATTATCCCGTAAGTGTCAGATCTCTCTTTCTTAACTATAAATCTATAGGCAACATTATTAAATCCATATCCCACAAAAATTGAATCAATAGTCTTAGACCCAATTTTCTTCCTCTTATGTTCAGGTAGAGCAATCTTAGCAAGACACCCTCACACTTTTAAAAAACCCAAGTCAGGTGGATAACCTTTCCAAATTTCATAAGGGGTTTGATCTAGTTTCTTATGAAGGACTTTGTGTTAGAATATAACAAGCTGAAAGAATAGCTTCTCCCTACATAAAGTTGGGTAAACCTGAGGAAATGAACATTGCATTCATCATATCCTTAAGTGTTTGACTTTTCCTTTCAGTTATTCCAATTTGTTCAAGTTTATAAGGGGCTAAAAGCTCATGAATAATAACAACTTTTTCACAAAAATCAGCAAGGAAATCATTACTATACTCACCACCTCGATCAAACCTTAATCTCTTAATTTTCCTTTCTAATTGGTTCTCAACCTCAGCTTTGTATTTCATAGACATTTCCTCCGCATCACTTTTATTTTTCAATAAGTAAACCTTATTAAATCTAGAACAATCATCCATAAAATTAATATAATATCTCATACCTCCTTTATACACATCATTCTTAAAATCACCCAAATCTATGTGCGCCAAATCTAATAATTATGACTCTCTCTCAGTCACTGACTTAAAATTTCTTAGAGCTTTTAGCCTTAACACAAATTTGACATTTTTCCTTTTCATTAGTGATCTGGTTAGGTAATAAGTTTAAGTTTTGCATTCTCTTAATTGACCTCACATTCACATGCCTAAGTCTAGAGTACCATAGGTCTAGAGACTCAATAATAGAAGCAGAAGAAGTAGATGCATTCATTTCAACGTCAAGTACAAATAAACCCCCATTACAAAATCCTTTACCAATAAAGTTCTCATTCTTAGTAAGAACTAGCTTATCAAAGTCAAAAGTAAGTTTAACGCCAGCCTTATTAAGTAATTCTCTAAAAATCAAGTTTCTACGAACATTAGGAACAAACAAAACATTTTCTTTTTTTTATGCAATGTAAAAAATTTATTGATCAAAAATGTTTTGTACAAAGTCTATGGGGCATACCCCAGCCATACAGATAGATAAAATCTTCTTAACTACAGACTAAACAAGAAGATTGCAGTTAAGAAGATCCAACATCAATACATACAAGATCAAAATACAACGAAAAATGATGCTCGGTCATTTATGCAAAATAACCATGGGTGGTCATTTTGGCAAAATGACCATGCCTGGTCATTTGGGTGAGCCAAATGACATTACCAAAAGCATATTTAATAACAAAATCAAAGACAGATCCAAAAGCAGAATAGAAATCAGACTACATGACATAACAGGGAGGCTATGTTCTCCCATCCAGTAGCTGCGGTCATAGGAAATTCTTTGCGTCTTCAACAGCAACACTTGAACTGGCCTGTAACAGGTGGGGAAGAAAGCCAAAATTTAGGCTAGCTAGCAACACCAAAGTAATACTAGCACCATCCAGAAATAAATCACCACCAACAGAAAAAATAGCCCACTCCAAGTCAACCATTCCAGTACCATGAGGATACTTCAACAACTGCAGATGCTGATTCCATCCCCAGCATGCTGCACCCCTATCTGAAACATGTAGATCATACTACATCCTACAGATATGTCCCGAGCTAGCATCAAAGGATTCAAAGTATACCTCTCCAGCTTCAGACCGCGCCAGTCACCTGCAAGAAAGAGTTAGTCATAAAAAGTACATGGTCTTGAGGGGCATACCCTAACCTAGATAGGGTTATTCCCCAACCCAGCTGCAGTTTTTGTGACTTCCCTTTCATATCAGCCACCCAGCTTCCTTACGCTCCAGTGCTTCCTACCTTCAAACTGCAACTTCAGTCTAGTTCCTAGGGAGTAGAAAGTTTACCATCAAACAGGCCTCCTCAGTTAGTAGATACTCCCTCGACCATCCATCGCCTGAAGCCAAACTGGATTGAACTTCTATCCACCAAGGCTATCCAGTAGCCCTATTCACTAGCCATACTTAGCCTTAACTATCAACTAGAGTGGCTTGCAAATACTAGCATGATAATTGCACCAAGTTGCTTCAGTCAACAAACACAACCAATGTACAAAGCTTGTAATCGTACGTCTGTCCATAACATCCAACTCCACTACAACCAAGATGGCCAAAGTACTAGCCCACTCCGATTATCAACCCACACAATGAATAGTAACTAGCAAAATCAAAGACCAAATTGTTCTCGGTATACTTCCAAAACATCTACAACAGAATTGCCAGCCCTTAGCATACATAAGAGGCAATCCTACCTTGTGTGTTCACAGCACTCATTTCTATAACAACAAAAAGGGCTGAAGTCCCAGCCTTCTTTATTTGGCAACTCGTCCAATGAACAGTAACAAACATGAGCAAAGAAAGTTTATTCATCCGATCACCAAACCAACCCCACTCAGTCAGTCCATCTTCTATGCACCTTGTGAAGGTTAGTGCGTAATCTAATATGTCTAATTATGACGGTGTATGCAACCCAGCAATCGGCTCAAGTTTCACCCTTCTCCATGAACAGTACCTTCCAGCACAAACGAGGCTACCAGTGCACTAGATTCCCCCTCATAACTTCAGCCTTCGAACCAGAATGGGGCATATCCCAACCAAAACTACACCAAACCGCAAACATGAACAGTAACAATACCAAAGAGCTCAAAAAGTAATCAAGTCAGCTGGATATAGTCGATATAAGATTTTATAAACAACCAATTTAATCTTGGCAACTACATCAGTAATTGTAAAGGAGGCCGAGTCTAATATGGTAGCATTTCTTATCTTCCATATAGTGTAAATGGTACTCATTAAGGCTAGTCTGGCCACTTTACAACATAATCACGCATCATTATAAGTTTGGTTGATCCACTTCACAGCACTAGGCAAGGTAGTCATGAGACGGGTCATGCCCAACCACTTTCGGATGGATCTCCAAATTGCACCTAAAAAAGAGCATTGGAAAAAAATATGGTTAACAGTCTCCATTTGGGTATAGCATAAGCTACATGTACGATCAATCTCTATAAAGGCCAAGTTATCCTTGGTTGAGAGCCTGTTACGAAGACCAAGCCAAGCGGTAAATGAATATCTCGGTGGTATGTACTGCTTCCAAATGAAGGACATCCAGGGCTTCTTAGGATATTTGACTATCAACATGTCATACACCTTTTATGAAGACCAGATACCATTATTGCATAATGAATGTATTCCTTATTCCACTTCTGTTCGGCCACTCAGCTTAGAAACTACGAGGTCCCAGATCTGCCCCAACTTTTTCATCAAGGCCGAATCTCGATTATGAGGTATCCAATCCCAAATAAATGAGCCTTGAAGGTAAACTTCATGGATACAACGGATCCATAATGAATCTACTTTGTCATGAATATTCCACAGAACTTTTGATAGTAGAGCCGAATTCCATAGCTTGCAATTTTTCAGCCCTAAGCCACCTTCCTCCTTTGGGACACTTATATGATTCCAAGCCACCCGAAAATGTCTTCCTCCCTAAAGAAATAGTCTACATATGGAGGTGATCTGGTCAATGATAGTAGTGGGAATAGGGAAGGCTTAGAGCTAAAAAGAAAGAACTCCCTGAATGACAAAGTTAACTAGCTCTATTCGTCCTGCATAAGAGAGGGTCTTCCCATTCCAAGTATTAATATATGTCTCAACCAATTCCATTATCACCGAAAACTGAGCTATAGAAACCTTCAAAGGGGCTAATGGGATTCCAAGATACCGAACCGGGAACTCACCAGGTGTGAAGGAAATCATCTACAAATCGCTTCCCTTTCCAGACCATAAACACCAGCTAAAAAAAATTGCATTTGAATGGATGGATCCATAGACCAGCCACTTCAGATAAGTCATGTAGAGCATCCAGTAAAATTTGTCTAGAGCCCTTATCACCTCTAGAGAAGAGCATTAAATCATCCACAAATGCAAAGTGGGTAATCCCAAGTGATTTGCATTTCAAGTGGTGATGAAAAGATGGGGTCAAATGTTCTGACAGATAATAGCCAAGAAAGGTACTCCAGGCAGAGGGTAAAGAGAATGGGAGACATAAGGTCTCCTTGCCTCAGCCCAATATTGCCAGGAAACATTCCATGCAATGAGCCATTAATGGAAATCGAATAGGATGCAGACTTCACACATTGTAACACCCCACTCCCGCCAAACTCGAACCCGATATTGATAGTGATATTCGAATCTGTGCCCTGCGAGGGTGGCGTGTCACAGCACTTAACAATTAAAACTCGGTATAATTTTTTTTTAAAACCATAACATAAAGAACAGAAAATCTGTAACCAAAACGTTCACTTTGTTTTATAATCATTTGATACAACCACAAAGAAATCAACAGAAACTTTTATTTGCCACTTGGGCCCATTTCAAATTACACAATACAAATGCCTTTCAATTTCTCAAAATTATTACAAACTATACCATTCGATTACAAATAATACAACAATTTGTGATAAAATACAACCTAGTGACAAATAAAGAAAACCAATGCAGACGCGAACTGATCCCGTCCTCTAATCCTGTCTCGCATGCAATAGATATGCTCCCGTTGCCTCACGGGGTATTCTTCTGAGTCCTGAAAAATAATTGCAAATTTTAGGTGAGTTTTACGAACTCAGTGAGGTGACCATCATCGATGGTCCACTCAATTCATGCAACACATTGAGCATATAACATAATTTCCCACATATTAAACATTTCACAGCTATTTCAAAATTTCAAATAATCAAAGCATCACATTAATCACATAAGTATAAGGCTTCCAGCCTTTCACTCAGTCAATCACATTCAAGAAATGCATATAAAATGCTGATGTGGCACTTTCCACTTTATTACGGTGTTGTGAACGAGTGCCTGAAACTGTCCCTTATAGGGGGCATTAATCGTTGAGCCATAGGCTCTGTATCACTGTGGAGCTAGAGGCTCCAAATAAATCGTTGAGCTTAAAGCTCTGAGCGGTGGCTGCTCTGGTCACAACTGTCATTAATCTGATCAT
>JAOQML010000007.1:12485098-12498025 GCA_027568935.1 Erythroxylum urbanii | reverse complement strand
AAAACACACAAAACGCAAACAAAGGAACACCCATGATTTTTACGTAAAAAAACCCATCCAATGGGAAGAGGAAAAACCACGGGATTCATAAGTCCAACTCTAAAACTCCATTATCACCAATCAAAAGTAGAGTACAATATTCAGCAAGCACACAATTGAGATATAACCTTTAAAAATCAACAAATGCACTAAATCCCAAAACAAATAACAAAGCCAGTGAAAAACTTCATCAAAACAGCAGCATTCTTATGAAATTTATTACTAAACATCTAACTATCAAAATCTGATCTTCACCATTAAGAATGTAGATTAGGATGTTGAATACCTTCAGTTAAAATTTTAGGCCAATCGGACAATGTTTTGATCTCCGATCATGCATTTGATCACAACTGGTTTGTGCTGAATCTTGCTAAAAAATTCCTGTAGAAATTCTGCCCATTTTTTTCACCCAAAAACAAATGAAAATTACCTCTTAACAGTGCTTAGATAGCTAGGGTAAATCCCTAATGGGCCTTAAGACATTACCCATTAGTCTTGGACTTTTTCTACATAAGTTCGGAGCCCAAAAAACTAACAAATCCCCCCCCCTTCCTGATTATATAGACGAACTTACAATCTTAACCAGTGACCAACATATTTCAAACTTCCATCTTGATAGTGACTTAGTCAACATATCAGCACCAGTATCATCTATATGTACCTTCTCAAGTTCTATCAACTTCTCATCCAACAAATCAAGTATCCAATGATACCTCAAATTAATATGTTTAGACTTGGAATGAAAAATTGAATGTTTTCCAAGATGAATCATACTTTGACTATCACAAAGCAACACATACCTCTCTTAAGAGTAACCAAGTTCCCTTAGAAACTTCCTTAACCACAATAACTCCTTGCATGCTTCAGTAGCTCCAATATACTCTTCTTCAGTGGTTGACAATGTAACACGTTACAACTTAGATTGCCATGAAATAGCTGCCCTTGCAAGGATAATCAAGTAACCAAAAGTAGATCTCATTATATCAACATCTCCAGTCATATTAGCATTGGCATAACTAATGAGAATTGACTTCCCACCTCCAAAACAATGCTTCAAGCTTGAAGTACTAAGGAGATATCTCAAAATCTATTTCACTGCATTCGAATGTTCTCTCCTAGGTTTTGAGAGAAACTGACTCACGATACCAACCGTATGACCTATATTAGGTCTTATGCACACCATTACGTACATCAGACTACCAACAACAGATGGATAAGGAACCTTCATCATGTCTTCCTTCTCTTCATCAGTAAAGGGACTCTACTTGATAGTCAACTTCATATTTGTTTCAATACGAGTGCTAACCTTTTTAGCCTTCTCCATTCGAAATCTTTGAAGCTCCTTTTCAATGTACTTCTCTTGTGATAGCCAAAATTTCATTACTTTTTTGTCCTGCAAAATTCTTATACCAAGAATTTGCTTTGCTGGTCTCAAATCCTTTATATCAAATGACTTGCTCAATTCCTACTTTAATTTAGTGATTCTAGAAGCACTTCGACCAACAATGAGCATGCCATCAATATAAAGTAACAAAAATAATGAAATCATAATGTGCAAACCTTTGTACGAATACATAATGATCAACAGTGGTCTTCTGGTAGCCTTATTGTTGCATAATAGACTCAAACTTCATATACCACTGTCTCGGAGCTTGTTTCAAGCCATACAAGCTCTTCTTCAACTTGAACACATTATCTTCTTTACCTTTCAATCAAAACCCTTCAATTTGGTCCATGTAAATTTCTTCATCCAAATCACCATAAAGAAAAATAGTATTCACATCCATTTGCTTAATCTGTGAGTCAAAGCTTGCAAGGATTGAAGACATTTTAACCACGAATGAAATCTCTTTAAAGTCAACTCCTCTCTTTTGACTGAAACCCTAAACAACCAACCTTGCTTTGTATCTTGGTTTGGAACCCTCCTCTTGCTTCAATCTATAATCTACTTATTCTTCAAAGCCCTTTTACCCTTTGGTAACTTCACCAACTCAAAGGTGTTATTATTATGCAAAGACCTCATATCATCCTCCATAACATGAACTTATTGTTGCTTTTCTACACTTTTTATAACTTCTTTAAAGCATTTAGGCTTTCCCCCGTCAGTTAAGAGCATAGGCTCATCTGGGGAATACCTCGTAGACTACTATCTAACACTTGTAGACCTTCTAAGTGTGGCTTCTTGTAGACCTGTTATAGTAGGTTGACCATTGTTGGCATCATCTGTAGGATTATGCGAGTCACCATGGTAATATTGTTGCCTGCAACCAAATTAATACCAACTGTAATAATGAAATATATAGTTAGTGAAGAGTTAAGATCGTTCCCATAAGGAATCTAATGGTAAATGTTTCACAAGTTGAAAACTAAAACAAATATTTTTTGGGGAGGGGGGGAGGCGGTTTAAAATTGCATGATTTTTATAAATTAAAAACACAAAATTGGAAATAAATGAAAATATTCAGATCTAGAAAATTAATAACGAACCTTGGTTTCGGGTCACCTATGTTATCAAACTAATATGGATCATTGATATAAAATTAAGTCCACTAACAAATACTCATTGAGTGATGTTCTCTTTTAGAATTAGATGAATAGAAACATGTATTGTAAACACTCTTATTAACTAACAACTTAGATACGATCTTAAGTTTGATTAATTAATAGCTTTAAGAACCAAGAGAACCCATAAGCAATACAATGCCCATACAATATGTATTTAATTTAGATAAATATCTTTCTTAGAATTTCCAATCCCTAACGTAAAGAAGGTAATCCTAATTCCACTTTGGAGTAGCAAAACTAAACGTCAATTCCTATTTGCGCACCCTATAGATCAATCAATTCAATCATAAAAAGCAATATGAAAGACACTTAATATTCATCAATGAAATAAACTTTATATAGAAAATCTCACACATACTAGATGATAACGTGATTCCCTTCAACTAAGAAGAAGGATTTAGCTATTCATAACAGAAGAAAAACCCAACAGAAAAGTAGCCATAGTCTCCATAACTGCGCTTTTTTAAGCCAAATTTGAAAACTCCAACCAAAAAAGCCAGAGAAGAAAAAGTAGCAGAAAATGTAAAAAAAAAGATATATCTTAAAGTCTCTTCTCCTCTCTTATCATTATCTTATCAGATACACCTCACTTGCAAATCAGGTAACAGATCTCCCACCTAAAGACAACAACTTGATTCCCAAAATAATTAAAATCATAGGTGTATTGAATCTGTTTTCAAATCAGATTCTGGAGATAAGCATTTTCCTTTCACGTGCCCACGCTTAGCTAATTATTTTTCTACCAGCTGGAAATTCTAATTGCCTTTACTTTTCTTGCTTCTTTTTTATTCGAATTCTTCTCCCATGTGTTGAAAATCATCTGAGAACAATTCTGAAACAAGTTCATTAATTTTAAATAAAAATTTCAACACATTGAAGAGATTTATATCCAAAGTTAGCACAAAAATAACAACTTATCAAATTCCCCCACATCAATCTTTTGCTCGTCCTCAACAAGCTATATTTGCTATCAATTAGCTAACTAATAAACTGTCTTTATTCCAAGTCTCACAACAATAAATAATGCACACTTCAAGAGTCAAACAATTTGGTAACCAATGAATACCCCAGAGTTAATCATTTAAGAAATATAAACAAAGTCAATTTAAGGCAATCATATTTCAAAAACTAGCACATAATTATCACAAACTCTCATGGATTGGATTTCACTCAAATCACTCAAGCGTTTGTTGGTTCAGTATTTCACTCAAATTCTTCTAATGTAAATGTTCTACTATATGCTTGCTTTTTCACCAACTTCTCACCACTTGAAGTACAAATATGCACAAATCAAAAGGACTTTATTCAAGGTTGTATTAGGCTATAGGTAAAGCTAAGGATTGATAAATGTAAAAGGAAAAAAATCATAAACATTAGCAAAGGACCTAAAGGTAAGGATTGATAAATGGAAAAGGACAAAAATCATAAACAGTAGCAAAGGACCTAACCACTTGTGGAGATATAAATTCAATCAAAAAGGAGTCAACAACGTCATTTTGCAAAGATAGATTACTCCATAACTTGTTTTTCACTGTTGTATTATTATTTTTCTTTTCTTTTCTTTTTTGTTTTTTTTCAATGTACTGATATTTAAAGACAATGGTACAAGACACAATTCAAATCTAAATCTCTTCAATTTCCTTTCATCTTTTTCTTTTCCTTGCTTTCCATATCTTTCCAAATAAGTTTGACATAAATTATGGTTAGAATGCCTACTTACATTTATTATGGGTGAAGATATGAGAGGTTTTAGTTATTTATTGTGGGCTTATCAAGAAAAAGGGTTCAACTCAAAAAGTTTAACAAAGGATATTGAATTAGGTTGGCTTTTTAAGCTAAACAACAAAGATGGCCTTTATCATTTTTGTGCACGCATGTATAAATGTGGTCTCAAGTCAATTCCAAGTAAGTTCTAAAGAAAAATTCACCTTAGAAGATAATCACACGCACATTAAAGAAATACATATTAATATAGATGTTTCAATCCTTTAGGAACAAAAGCTCACAGTTAATGCAGTTCATTACAATTATACACCATGTTTAATCATATGATTGCCAAAACTTGACTAAGTGTATACACTTGTATTTCTTAACTAAGTGACATTTATTGTCCTAAAATAAATTTAACTCAAGTTATATACACTACTTAAGTCATTAAAAATGAAAGTCTATAAAGTGTCGAAGTTGGCTAATTAATTGCAAATAAGTCAATAAGTATTCAAAAAATTTCAACAAAGATTCCTAACTATCGGTTATATGGAACATACCACACCCTCACACCTAATTCATACATTGTCCCTAATGTAATGATATAAGATAAAAAAAGCAAAATAGAAAAGAAGAGAGAAAAGAAAGCTTCTCTATTAATTGAGTGTTGAAATCATAGGGTTAGTGGTTAAGGAGGTTGGAATCCTTGATGTTCCCCATATGCCATCAAATTGTGCTCTATTCGGTGCATCTGACGTTCAAGTCGAGTTAAACGAGCATCCAAATTGGCTTGTGGAGGTTGGCTACTACTCTGTGTATTTGTGACAACCTGAATCCTTGTGGCTAGATGTGGGTTGGAAGGGACAGCTGGGCCCGGATTGGTGAAGGATATCCTTCTATAACTCATGTCCGCGATTCTCATCCTGCACAAACATTCCATATCCAAAGGTTTTATAGCACAAGCCACAATCATGTCACTATTATCTGGGTCTAATAAATCCAAATTAATGGCCAATTGAGTGATGTAGGACCCTAATATTAATAGCTTGGATTTTTTGTTTAACACAGATTGAAATTGCAACAAAAACCAAAAACCCAAATTAACATGAATTTGTCTATCCATACACCATAAAAAATAAAATTCAGCCTTAGACAATGCACCCAAAAAATTTTGGCGCCCTGAAAAATTGTATGCTAATAGTCGATGTATGATTTTGAAAACAAGATTTTTTATATACGAACTCTTAAATGCACTGACATTATAAATTTTCACATTTTCATAAGCTTCATTACGGTTCTCTTCTAATTCCTGCAATTGCAATTTCCTATTATTACTAGCCTCTACCAAATCCATGTTTAACTACTTCATAGCCCAGTAGGCTATATGTTCTATTTCCACAAGAAAATGACAAGGTTTACTAAAAACTAACCTGTATGGTGACATGCCTAGTGGAGTTTTATAAGTAGTTCGATACACCCAGAAGCTCCAATCTTTTCTGTTCAGATTCGCCACTTTTTCCAAAATTTATTTAATTTCCTGATTGGATACTTCAACTTGCCCGCTCTTCTGTAAATGAAATACGATGTGAAACACCATGTTTCTTCATCAACGTTCCAACAATTTTATTGCAGAAATGAGTTCCTTTGTCGCTAATCATAACTCGAGGTATTCCATACCTAACAAATATGTTAGATTTGACAAAATTAACTATAACCTTAGCATCATCTATATGATTAGCTTTCGCTTCAATCCACTTTGACATATAATCCACGACTAGAATGATATAAGTCTTACCAAAAGATGAAGAAAAAGGATTCATGAAGTCAATTCCCCATATATCAAAAATTTTACATATCAGGATATTTGTAAGTGGCATTTGATCTCTTCGTCCTAGGCTACCTGTGCTTTGGCAACGCCCGTAAGACTTACAAAAAATGCAAGCATTATAAAATAATTTGGGCCAAAATAAACCACAATTTAAGAATTCTACGAGCTGTTTGTTTGGGGTTAAAGTGTCCTCCACACACAGATGAATAGTAAAAATTTAATATGGAAGGAATTTCATCATCTGCAACAAACCTTCTAATAATTTGGTCAACACAAAATTTCCAAATATAAGGTTCATCCTATATGTAATATTTAGCCCTTCGTTTAATCTTATCCTTTTCAACTCTAGACAAATCACCAGGTAAGGACTACGTTATCAAAAAATTTACTTTGTCAACATACCATTGAATTACCTTTTAAATTGCAAAGAGACTTTTATCTGGAAATTCATCTTAGAGAACATCAAATGTATTGGTTGGAGTGATCCGGCAGAGATGGTCAGCCACTAAATTTTTAGCTCCCTTCTTGTCACATATTTATAACTCAAATTCTAATAGGAATAAGATCCATTTAATCAACCTTGGTTTTGCTTCTTTCTTAGTCACCAAATATTTCAGAGCTGCATGGTCTGAATAAACAATCACTCATATATCCCATAGCTAAGATCAAAATTTTTCCAACCCAAAAACTACAGTCAAAAATTCTTTCTATGTCGTAGAATAATTCTTCTGAGCATCATTAAGTGCCATGGAGGCATAGTAAATGACGTAAGGTACTTTGTCCATCTTTTGGCCCAAAACTACTCCAACTACATAATCAGAGGAATCGCACATTAATTCGAAGGGAATATCCCACTTCGATGGCTGAACAATTGGAGTTGTAGTCAGTCGTTCCTTTAGTTCATCAAATGCAATCCTGCATGGTTCATCAAAATCAAATTTCACGTCTATTTGGAGTAGTCTACTCATGAGTTGCGCAATCTTCGAAAAATATTTGATAAATCACTAATAAAATCCTGCATGACCAAGAAAAGAGTGAACTTCCCGCATAGTTACGAGGTAAGGTAAATATTTGATAACATCTATCTTAGCCTTATCAACCTTGATTCCTTTAAATGAGACTGTATGACCTAAAATTATGCCTTGATTAACCATAAAATGAAAATTTTCATAATTTAAAACCAAATTAGTCTTAATGCAATGTTTAACCACTTTCTCAAGGTTGATAATACATATTTCAAAAGATTCTCCAAAAACTGTAAAATCATCCATGAAAACTTCCATATAATTTTCCACAAGACTAAAGAAAATACTCACTATGCACCTTTGAAATATTGTTGGTGCGTTACACGATCCAAATGACATTCTTCGGTAGGAAAAGGTACCGAATGGATATATGAAGGTTGTTTTCTCTTGGTCCTTTTATGCAACCAAAATCTGGTGATAACCTGAATAACCATCTAAACAATAATAATGAGATTTACCTGCAAGTCTTTCAAGCATTTGATTAATAAATGGAAGCAGAAAAATGATCTTTTCTAGTAACTGAATTTAGCTTCCTATAATCTATTCAAACTCTCCACCTATTTTGAATACAAGTGGGTATCAACTCACTATCACTATTTTCTATTACAGTCACCGCAGTTTTCTTTGGAACTACCTAGATCAGACTTACCCAATTGCTATCCAAAATGGGATAAATGATTCCAGCATTAAGAAGCTTCAAGATTTTATTTTTCACCACTTCCATCATAAGTGGATTCAAACGTTGTTGAGGTAGCCTTACCACTTTGGCTTCATCTTCCATCAAGATTATATGAATACAAATGGTGGGACTAATGCCTTTTAAATCAACCACTATCATTTGGATAATAAATTTTTACTGAAATGAACAAAAGAATTAGGATATTGTTATAGCCCAAAATGAATTGACTAGATATCGATCCAATTTCTTTCAAATGAGCAAGTTACCCTACTGGTTGTTAGCCTAAGTAAGGAGTCTTTCAATATATTTAAGATCCACCAAATCCATCCTAACTAAGAAATTAAATAGCTCCTTCGTCAAACCAAGATTAAACTACTACCTCCCTCAATTTCAACCAAACAAAGAGAATAGTTGTAATCACCCTCAATAAGCTAAGGAGTAGAGATATTGAGTTGAATAGCTTCTAAGTTCCTCCGTAGTGTATTTCTCTGAAAGCCAAAATTAGAAGCATAGATAAGAGAAAGCTCAAAAACAATTGTTGTACCTCGTAACTGACACTGGAGATGAATAAACTGGTCTGGTTCTTGCATGGCCTGAATTCTTATCATTTTTGTGTTGTAAAGACAGATAATTCTGCCATTATAATCTGAGCTGTGATTGGAAATAAGCTTCCAATTAACACTCAAAAACATAGAACCAACAAGGGAGTGGGGGTCTTTTATTTTGGTTTCTAGAAGACCTAGTAAACAAGGCTTCATATCCCTCACCGTCTCCCTTACTAGTGATTTTTTCATATGGTCATTAAACCCCTTAGTGTTCCACATAAGGACTGACATTTATGGGGGAATCCCCCTGATACTTGGGGTTTTGTTTTCTCTTCCTAGTTGATTTCATTTTAAAGGACTTGGATTGCATGCTAAAGTCATCCATTTCTTCTAGAATAGTTACTACCAAGGTACTGATTGCATTAGTGTCTTCAGTAAATTAACAGAACTATGGGCAACATTATCAACTAATAAACATTCTGCATAATTTAACAGGTTATGTCTAAATGACTGGGAAGGAACTAAATACGGAGAATCAGTCTTCACATTTCTCACACCTAATACATTCTCATTACTAGCATTCTCAATTTCAGAATGAGCAAGATTCAACTTTTGCACCAGTGTATTTTTAGCATCTGTAAGTTTCATTGTCTCTACCTCTATGGATACACATTCTAACTTCTTTTCATATTTCTTCAATGCTTCCAGTGGTTATAAGTTGATTGCCATGTTATTCAGACTTTCCATACCTTAAAATCATCCTTAGAAGCTACAATTTGGTCCAATTGATCAAGTGGTACCAAATAACAATCCAAACCATTTCTAAGTGCGACCCTTCCTTCACTAGGCTCAATTCCCCCATCACTACTATTCTCCATACATAGAGGGATAGTTCCCGAATTATTCAAACCACTCATTGCCTCATCTCTAGTATGATTAGTGTCTATCTAGGTCAGCTGACCCGAGGAATTGCTTTCGGTCAATAGTAAGTTGTCATGCCACCCTGATTTGAATACTCTTCCCATAACAACCCATTTATTGACAGAATGGCTAGGTTTCCAAAGATATATGATTACTATTTGATCCCTTTTCTTAAGGGCAATTTTGTCATTTTCTTATTAAGTGGACAACATTTAATTGTATTATTTGGTTTTAAATAAATTATCGGTTAAGTTACGTAATTTGATCCAGATAAAGATAATAAAGTGGCCCAATAAATGATCTAAATCAATGAGTCAAAGTCAGGGTGAAAAATGGATCTCTTTTAGTGTGGACCTGGTCCATATCGGTTTTGTAATAGGGAAGCCCGATATGGAAGCTATCTAAATAGGTTATGGTCTCCTGTAGTTACTCATATCATTCACGAGCATAAGAAATCTCTGACCTGTTAAGAGAGCTTGTGTTTTGAGAAAACTGTAGAAAGGCCTAAACTATGTGCCGGTGAAGACCTTCCGTAAAGGTCCGGGAGATTGGAACCCGTTTGGTGCTCGAAATCAACTTCAGAATCAGAGATGGAACCGAAATCAGGTATTCCACATTCCTTCATTTTTTAATCCTTTCACGTTCAATCCTGGATACGTTATAAAGTCTGTTCTACGTATTACACGTGATATCAGAGCGGTTACGTGATCGGATTGCTAAAAATGAAGGTTTTTTGGTTTTTCATCTAATATGGTTTTTCTCCGTTTTTGATTTGTTTTTGGGTTTTTTCATATATAATTATGTAGAAGTGGTATACATAAGACTAGCCTTAGAAAACGGATCAAAAACGGGCCAAACGAAGTGAAAATCGAGCCTCCGAGATGCCAAAAATTGCCTCCGACGTCAGAGGCGAGGAAGAATGCACTCGCCCGATGTTGCTACAGTGACATGGTAACGCGTTGTACGGCTGTACGCGCCAACCAAACTATGTCACGTCGAGACAGCGGGAGCGCGATGGTTGTCGCACATGCGTTGCAAGTGCGAGACGCGGCCCACGCTCCAACTGATATGGGGAAGCGGGTGTACAGGTCCGTCCACGTGGCGACGGTCTATGAAGGATGCGTATCGGTGCGTGCACCGCGTATTTGGCCTGGGCGGCGCGTGCTCACTAGACGCATCTGATGCACGTCAGCCTGCATGTGCGCCGGTGCCCATGAGCACTGACGTGGTTGCCACGTCAGTTGATGACGTGGCTCGGTTGACGTCATTCTGACATTAGCCGTACATATCCAGCTATAGTGAATTTAAAAAAACACAAAAAATTCAGATTTCCCGTAAGGATACTTCGGGGTGTTTTGGGTCAGTTTTCGGGTTCAGGAAATTTATAAAGTGATTTTTTCCATTTTTCTGGATTTATTACATTAGTAATAAATTAAAGTTTAACTCTAGAAAAAGGAATTAAGGTATTTCGAATTCGATTTCAAGTGAATTTTCATGCTTCAAACATCAGATGACGGAGATGCTTCAAATTTTCATGTCTCGGGTCTCATATACAGGGTTCAGGATAGCATGATAGTCAATCAGAAAAGGAATTGAGACATTCTGAAGCCATTTTTGAGTGAATTTTCGCGCAACGAACTTGCCATGAAGGAGATATATGAGATTTTGTAATCCGTGATGTGTTCCTGTTGTAACTGTGAGTTGGTACTAAAATTTACATGAATCAGCCTATATTTGTGAACAATTTTCAAATCTATTCCATAGGAGTTGAACCGATTGGGAAGTTGTCTTCTTTTTATCTCAAGTTTATTGTTATTTTTTTCTTAGTTGGTTAATCACTTGAGTTATTTTTATTAATTGTCTTTCATTAAGAGTAGTAGAGAAAAATCCTCTGACAAGGTTAACACGAGTCGATCGTGTTATTAGGCGCGAAATTCTCACGGGAAGTGAGGTTGAGATAATTTCAAGGGTTGAGTGGTGTCAGCTCAGTAAAAGCCTTAAGTAAATATATTATATTTCGGTGAAAGAATTTATTTGAGTGAGAGTCCCACAGATGTAGGCAAAGAGTGCTGAACTGCATTATTAAATTTCTGATATCATTTGTTATTTTTCTTTTGATTGATTTTTGTTTTTATTTGTGCTAGAGACGACCAAGTAAAATCGGACAATTTGTGAAACTATTAACTTCTACAGTTTTTCACTAATATTATTAAGGTTATTAATGTATTTTAAGTAGCTCATCATGATCTAATGGCTTTTTTTTTTTGAGATTATGATCTGATCCAATTTAATATCAATTTAACGGCAACATAACCAATCTATAAAGTTCTGTCAGCTATTATGATTGCTTCACATTCTAACTACATAGACATAATGTTTTGACTTTTGTTATATTTTAACCTGAAGTCAATATATGTACATGTAACCCACCTACCCCATGGACAGGAAGGGTACAGAAAAATATACATTAGAAAAAGAAACTCTTAGTCCATTTGAAGAAAAGGGAATAATATGTACATGACAAATACTTTGGTTCAACTCTCTCTCTCTCCTGTTGATTATTAAAACCTTAAAAGCTGTTAACTAAAATAACATAAAAAGAGCTTTTGAATTGAAAAAGTGGGAGATAGATTAACCATACATGTGTTATATACTACATTTTTATTAATTTTATTTTCAAAAAAATTAAATTAATTTAAAAATTTTAGATCTCTCTATTTTATAATGTGAAATTAAGTTCTTTTTTTATAATGTATGATTCAAATATATTGATAACCAATAGAACTATTCGAATTATATACTAAAAATAAAATTTTTTTTGCAGAATTTATGTAATACTATAGTTTGATTGGATTTAATTACATAATTTAGATAATGATAAAGATTTAGGGGACTGACTAATTTAACTTCATTTAGACTTAATAATTTTGATACAAAATGGTAGAAAATTAATAACTTTAGATAATTAAATTACCGAATAGTCAAATTTAGAAAAATACAATAATTAGTCAAATATTTCACTTCTAGGTTCTTTGAAAAAATTTTGAATGTCTGTTTTGGTCTATGGTAGTATTATTATTCACCTCTTGTCAAACTTAATAGCGTGATAATTGTCAAAGAAGAAATGATTAATTAGAAAATAAAATACATAATTACTTTGAAAATTTTGGGATGACTTTGATTTCTCTCCGAATACACTGTTTAATGACATAGGAAATATTTAAATACATGTTTTAGAAAATATGTCAGCGAAAAGTTGGTTTCAAAGGTTTTCACCCAAGTCAATTTGATAACATTGACTTCTATTCCAATGTATTTCCTATTTGAACACAAATTTATCCAGTTTTGAAGCCAGAAAATCAAAAACAGTGTAGAAGTCCCACAGACATTCTCAGATCACATGCATCCAAATTCCAAACTCACCTTGTGTGCTGTTATGTTATACTATAGTATCAAAAATCATGATTTGGACCAATGCTGCGAATTCTACTGATTTTAATAAAAAATGGTGTTGATATCGTATAGTATCAATATCAATTATTACTAGTGTTAATTATTATCAGATACTATTTTAAATAGTTTTTAAAATTATAAAATAATTCCTTAATTTTATATCAT
>JAOQML010000007.1:12467527-12479746 GCA_027568935.1 Erythroxylum urbanii | reverse complement strand
AAGTGAAAGTGTGATAGTTAACACGCCGTTGTTATAGGGTATGTACTAGAATGTCATAAAGATGTTCCAGTATGTACCTTATAGCAGTGGGGGTGTTACAATTTTTCTATCCATACACCACAAAAAATAAAATTCAGCCTTAGATAGTGTACCTGCAGAATCTCGATGCCCTAAAAAGTTACACGCTAAGAGTCGATGTATGATTTTGAAAATAGGATTTTTTAAATACAAACTCTTAGATGAACTGGCATTATATGGTTAAGGGTCAACGGACCACTGACTCCATAATTCAGATGCATGAAAATCACTATGAAAATAACAACAGGAACTTTAAAATGGTTCATTTTTTACATCATTAGTTGATATAAAACCCATTACCATGTTAAATTCAACAATAGATAATGCAAATTTCTTACCCATAAGTCTAAATTCCATAATTCCATCAGTAAACAAGTTGAATTATTCATGAGAATTAAATTGAAATGTGTTGTAAAATTCTCTTGTTAATTCGACATATGCAGGGTAGTCAATTTTAACAAAGACATTCTAACAAATTTGTCTAACCAGTTTTTCAAAAGAATTACAAACTTGCAAAGCTTCAAGAGTGTCCGTAAGAACATACTTACAGGGGTAGATTTTGTGTTGGCTTAGTTGTTGAAATTATTAGTTGTCTTCTAGCAGTCGAAAAGTAGTGAAAGCTCCACTTCTTGAATTCCATTGGCTTCTATTCTCGACTTGTTTACCTTTTCAAGTGCGATTTCTTATTGAAGGGTCTAGTGTTGGTTCGAAAATTGGAGGGATTGATGGAGTTGGTGCTGCAACTGTGGTATCATATGGAGGTTGGGTGTTTACAAAAGACATGATTGGTGAAGCTAACCTGTGTGAATCACTCTTTGTTCGTGATATGGTTCCAATAATTGTGCTTTTGCAACCGTGAAACACAAAAATGTAAACACAAAACCAACAAAAACATAGACTGGGAAATGAGTGGGTTACAGTGATAAAAAGGGTAAAAGGTTGGGAAAATGTGTTGGAATGATGTGGGTCTTGACTAATTCGGTAGAGTTGTTTGAACTTATGATTGAAAGAAGATAAGGGCAAGATATAAATGAAAGTGGGGAGGTAAAATAGGATGGGCGGTAAAGTGAAATAGGTGACAGGAAAGAAAATGTTTTTTTAAATAAAATTATAATTGAAAAGATTTGCAAATGAAAATACTAAAAGGAATAGAATAAAATTGATAACTGAAACAAAACAAATCAAACAAATTTTCAAAAAAGATAAATAATGAAAAATAAAAATAAAAATAACATTGATCATGAAATTTTTGGGTTGCCCCCAAATGCGCTTTTTTTAAGTCATTAGCTGGACGTGTTCACCGACTTACCTGATCAAGGATAAATTAGGGCTACCAGCTCTATCTCTTCCACATTCTCGACTAGAGAGATCTTATAGTATGGTTTCAGATGGTGTCCATTAACCTTAAACACCTTGGAAGTGTCTAAACTTTGAATTTCTACCGCACCATGAGAAAATACATTAGTAACAATAAATGGTCTAAGCCAACGAGATTGTAATTTTCCTGGAAATAACTTAAGCTTTGAATGATAAAGAAGAACTTTTTTTCCTACTAAGAAATGCTTCCTAAAAATCATTTTATCATAAAAAGATTTAGTTTTTTCCTTATAAATTTTCGCATTTTCATAAGCTTCATTACAAATCTCTTCTAATTCTTGCAATTGCAATTTCCTATTATTTCTAGCCTATACCAAATCCATGTTTAACTGCTTCACGATCCACTAGGCTCTATGTTCTATTTCCACAAGCAAATGACAAGGTTTATCGAAAACTAACATATACAGTGACATGTCTATTGGAGTTTTGTAAGCAGTCTGATACGCCCACAAGGCATCATCCAAACGTAAGCTCTAATCTTTTCTGTTCGGATTCATCATTTTTCCAAAATTCATTTAATTTCTCGATTGGAGACCTCAGCTTGTCCACTCATCTACGGATGGTATGCAGTTGAAATACAATGTGAGAAACCATGTTTCTTCATCAACGTCCCAACAATTTTATTACAGAAATGAGTTCCTCTCTCACTAATCATAGCTCGAGGTATTCCATAACTAACAAAAATGTTAGATTTGAGAAAATTAACTACAACCTTAGCATCATCTGGATAAGCAGTTTTCAGTTTTATCCACTTTGACACATAATACATGATTAGAATGATATAAGTCTTACCAAAAGATGAAGGAAAAGCATCTATGAAGTCAATTCCCCATATATAAAAAATTTCACATAATAGGATATTTATAAGTGGCATTTGATCTCTTCGTCCTAGACTACATATTCTTTGACAACGATTACAAGACTTACAAAAAATGTAAGTATCATAAAATAACTTGGGCCAAAATATTCTACATTCAAGAATTTTACGAGCTGTACTTTTAGGACCAAAGTGTCCCCCACAAACAGATGAATGAAAAAGTTTACTATAGAAGGAATTTCATCATCTGCAACACACCATCTAATAATTTGGTCAACACAAAATTTAAAAAGATGAGCTTCATCCTATATGTAATATTTAGCCTCTTGTTTAATTTTATTCTTTTCAGCTCTAGATAAATCACTAGGTAAAGACTTAGTTACGAAAAAGTTTACTATGTCAGCATACTATGAAATTACCTGTTGAATTGCAAAGAGGGTTTCATCTAGAAATTCAACTTAGAGAACATCAGATGTATTGGTTGGAGTGATTTGGCTAAGATGACTAGCCATCAAATTTTCAGCTCCCTTCTTGTCGTGTATTTCTAACTCTAATTCTTGTAGAAGTAAGATCCTCCAAATCAACATTGGTTTTACTTCTTTCTTAGTTACCAAATATTTCAAAGCTGCAAGGTCTAAATAAATAACCACCCGTGTACCCCATAAGTAAGACCAAAATTTTTCCAACCTAAAAATTACAGTCAAAAATTCTTTCTCTGTTGTTGAATAATTCTTCTGAGCATCGTTAAGTGTCATGGAAGTATAGTAAATGACATAAGATACTTTGTCTAGTTTTTAGCCCAAAACTACTCCAATTACATAAATCGAGGCTTCATATATTAGTTCGAAGGGAATATCCCACTTCGATGGCTGAATAATTAGAGCTGTAGTGAGTCATTCCTTCAGTTCATCAAATGCTATCTTGCATGGCTCATCAAAATCAAATTTCATATCTTCTTATAGTAGTCTACACATGGGTTGCGCAATCTTTAAAAAATATTTGATAAATCGTCGATAGACTCTTGCATGACCAAGAAAAGAGCAAACTTCCTGCACAGTCGTAGGGTAAGGTAAAGATTTGATAACATCTATCTTAGCCTTATTAACCTCAATTCCTTTAGATGAGATTGTATGACCTAAAATGATGCTTTAATCAACCCTAAAATGACACTTTTCATAATTTAAAACCAAATTAGTTCCAATGCACTATTTAAGCAGTTTCTTAAGGTTGATAATGCATATTTCAAAAGATTCTCCATAAACTGTAAAATCATCAATGAAAATTTCCATACAATTTTCCACAAGATTAGAGAAAATAATTATCATACACCTTTGAAATTTCGTTACACAATCCAAATGGCATTCTTCGATAAGCAAAGGTACCAAATGGACATGTGAAGGTTATTTTCTCTTGATCCTTTAGTGTAACCAAAATCTGGTGATAACCTAAATAACCATCTAAAAAGTAACAGTAAGATTTACCTGTAAGTCTTTCAAGCATTTGATCAATAAACGGAAGCAGAAAATAATCTTTTCTAGTAACTAAATTTAGCTTCCTATAATCTATGCAAGCTCTCCACCTGTTTTGAATATGAGTGGGTATTAACTCACCATCACTATTTTCTATTACAGTTACCCCAGTTTTCTTTCGAACTACCTGGACTAGACTTACCCAATTGCTATCTGAAATAGGGTAAATTATTCTAGCATCAAGAAGCTTCAAGATCTCCTTTTTCACTACTTCCATCATAGGTGGATTTAAATGATGTTGAGGTTTCTTTACCTCCTTAGCTTCATCTTCCATCAAGATTCGGTGTATACAAATAGTGGGACTAATGTCTTTTAAATCAGCCACTGTAAATCTCAAGGCTTTTTTGTGTTGTCTTAGCATTTGAATCAATTGATTTTCCTAAAAAAGAGTGAGTTTATTTGAGATAATAACACGTAATGTATCTTGCTCACTAAAAATATGTATTTTAGATGGTTAGGCAAACTCTTCAATTCTAACGTAGGTGATTAAATCAACGAACGACAACAGCTTGGAGCTATTTCGGGACAGCTCCATATACGACAATTGTTTCACTAATTGCTTGGCTTTCTCAAAATGACAAAACAACACTTCAAGTTCATTATTGGGAACCAATGTTTTCGTAACTGTTTTCCACTACAATGCATCTCCCATCTCCAAAATTGTCTCAAGTTTATCTTTTTCATTTAATGATGAATGTTCCGGCACCTAGGTGTTAATAAAATCCACAGAAATAATAGGTTGTTCATCATCTGGATATTTCATGGCATTGTATATATTGAATTTAATCAATTCACCATCAAATTCTATAGTCATTAATCCATCATGAACATCAATTTTTGTTCTAGTGGTTTTCAAGAATCGTCTTCCATATAAAATCGGAGTTGAAGAAGATACATCATAACTCCCCATCAATTAAATATAAAAATCAGCTGGGAAAAGCATTTCACTCACTTGAACTAAGATATCTTCTAACAAACCCTTTGGATAAGTATTTGAACGATCCACTAATTGAATCACTACATTAGTTTCTTTGAGAGGCCCCATATTTAAAGACTTGTAAACATCATAAAGCATGACATTTATTGACGCACCCAAATCTAACATAACTTTTTCAATTCTCAAATCACCAATTTTGAAGGGTATAGTGAACATACTTGGGTCTTGACATTTAGGTGGTATCTTTTTCTTCTGCAGTATGTCTGAAACATTCTCTCCCAATTGCACTTTCTCATCAAATTTCAATTTTAGTTTTGAAGTGCAGAGTTCCTTAAGAAATTTAGCATAACGAGTGATTTGTTTAATGGCATCAAGTAAAGAAATATTTACCTGAACTTTGTTAAAAGTCTCCTATATCTCTGTCTCTTGCTCCTCTTTCCTTACCTTGGTGAATCGACTATGAAAAGGGGGTTGTACAACAAGATTCTGCAAACCTGAATGCATCTTTTTGGGCTAATTAGGTGCTTCCTTTGTTGCTTCTTCTTTGATTTCCTTTTTGGAGATTTTTGGAGATGGTTCCTTCAATTCCTTACTACTCTACAACATGACAACTTTGGCATTTTGTTTGGGATTAATTTCAGTTTGAGCTGGAAATTTTACAAACTCCAATCTATTGATGGTTATTGCCCTTTGGCTTAATTGATTTTCAAGATTTTGGATACTAGCTTAAGTATCTTGCTGAAATGTCATGGTGTTAATGACCAAAGATTTAACTACATCTTCCAAAGAAAACTTACCTTTAGAATTGAGTGCCATTTGTTGATATTGTGTAGGAGTATATGGTTGCCTATATTGTTGGAAATTTACAATAGCTTATTGTCCTTGAGAGTTTCCATAACGCAAATTTGGATGGTCACGCCAATCAGATTATAGGTGCTGGAGAATGGGTCGTATTTCCTTTGATTTTGCACAACAAATCCCCCCCCCCCTCTGGCATTGACTTGTTATACACTTTCTTCCTACAAAACTGAAAATGTGTTAGTGGAGTATCCTAACATCGAACACATTCCGCATGCCCTTGCTTCTTCTTTCTTTGTAACTGCAAGTTGCCTCACTAAAGGTGTAAGATCATCTAATCTCTTCTCCAATACTGTCACATTCACCTCATTTACTTGATTTGAACTATAACAAGAACATATCCCAAATTGTTATGTACAGGAAGCCATATTCACTATCAAATCTCTTGCAATTGTCGAAGTTTTGTCAACTAAAACTCCACTGCTTGCAGTATCAATCATACTCTTATATGTAAGCAAAAGACCTTCGTAGAAGTATTGATCAACAATTGATCATTTATTTGGTGATGGGGACAACTAGCAAAAAGCTTCTTGAATCTTTCCTAATATTCATATAGTGTCTTCCCCGTGTGTTGTCGAATGCCACATATTTCTTTTCTAATATTGGCAGCTCTTGATGATGGAAGATATTTTTCAAAAAAGAGTCTCTTCATTTTAACCCATATTTGAACATTTTCACCAACTGAATAATACAGCCAATCTTGAGCACCATCTTTGACAAAAAATGAGAAAGCTTTTAGTTTGATTTGCTCTTCAGTCATATTCGTCGGCTTCATACCCATACAAAGCAAATCAAATTCCTTCAAATGTTTGGAAGGATCTTCTCCTGGTAGACCTCAAAAAATTAGTAATAAATGGATCAACCTAGACTTTAGTTCAAAGGTATTTTTTCCTCCAAATTTAAAAAATTGATGCAATGAGGCTGTTGAGCATTCGTAGGAGTAGCTAGTTCACGAAGAGTGCAATTTGCAGCCATCCTTTCCATCTTCTGTACTTGTTGTCTCTATTTTGTTTACTTCCATCATCTTTTGGTTGTCTTTTCTATCTCTGAATGGAATAGCAATTGAGTTATCTTGTTTACTCGTGTAACATATATATACTGTCAAGAGATTCTCCGACAATGGCCCCAAAATCTAGTAATACTGTCGCCTGCAACCAAATTAATTCTTACTCTAATAATGAAATATGTAGTTAGTGAAGAGTTGAGATCGTTCCCACAAGGAATCTGATGGTAAATGTTTCACTAGTTGAAAAATAAAACAATTTAGGGGGGTTGAATAACAAACCTTGGTTTCAGGTCACCTACATTATTAAACTAATATGGGTCATCGATATAAAATTAAGTCCATTAACAAATACTCATTGAATGTTGTTCTCTCTTAGGATTAGATGAATAGAAACATGTATTCTAAACACTCTTATTAACCAACAACTTAGATACGATCTTGAGTTTGATGAATTAATAGCTTTAAGAACCAAAAGAACCAGTGAGCAAGACAATACATATACGAAATGTATTTAATCTAGATAAGTATCTTTCTTTTAGAATTTCCAATCTTTAACATAAAGAAACTAATCCTAATTGCCACTTTGGATTAGCAAAACTGAATGTCAAATCCTACTAATCTATTTGTAAATTAAATTAATCAATTCCTAGTTGCGCACCCTAGAGATCAATCAATTCAATCATAAAAAGTAATACGAAAGATAATAAATATTCATCAATGAAATAAATTTTATTCAGAAATCTCACACATACTAGATGATAATGTGGTTCCCTTCAACCAACAAAAAGGATTTAGCTACTCATAACAGAAGAAAAACCTAGCAGAAAGGTAGCAGAACTCATATTCTCCATATATGCATTTTTTAACAAACACCGAAAGCTACAACCAAGGAAAACCAAAAAATAAAATATAGCTACAGAAAACGTAAAAATGATGTGTCTTCAAGTCTCTTCCCCTCTTATCGTTATCTTATCAGATACACCTCCCCTCCAAATCAAGTCACAAATCCCCACATAAAGACAACAACATGATTCCCAAAATAATTAAAATCCTAGGTGCATCGAATCTGTTTTTAAATCAGATTTTGTAGATAAGCTTTTTCCTTGCACATGCCCATGCTTAGTTAATTATTTGTTTACCAGCTGGAAATTCGAATTGTTTTTACTTTTCTTGCTTCCTTTTGATTCAAATTCTTCTCCCATATGTTGAAAATCATATTAGAGAAGTAAGTTCATTAATTTTAAATAAAAATTTAAACACATTAAAGAGATTTATATCCAAAGTTATCACAAAAATAACAACTTATTAATGAGAAGTAATATACACACTCTATATACAAATGTACTTTTGAACAATTGTTCAAAATATAATAATGGCCAATTTCAAGCTCGTCTTTATTTAACTCCACATATTTTCCTATTCCTAGTGGCCTTAGCTTTTTAGAGAAAACTGACAAGCCACCATCTTGATTAAAATAAAAGTTACGTTCTTCTCTATTAAATCTTGTATCCAAGTCAGTGAAGTACACGGAATAAAATGTCAAGCATTCATTCAATATATAAGCCTCCGTAATAGAGCCTTTAAGTCGAGCTTTATTTCGTACTTATCAATTAAGAGAGCCTACAAACCTAAACAAAATATAAAACGTTATCAATTGTTACTTAATAATAATTAAAGAAAAATGTAGAAGTTAATGTAAATTACCTTTCAATTGGAAACATCCATCAAAATTGAATTAGTCCACAAATTTTTGCCTTATACGGTAAGTGAATTACCAAATGCACCATAACATTAAAAACTAGTTTAAGCTTACATAGAGTCAAAGTTATGTCTTTTTCATTTTTTCAAGCTCTTCTAGTTTCAATATCTTATAACATAATTGTCTAAAAAACTAATCCAATTATGCCAAAATTACGGAAACATCCTTCAGTAAACACCCACTTATTCTAATAGGATGTAATCATTGCAGAAATACATAACAATCATGGCTTTTCAACCCTAAAACTTTCCCTCATTAGCATTGAAACAATGAGCTATATTAGATGCATACCCATTAAGAAACTTAATTGATTTAAGAAATTGACAAAAATTTTGTTTCTCCTTTTTTTACATATTGTAACATGCAGGTGGAATCATGTATAACCTATTATCTCTTCTTTTCAAATGCAATTTATTTTTGATATTAATGTCTTCCAAATCTAATTTAGCCTTAGTTGTATCTTACAATTTGCCATCAATTCCCATCAAAGTATCTAAAATATTCTCACAAATGTTTTTTTAAATATGCATGACATCAAAATTATGCCTCAATAGCAAATCCTTCCAATATGGAAAATTGAAAAATATGCTTTTTTTATTCCAATTAAGATCAAGAAAACTTCTCTTTTGCTTTTTATTACTTGGGTGTTTGCTAGATGTAAATTCTTGCAAATTTGATAGTTGATCAACCACATCATCACCAAACAAATGCAAAGAAGCTTCACTATGTTCTACGTTATCATTAAACAATTTGCTTCTTCGCCATTTATACCCATGTTCGAAGTAACGACAATGTTCTATATAACATATTTTACTTCATAGCTTCATTAAATGAGTTTGATGGTTACACACAGGATACCCTTTAGCACTCCATCAAGACAACTTCCAACATCTTAACTTTGAATGTTAAAATTTAAGTAGTCTATACATAGACAATGAATTTCTCATTCTAAACTCATTTGATCTTTTACAAATTTTATGAAAGTCTTCACTCCTTCTAAGTATTGAGTGGACAATTTCCAATGAGACATCCAACTTTCATCCATGCAGCTATACAATTAAAAGTGAATTACTAAACAACTAAATGCAATTTAAGTTGTAAATAACATAATGATAAATCAATTTAAGTTAATATACCAAGTTTGAATTCCACCGAAGAATGCTATTGAGCATGTTTAGAATAGGAAGCATAAACCCATCTTAAAAGCCAAATGTACATTTTTTTTATAGGCCAAGAAATGAGAAAGCCACTTCCAATTACATCCTAACTAGTTTGCAATGAGCTTAATAAAGTGTTCAAGCATGTACCTACAATCCATGTATATAAGATTTTACTCAAACTTTTACAAGAATTCAAGAAGTGAGTTTTAAATATACCCCTAAATTACGAAGCAAGAACTGTAAGATTTGATTCAATATGTTCTTTCACTATTATGAGCTTCAACACCTCCTATTTGACTGCATTTGTAATTAAAGTATTAATATCATCATTCTTAGCAAGCATATCAGAGAACTCCTAAGAAAGAACCAATTATAACTCTTTATTGTTCTCGTTGGCATTTTGCTTATTTAGTGATTATATAGAGGAGACTAATGTTTTGTGATCAATGATTTTTATATGGAACAAGTACTCGATCTATCATGATTCACCTAATAGTGTTTCCAAATTAATTAAGGATTTTATGTTTTAAAATAAACTCTTTTACCTTGGTATGATAAGTTAAGTGCATCCCTTTTATAAAATGGCTTTTAAAAGAAAAGTTTAGTATCCACACTTTTTTTTAAAATCTTTAACATGATAAGAGGAAAACCTAACATAAGAAGTAGAGATAAAAAAACTCTAAATAAGAAGATGCTATAAACTTATTTGATTAGAACTTTAAAAATAAGTATAAAATAAAAAAACAATTATGTAGTAGTCAGCTTGAAAGACTTGACCATCTACTTTTTAATTACTCCTTTTTTTCTGAGAACCTAGCAATCTATACTTTAACTATGTAATACTCATCGTAACTATAATAATTGGGCACAAATAATTATTGGGCCTTCAAATTTTAAGTTGGGAAACAAGTATGAAGCATGGTTATTCAAAGCCATCTTCTCATATTTCACTTGTTCTATATAACAGGGAAGGAACATAGGTGAACTATCTTTGGTGTAATTAATCCTAAGTCCAACAAGCTTACCAAGAACTCTCTCTCTCTCAATCTAACAAAATTTATGCATCAACAATTTAATACAAACCATTCTAATACAAACCATTTAAAGGAAAGCTCTTATAAACATCTAATTCCTAACATCACGAGAATTTTCAAAACAATAAGAAACACAATGACCAATAAACTAAAGAACCTGAATTCCATATTTAATCAGTAATAAGATGATCAAACTCTACAATCGAAAAATATATCCATCAATTGTTAACGCAATTCTCTTTGCATGGCAATGATCTTCTTGCTTTTTTCAATGGTGCCCTAAAGTGTTGTTTCTAATATATCACCACTTTCCTCTTCCTTATCAACATCTCTAAGAGGCCTAAATCTTAGGGAAAACCCATGATTAGAAACACCAAATTTACAGGACTTTCTCGATCTGCACATGAAAATTGAAAATATGGGCTATAGGAAAGAAGGGTTCCCTCCGATTTAATTTTAAGGACAAAAGGAAACATACCTATAGAAGCAAATTTACTTGTTTGACATAATGCCAAAGAAAGAAAATAGAACATATGTCTTTAATGAATTCAACGTGGTAAAGGTTGGGTTAGGGGAAGATAGAACCAACCTAAATAAGGAAATTGGGAAACAAAAAACCCAATTGAGGAAATTTAACAATTCAATGAGGGATGAAACAATCACTTGTTAATTATAGGAAAGGTAAGAGAATAGAGGTGAATCAGAAATTGCAAATGAAGAACAAATTAAAAACATAGGAAAATTGAAGAAGAAAATCTTTTTTAGAGGTTCGTTAAGATGGACCGACAGACGAAATCGTGGAAGTGTGGGGGGATGATTGAGTTTGTGGCTCAAATTGGCCAAGAACTAAAACCCGAATTACCTAGAGAAGAAGAACCCTCGTATGGACGATGACGAAGACAGACAAATACTAGAGACGAAGATAGGCATCTGGATGAAGATGAAGACAAATGTGTGCATGAAGATGATGATGGACCACTGGCACAATTGTTGGAACGTGAGGAGAAAGATGACAACAAAATCAAATGATGCTTTGTAATTAGGTTTTCAATATGACAAAAAAGTTATTTACATAGCTGAAACTTTGGATCTGTCTTTTAGCTACCAAAATTATTTCATAGATAAAATCTTTTGGCTACAAAAATATTTTTATAGTTAAAAGAAGAAAACAAAAGTTTTTAATACAATAGGTTAGGGTTTGGTAAAAACATAGCCAAAAATTCACCTTTTAGGTACAAATTTGAAAAAACGTAACCACAAGTGCAACTTTTAGCTACAATTTTTTTGAAAATTGCCAAAAGAAAAGTAGTCAGAAGGCTTTGTTGTTGTAGTGTTTAGCTATGATTTGCAAAATTGTCACCAAAGGGTGATCCTTTACGAACGATTTTGAATGTTAATCCTTTGGCAATGTTTTTCGGCTTACCTAAAAAGACATAGCCTTGTCAAATCTAGATGCATAAAAAATTTGATTGCCATTATTCTTTGAATATAATGAGAATTACAAACTTCATGTTAAAACTATTTGAAAATTTTTTGACATCATATAAAATTATCAAATCATATATTTTAAAAATATTTTTATTCGATTACTTCTTTTTATTATTCAAATTTTTTCAAGTAGATTAATTTTTGTAATTAATAAATGTAATCCTTGTGAGACAATA
>JAOQML010000007.1:12445762-12461733 GCA_027568935.1 Erythroxylum urbanii | reverse complement strand
ATTCATGTGCAAGAATTCACTCATTATTATGCATGTGCATATATGAATGCATGCATATGTCACTGTTCACTAGCAATAGGTGAGGGGATGTTACACTACATCACTTTCCCGCAACTAGTTAACCATTATTTACAGAGCTGGTTCTACATCACTTACCCGTAATAGGTTTAAATGCTATAAATATTCTGATATAATAACATATATAATAGCTTACCTACAAATGGTTAACCACTATTTACGAAGCTAGTTCTGCATCGCTTACCCCTAATAGATTAACCACTATAGACCAGTAGTTAGGAGGTTGGTTTTGCATTGTTTACCTGTAACAAGTCATAGAGCTAGTTCTACATCACTTTCCCACAATTAGTTAACCACTATTTACAGAGCTGGTTCTACATCACTTACCCGTAATAGGTTAAACACTATAAACATGTCGATATAATAACATATATAAAGCCTAGTGATGTATCATACGCAAAAGTAACTCTTACATTTAAGACTCGTCTTATTTTTTAAATCAAGTATGAGAGGATTCATAATCAAATTATTTCAATGTAACTCCCAATTATACAAAATTTAACTTCCAAATTAAAACTCATATATTGCTAAAGCATATACTTATATTAGCAATATTCACTTGTAATATCTTATTCACATAAAACTAAACATAAATGTTCATTTTATGAAAACCATTTGCATAAAATCGATTTAAAGAACACTCACATGTCATCAATTCTTTTGTAAAGAATTTAGTCATATAAAACAATTAAAATACACTCACAACTTCGCAAACTTATCACCAAGCACACTCACACGTTTGATGCCTCTCCTTTACCTACACAAAACGTATTTCACTTAAGCATTTATCTGCAAATTTAGAAAAAAAATTAAAACTATAATTCAGTTTAACCAAAATCGATATTAGTATTTAATCGCGTAACACGTACATTAATTTTATTTCTGCTTACTTGTGTAAGCTAACCTATTGTTCTCTTTTTCCAAATCTAACTTCAAAATTCACTTAAATATCATATTAACCCATTCTAACTTACCAATTTCTTCAAAACACAATCTCACCCTATTTAATTCACTATATCATAATCATGCATGATGAGTCACAGTTATGGCCCATGTCTAGAATCCATATCTCCACTTGTTCCTTAATTTCACATAGTAAATGTTCAAATTAGGTTTTGAGGTATTCCAGACATTTGTTCCCCTATATCTCTAATTTCCATATCATTAAAAATAATGTCATTTTAACTTCTAAATCATGAAAAATATACCAAATATCACAAGCTGCTTCAACACAGCGATAATATCAGGTTATCATTTTCAATCCCAATTTCCAAAATTAATCATCCATAATTAGGTTTATGTTTCCTCAACAAAATTTTAGTTCTATGTCATAAGTTTTATCACCATTTTGAATCAAACAATTTGGAGGTCTGTAGGCCAAGTTATGGCCAAAACAATGTGACTAGTTCAAATTAACCTAAAACAGAATTCCACTACATGTTTCTTTCTTGTCATATTCAACTAATTCCATACAAAGAAACATCAAAGTAATACCAGGACAACATGATCTTAAATACGTCCATCACACGCAAGAAATCCCATAAAATTAGAAATTTAAGCTAGGAAACTTACCACTTTTTTCTTCAATCTTTTGGGTATTTGATGAATACTTCAAGATTCCTCCAAATCACCATCAAATCCCATAAAAAAATGAATACACTCTTCTTCCTCTCTCATTGGCCGATGTTCACCCTTGACTTCTCTTTTTTCCCTTTCTTTTTGGTCTCACGATTACTCTTTCATCACTCTCACGTTTTTGTTAAAAGAATGAAGCAAAATGTCTTTAAGTTTTGCCTTTTATACTCATTTAATGGATTACACGTCACCTTCATATTTGTCATCACTAATGACTCATCACACACATGTCATTATCTCATTGGTCATCTCTAATGACTCATCAATCCACTAATTTCATGTCAAAAGACCAAATTGCCCTTGATTAGTACAAAAAGACCAAATTGCCCTATAATGCATTTAATTGACCAACTAATCGAATTAAACCTCGAAAACATTCTACAACCGTCTTATTTTCAAATTGACCACGAAATACTCTAATTAGGGTCAATTCTTATTGATTGGATGCTTAAAAAAGTTTCAAATGGGCTTAAAATCCTCAATACTCATTATTTTTCAAAAAGGGCATTTTAGTCCAATTATTTCAAATTACTCGAATTATATTCAAAGAAACTCTGTTTTGAACCATTTCAGTTCCTAGAGACTCCAATCCTAATTCAGAGACTTTTCATCATATTTTAAAATTGCTCGGTAACTTTTTTAGTTGCGCGACAGAGTTTTCAGATTGAATCCAAAATCACTAAATGTCACTGAAATCATCCATATTTCATTTAAAAGTGTCGCCTAAATCTCCAAAACACATTTTGAGGCTTTTAAAGCTCTTTTGGACTCATTTTGTAGCTTTTCAGAGTTTTCAAAATTTCTCAAAAAATTTCCGGTCAAGTCCAAAACCATCTCTAGTCTATTCATGATCTCTGTTATAACCTTAATAATACATTTAAACGTTTAAATTATTCTAGTATACCATAAATAGAGCATACTCTGTAAAATGCATGTACAATACATTACTCAGTACGATTATCAAACTAAGATATTACATTAATAGTCGAATAACATAATAAATTACAAACAAAGATCAGCTAAAACATACATACATAAATATTAACAGTCAAGAAGTAGAACTAAATTGAAAAAAACATAAGCAAAACATAATAAACTACTAATACAAAGTCAAAATATTTAATAATCAGGTAGATCGGTTCCATCTCTACTAATATTAGTAAAATATTCACCAAAAATAGTATTTGACGAATTTGGTTGTGGCTGTGGTTGATAGGTTTGATGCGATTTTTGTTCAAGAATTTGTGCTTGTTCAGTTGCCATATAAGCACGACAGCTAGGATCTCTAATTTGATTCAAGTTTTGAGACATAATTTTAATTTCTTCTTTCCATTGCATCAAAGCCAACTTTTGTCTCTGAATCTCCATCTTCTGTCTATTCATTTTAAACGCTACTTATCTATCTTTGCTTTGTTTTTCCAGTAACATAATAAGCTCTCGCTTTTCATCTCTATGATTATTTATCTTAAAAGAAGATTTTTCCTCCATTTTTCTCTTCGCTTTGGCTTTCTTGACCCCAATAGGCCTTTTAGATGAAGAGCCACCGACTTCATCATCGTTCAAATTTATACTAAAATCAGAAAAGAATAGGAGATACCAGTACCTAAGATTCAAGTGATGGATTATCGGATTCTGATGACACATAGTTGGAAGTTTGCCTCTGGTAAATTTGTCTTAGTGTGATGACATCACTATTAAATTTTTGAAAATCTTGGACAATGTTCCATACATAGTCATATTTGAAACCTATTTTGTAGTTAACATCTTGCGTCAGTAACACCTTGACACAATCTAATTATGAACAATGTATATATATTTGTTAATTATCCAACCACCAAGTATATATGAAATTGAAAAATTAAAAATTTAGGAAACTCACAATATCTTGATCGAATGCACCACTAGGATTCATATTCTCCACTTGTCTTATGCATGCTTGTAATTTTTAATAGCTTGTATTATTTTTTGCCATCGCTCTTGTAAAAATCTCTTGTTACATTACTCCCACATATCAGTTGCCTCGTTGTCATATGCCTCTTCAATTTGGCCCTAAAAGTGGTCAAAATTTTGATGCCTCCCAACAACCGAATCTTGTAAAATCTCATTATAAATTCGATGTAGGAGCATATCTTCACTAATGTTATATCTAGTGGATCAAGAAGCCATTTTTCCTCAAGAGTTTATGTTCTAGTGAGAATGTAATATTTAGAATGAAGAAAAGTGAAATACTTGGTTCAAAATGGTGATTTGCTTAGACACTCTATATTTCATATTTATAGACCTATAGATGAATATTATCATTATCTCAACCATCTGATTGGATTTCATCATCATCTTAATCAATAGATGGATGACATCCTTAATCATTTGGGAAATTATCATCAACCTTATCCACATCAGAAAAATTGATGGATTTTATCCAAATCTCAACTGTCTAATTGTATTTCATCATCATCTCAACACTTAGATGGATTACATCCTTAATCATTTGGGAACTTATCATTAACCTTATCCATATTAGATAAAATTGATGTTTTTCATCCAAATCTCAATTGTTTGATTAGATTTCATCATCATCTCAACCATTGCATGGATTACATCCTTAATCATTTGGGAACTTTTCATCAACCTAATCCACATTAGATAAAATTGATGGATTTCATCCAAATCTCAACCATCCGATTGCATTTCATCATCATCTCAACTATTGGATGGATTACATCCTTAATCATTTGGGAACTTATCATCAACCTTACCTAAATTAGATAAAATTGTTGGATTTTATCCAAATCTTAACCGTTAGATGGATTTCATGATAAAAGTGATCATTGGATAGATTTTATCAGTATCTCAACCATAGCAAGAACTTCTATAACCACCATCCTTTACTAAATCAAATATGCATCAATTTATTATAATTGATATAATATTGGAGGTCCTTCTTATATTGAATTCCAAAAAATACTATTATCTTCAACTTTATCTTCATCTTCATCAAGTGATGATGAACTTGGGTAAATGATGCATAGTACAATTGAAGATGAAACAATCATATATAATTTGATACAGAAAAGTAACTTAGCAGTTGAGCTTCTTTGCAATCAACAAAACAACCAAGGTGGGCATCGTGGCTCCATCCCAAGACATATAAAGATCCACCGCGATTGTGAAGCTGCAGATCATAATTTGTTTTTAGATTATTTCTATGAAAATCTGTGATATAATGATAATATGTTTCGACTATGATATCGGATGTCCCGAAGTTTGTTCCTTCATATTCTTGATGATGTAAAAGAGTATGATAGTTATTTCAACAACGAAGAGATGGACTTAGTAGACTTGGATTATCAACTTTACGAAAAATAATAGTCATATTCCTGATGTTAGCATATGGTACACCTATGGATGCTATGGATGAGTACGTTATAATTGGTGAGTTATCAATAATTAAAGGCTTTAAGAGATTTTGCCATGCCATTGTCAAGATTTTTGTAGAACGGCTTCTTAGAACACCAAATGCTAACGATATTGCAAGGCCCCGTCATATTAATGAGCAACGTGGTTTTCTAGGAATGTTGGGTAGTCTCGATTGTATTCATCAAAAGTGGAAAAATCTAACGACTTGGTTGGGACAATATGCTAGACTTTCGGGATCACCAATTATTATTCTTGAAGCAACTGTTGATTATAATCTATAGATATGACACGTTTGTTTTGGTATGCCAGGTATAAATAATCACATTAATATGTTGGAATTATCGTATTTAATTTCTAATCTTACTCAAGGTATTGCTCCTCCTGCTCATTATATTATTCAAGGAAAAGAATATAATATGGGATATTATTTAGCAGATGGAATTTATCTGAAATGGTCCACCATCGTGCAAAAAATTCATGAGCCACATTTCGTAAAGAAAAATATTTTGCAATGATACAAGAGTCATGTAGGAAGGACGTGAAGTGTGCATTTGGAGTTCTAAATCACAATTTGCGATTATTGTAAGACCGACACATTTTTGGATATTGCATGGTAACATACTACATGACTTATTATGCACAATATCATTATCAAGGATGAATGTGATCTCAATGGACCAATCACAAGTGTAATGGAAGCTCCAGAACTGACTGTATAAAGGGTGACAAATGAAAATATCCGATTTCAATAATTTCTTGCCTGATATAAATAAGTCAAGGACAAAAATGCACATATTGAATTAAGGAATGCATTAATAGAACATTTATGGGAACAATATCCTAATTCAGAGGATTATTGGATTATGTTATGTCTATTTTCAGTGGCGATATTATCATTTAATTTTTTTGGTGTAATGAATGTTTTGTGCTTGTTTTTTAATGGCAAAATGTTCTTGATTATGAAATTCATAAAATTAAATGTTTGGTATTACATAATTGTATTGTCATTTAATATATTTAAATAATATGAAATAGTGTGATATGTCTCATATAATATTTTATTTAGTATTATCAAATAACAAATTATTATTTAACTGAAATTTCATTATTTATTCTTTATTCTTTATTAACATAAAAATATAAAAATAATGTTGTGAATAAAAATGTACACGAAAAAATAAAGTTGAGTTAACTTTATAAAGTAATTTTAATAATAAAAATGAAAGGTAAAAAGGAATATGTTGAGAATATTCTTTTTTGGGGTGAAAATAGAGTTGTGGGCTGGAGTGAAAAGTAATGTAGCATCTTCGAAATGGAGGAAACTCAACTCCATTTTGGAGGGATGGGTTGGAGATGCCTTTAGTCCTCTCCTCAGCACTTTTTAGTCTTCAACTTTGTTTTGGCTCTTAGGTTGTGGCTTGAATACTTGAACTAGAAGCCTTTGAGTCACTACTGAAGATTTTGTATGACATGCTTTAATTTTTCATCTTTTACCTAATGATTTTTTTAAAAAAATTAAACTTTCATTAAAGAGGATAATCTTCTAAAAACACATTGTACATGAGGCTATATTATTTTAGCAAAAGGTTAGTCAAGTTTGATCTACATTTCCTGAGTAACACATGTCACATGACATAAAGGACCATTAGAAAAGACTTCATCAGTTTACTGCCTGTATTTTTGTCACCTTTGTGTTCTTCTTTGACTTTAAAGCTAAGTCCTTCTCAATTTGATCTCTTAGCCTTTGGTTATCACTTTATCTCTTTTCTTTGATTGTCTATAATCGTGTTTGCATGGTACTCCCAGGGGTAGGCATTTTAATGCTAGGTTGGAAAGGTGTTTAGTCAACCTAAATTCCTTGGTTATTGCTTAGATCCTCAACCAAAGAGGAGTTCATCATCCAATAACCTCTTACACACTCCCTTCTACTTATTACTAACTTAATTGACTATAAAATTACCTTGAATATCACTTGATGATTTGCTTTCATGTAAATAAGGCTTTTAAGTTTCAAAGTTTGTCTTTTAGTATTATGATTTATGAGAGTATACTCAACATAATGTGAAATTGTGAATGGTTACGTAATGTTTTTTTCTTTTTCTTTTTATTTTTATAATCAATCCATTTTTTAATTTGTAATTATACATTGCCAAAGGAAAGATGTAAGGTATAAGAAATTATTGCATGCTTTTAACATACATACATACATACATGTATGTATGAATGTATTTAGTTTCTTTTACAATATCTATGTAACTTTTTAACATGTCCACATTTAAATCGTTTTCTTTATACTAGTAAAAAATGCATAAGAACATGTTATAGTCATAACTTATTAACATATTATGAATATGGTAATATAAGTGAATTTTTTTGAGTTGGTCAATATTATAACAACTGTAAGTGCATGGCATAGCTGTAGCTAGTACCAATAAGTACGGATCGATTCCACGAAGACAGTGATTACTAACAATTACCATTTTCCTATTATCTAGCTTATCAGTTTTCAATTTTAATAAAAGAAAATAAAACTAAAGCAAGTAAAATAAAATGGGTAATGATATTGACCAAAGGATTAAGAATTCACTTAGAAAATTAAGGATATCAATAATTAGTATCTAGTTTCGAATAACCCTAAACTCTTAATAGATTGATCTTTTACTTCTCAATTGTTTATTGATTTATTAAACCATAGAGATTCTTATAATATGCTAATAGCTAACCTTGAGTCTGTTAAAAACTAATCCTAAGGTTTTCAACAGAATTACTTAGGTTAAAGTTTATAGGATTGCTTTATTGATTTGTGAATCTCTCTATTAAGCTTGACCCTAATCAGAAAGATTTATGTCATCCTATCTTTAGGGTTGCAATCAATTCCTTCCAATTACGATAGATCTATTCATCAATAGGATTCTCAATCTCTATGTATGAAATCAGATTATGATTGAATATTCCTGGATCTATTAGAACATGAATAAAACAAGTAATTAGATCACAATATAACAATCAAACCCATTACATTAATAAAAGAATCAAATCATATCAAAGTATTAACATATGGTTCATTTAACTTAAATACTAACAAAATGTTTAGTTACACATTATCGAACACAAAATCAAACATACATTAAAAGAAAAATGAATTGAAAACAATGGGTCATAATTCTAAATTTCCTTGAATATCTTCTATCAAATATTCTTGCATTGCAGAGATATGATCTTGTATTCCGATAGATCTTTCAATGAATTCCTCATGTTTTTCGCTTCTCTAGATCAAAATTACCCCTTTAGAATGATCTCCATTTCTAGAATCACCTCCTAAAATCTACCCGTTTGCCTCCAAAAATCATCTTTTATGTTGAATTCTAAGGTTAAACAAATTCTCTGAATATCATGAAACTGCACAGCCTAGGAGATGTACACAGGCAGATGCATAGCCGTGCATCTATTCTATATGTCAAATCTTCATTTTATGCCATTTTTTTGTCTGAATTCTTCTCCTTTAATTTCTTCAAGGCTATTATACTCTGTAAACACACTTGGAGCAAATTAAGTACCAAATATACAACAAAAGTATAAAACATCAAGAAAAATACATCAAATATGGGATAAAAATGCTTAATTATCAATCTAACGTAATCACATTACTAATACATTAGTTTAAGAAATTTTATTTTTTTGAATATTTATATATGGTCTTGATACAGTATATTGGTTAATAGATAGGAGGTTGCAATTTACATTCAAGAAACTATTATTAGGTCCATAAATCAAATATCAACAAACTAACTTGGTATGGGATTTGAAACTTATTCCTTCCAACGCATTTATTCTATAGCTTGTGGTTAAGAAGGTGCTAAGTACCAAGGATTCCCTAAAATTCCATATAACAGACAAGAATTATAAGTTATAAGTGCTAAATTATGACTGGTCCAATATAATCAACTAGTCTTCAAAGCTACATGTTTGCATTAAGGGTGATCAAAAATTATTTAAAGTAGCTTTTAGACGATTGGTTTATTGCATTTGGTGTAAAAGGAGAATGACATTGTTTAGAAGTAACCAAATCAATTTGGATACCTTTGCCCAAATATTAGTGCTTAAATCCAAATCGTAACAATTTCCAGAAACCTTACAAGCAAAATGAGCTTTGAAATGACACCTAAATGGAGACTATAGATGCTTATAATTCTTATTACAATTCATTTTAATAGGAACTCAGTTCTTCTCTCCTTTGTTTATTTTTTCCATAGAGTTGTCAACTTGCTACTCTTTGAGGGTTTTAATGTTATTATTAATTTAACTAACAAAAAAGTGTTTGTACATGGCCATTCTTCTTATAACAAAATTTTGAATTTTATAGCTAAGTAATGATGTTACATGTGGACACCCCGAACTTATTATGATTTCTAATGAGTGTAATTGGTTTATCAATATATTAGACATTAGCATTATATATATAGAGAGATTTTTTTAGTTTATAGTTCAAACTAGTATTTTATGTCTTTCATATCCAAAAATTTATTTTTTTATTTGAAGTTATTAATTCAATTTTGACATATATTGTTATTTATTTTTATAGAAAAATAAAGGAAAGTTCAAGTACTCCTTATAATTTAACCTCTTTAAGAAGATTCGATTATCCAGCTTAGGCTTATGGGAGATTAGTTCATGATATAAAGAACTATAATATTTTATATATTGTAATAAACATTTGAAAAGTGGGAGAATCACCGGGTTAAAGATATATTTAGAACAGATCAAAGGATCACAAGCAACTCAGACATTATAGTAGAAGAAAACTTTGCTTAAAGAGCATCAGAATGAGAAAGAAAGAAGGCAAAGACTGAATTAAAAATTAGTACTAAAAATTATTCTTGCAACGGTCAAGATGATAGTGACAATGTTGAAGGTAGTATTCTAACACAGTAAGAAGGAATTATTGTAACTAATATGAGGAAAAGAAGAAGATATGTGCCTAATTGAAGATCATAAATTTTGGTCTCAATGTTAATTTGTCATCTAAGTTTTTGAGCTTTTGGTGATAGTACTTTGTTTGATTGGTAATGATTAAAAGACAATAATATGTTACTTTTCTAATATAAGTTTCATGTCGCCATTTTAACCAAAAGACATTTTTTTCTTCAAAAAGTCCCCATATCCTTTTGCAAAGAAGAACATTTTGTAAAGGAGAAATAAGAGTGATCCCTAGTCCTTCTTGCTTTTTAGGAATAGTTACCTCACTCTATTTGACTTTATCCTTTTTAGAGTTTTCAAAATATCCAGACCAAAAGAAAGCTTTCAAGATACCATCAAGCTCCTTGATAACTTTCTTTGGTAGGATAATATAGGATATCCAATGAATATAAATATTTCCAAGCATTGAAACTATCAAAGTGACCCTTGTAGCTAGTGATAGGAATCAAATTTTCTAGGCATTAATTCGGACTTTGATCCTTTCAATGAGAGGTATACATTTAGAATACTTTGGCTCTGCATACAAAATGGGAACTCCAAGATATTTGAGAGATAGAGTTTGAAGCTAAAACTCGATTATCCTGGAAAGTTCAGTAGCATTCCTCACATATTTGGAGTGATACAAACTTCTTTTATCTACATTTACTTTCAGACCTGACCATTTGGAGAATTTCTTAAGAAGTTCCTTTAACATCATCACTGATTGAGATTCAACCCCTGAAAGAAGAATCAAATCATCTGCAAACATGTAATGTATGAGCTTGTAAACACTACATTTATTATAGTAGTGAAACCTTCCATTGGAGCTAAAGAACTTATTGATAAGATAAGAGAGACCTTTTATAACAAGAGTTAACAGATAAGGGACAAGGGGGGTCTAATTCCTCTAACACAATTTACTTGGTTGTTAAGAGTCCCATTTATAAGAATATTAAATAAGGTAGTTTTTATGCAAATCAGAATCCATTCGATTAATATTGTTGGGCATTCAAAGCCTTCCAAGAAAATTTGAATAAAGTGCCAATTAACATTATCAAAAGCCTTAAAGAAGTCAATCTTCTAGCAAAAACTTTGAATGTTTCTCACAGAATTATAATCTTTCAAAATCTCTTGCATTAGAAGGATGTTATCTCCTATAGATCTTCCTTGTATGAATGCACTCTAAGTTAGGCTTACCATTGTTGCTAAGGCAGTCTTCAATTTTTTAACAAGGAATTTAGCAATCACCTTGTAAATCGTATTACAACATGAGATAGATATGTAGTCTATCAAATAATTAAGATTCAACTTTTTAGTACTAGTTTGATTTATCTCCTTCAGCATTTTACAAATAGATAAGCATTCTAAGATAACTTTTGTAAATGAATTACCAGTGATCTCCCAAGTTTTTTGAAAATATCCAATAACGAACCTATCAGGGCCTGGAGCTTTAGAGGGGTGTAAGGAAAATAAGACCTCCTTAACATCCATACTAGTGATGGACCAAATGGATATTCTTTGATATCCTGAGATAAAGGATTATCAAAGAGTTCTCTAATATTGTGAGAATCATAAGAACTACTTTCAATGCTCATAAGCTGTAAGAAGAATTCCCTTATGAACCTTGATAAAGTTTCATGATCAGAGAAAGAGTTTCCTAAAGAGTCTTTGAGTTCCATAATCGTATTCTTGTTCCTTCTTGCAAGTAAGGAAGCATAGAAGAATTTGTGTTTGAGTCACCATCTCTTAGCCAATTTAAAAGAGCTTTCTACTTCAAAATATAATTTTGCAAATTCAAAGCATCCTGATGAACCTTTAATCTTGCACATTTAGATTGCTTCAAATGATTATCATGAGGGAATTGATAGCATGCCTTTTAAGCCTTACTAAGCAACTGTTGAGTGATCTTAATCTGCCTATTATCAGTATTAAAGAAAGCTTTGAGAGGATATTGAACTAACCAACTTTGGTTAACCAAAGCTCTATCGAGTTTTTTCCTTATAAACATACCGCCATTTTGTTTGTTAGACCAGGTAAATAGCCTCCCCTTGAATCTCAAATCATTAAATTTTTCTTTGTGAACAAATTCAGTTAGCTCACGTCCTGTTACCATATGAAAGCCTAGTCCTCCTTCAACTTCCTAATAAGTGGTAATACAATTGTAATCTCTCATTAACAGCCACGGTTTGCTACTAATAGCTGCAATAGATTGCAATTTTTTCCATAGAGAGGCTCTTTGAAATTGAAAATTGGAAGCATAAATTAATGAAAGATCAAAATTAAAGGAGGCCCCAATTAGCTTGCATCTCAAATAGATGAATTGCTCAGTTTCTGCTACTACCTAGACTGAGATTTTGGCGGAAGCATAAGATCCTTCCTTTGTAATGAGAGGAATGATTTGAAAGCCTGTTAATCTGAAATTGCTGACATTTGAGAGAGTTTTGTTTTAGTTTCGAAAAGCCCTACTAATAGTGGCTTTTTTCCCCAAACACTCTCCTTAACCATTTCTTTTTTAAGAGGTTCATTTAAACCTCTAACATTCCAAACTAGTATCATTAGGGGAAGATACCTAATGAACTTGTTATTAGTCCTTTTCCTTAAAGATCTTGTTTTCGAGTTATTAGAATGTACTGTTGATAAATCAACAAATTTGGCTTCTATCTGTATTACTATACCATCTTATTCCTTCCTCATATTTTGTTTCTCCAAGTCTTAATTATGCTTCTGAATTTCTGAAGTAACTTTAACAAAGGGGACTGAAGGTTTTGTTAGATCAAAGTTGTCTTCCTACATTATTGGAGTTACTATAGATTCAATCTTCTGTGTTGTCTATATTACTGAGTAAGCTGCTTTGGCCCCCTGCTTAAGATTGTATATCTATTCAATTGAATTCACTGGTATTTTAATGAGTGTTTCTTGTATTTTAATGTGTGCTTTATGTATATCATAATTTACTACTAATTTGTCAACAGATATGGCATCTGCCTATTTTGCGCTATCATATTCCACACTTAGTTTCACCACTTCTTCACTATGTTGTATAATTTGAACAACTAGAGGAACATCGTCAATATCTGATATTTTGTCCTGCTTAGATCAACTCCTATATACTAATGGAGTCACCATTGTTTCGATAATATGAGCTTCCTACATAATTGAGAAAACTACCCTCTCCTTGTGCTGAGAATATTCTCCCTGCTTTGAACTCACTGATGGTACTTTATCCTGGATTTCCTAGATAACTAAGAGTGCTACCTTACTGTCATATTCACTCACTACTAAGTCGCCAGTCATAGTTGCAATCAGATTAACAATGACAATATTCTCAGTTTGTACCACACTCGACATTTCCTAGTTGACATTCTCTATTCCTGTTAGGGAAAATGAATTCATATTCTCAGGTGTAGTCATCACAATAGTAAGTTTACTATCACAAGTATCCTTTTACACTTCCAAGTTGTTAGCATTTTCAAAATTCTTCATAACTTCTTCAGCTAAGTCACTCTTAGAGTTCTTAGTAATATGATCCTTATAAGTTCATTATGACTCCTAGTTTTTAAAACATTCCCAGTTGGTTCCAACTTTTCTTCACTAGATTAGGCTTCCATGGGTAGGAAAGAGGCACAACAAATTTTTTAAGCTCAACATCATCACCTAATTTCATGATTGGCAGCTGATCTAGAAGAGCAGTATTTCTTTTCACCTTAATGCAAAGTTTAGCAAAGCATATTCGTTCCATATGTGCAGTTTGAGCATCCATATATAGGGGCTTACCTAGTGAGTTAGCTAGGAAACTTAAGCCTTCTATTGTCCAAAATTTAAGGGACACATTATGGAAATTAACCTACAAAGGAAAAGCATCGATATCTCTATAATGAAACTTAGTACCTGGCCTCCATCTTTGGATGAACCTAGGCTGGCCACTAATATGCTTTAGACTTTATTCGATGATATCTTTTAGATTGCTCTGATTAGTAAATTTTAATAGAAAAGAGTCGCCATCCCTCAACATAACTTTCTCCAGGCCTTTTTTTCCCCTTCCTAGTCGTAGCCCTTGCTTACACCACTAGGAAGGCAAGTCTCTTATTCCAAAAATTCTGACCATAGCAGACGATGAGACATTGGCACCAACTTTAAGGAGATCCATAAGAGGAGTAAGGATTCCTTCCTTTATAACATTTTGAAAATGATTAAGCTACCCCTTGTTACATTGAATCTTCAGTTTAGATCTCCAGGCTCCTCCATTTTCTTAGGACCAGTTCCAACGTAGCATATGCATTTAAGATGCCCCTTATTTTCTGTGCTCTTAGATAAATTGAAAAGACTGGAAATTCTTCCAATGACATATTAGAGGGGGAAGAACCCCCTTATTTTCCATTATCCAGGCCTTTAAAAGGCCTTTGAGGAGAAATGAAATTCAGAAGCTAATTAGTCAGTTGCATTGTTGAAGGATGAAGAACACCAGAAGCGGGAGAGGAAGTTTCCAAAGAAGAAATAGTTAGGGGCAGGATAGTAAAAGAGCTAGTGAGAAGGCAGAGAAAGAGTGAGTATTCTTGGTTCTTCTTACAAATGTTGAAGATGAGACAGGTTGTATACCCATGGATTAAGCATGTGTTAGGGAATGGAGACAAAATATGGGTATGGTTCGATAATTGGACATAATATAGTCCATTTATACAAAGAATTGAAATATCCCAACTTACTAACAATATTCCACTCAACTCCAAAGCATCTTCTCTGATGAATCAAATACATTAGGCAAGCAATTTTAGAGGGTTCAATATAGTAGTGGGATTTCTACCCTAAATCACTCATAGTCATTTGCAGGGCTTAGTATCCTAGCTGCCAAATGCTTCTAAACTTTTTACTAATAAGTCTTGCTATAAGTCTTTGCAACAAGAAGGTAAGAATGTTTCTTGGTCTAATCTTTTATGGAAAGAGTCCCTAAATCAAAAGGCGTCAATATTCACCTGTCTAGTTGTTAAAAACAAGATTCGTACTAAGAATAGATGGTTTAGATGTTATGACCTAATGTGTGTGCTATACAAATAAACTGAAGAAGATAGAGAATACCTATTTTTTCAATGTAGATGCTTAAAAGCAGTATGGAGCAGAATTTTACGTCTACTTTCTAATTGTTGTCCCACTTATGACTAGTTATCCACTCAAAATTGGACCATTTATGTTGATAACCAAAAGAGGTAAGATGCACCAATGTACAAATTTGCCTTCACAACAACTATTCACTACCTATAAAAGGAAATAAACAAGAGAATCTACAGGAATAGGAAGTAAATAAGTCTTACTTAGCTGTAGACATCATCAATTGGAACAGAGCCATTTTGACAGCTAAATTTGATCAGCATTCTTTATCTACAGTAATGAAAACAAGATAGAATGTGTAACACTTGTCATTATATTTCATTTGCTCTTATAATTTAATTTATTTGTGAACTCATTGTAATGTTAAGTTAGCTTTGCTATAGTTAATATAAACCCCTTATTCAATTTTCAAAAAAAAAGTTATTTTTATAATTCCATGGAGAAGATGAAAGAAACAATCAAACTCAATATGAAAAAGGCATTTTTGTACACATCTTATTTTATAATTATCAATAAAAGATGAAAATACTTTACTCTATGTTGTTTGCTACAGGAGCATTTCTGAACTCGAATGTTTATTTAGATAAGATTTTACAAAGAAAGTTGAATTTAATAGAAGAATACAATAACAACTCAGTAAAAGTCCCGCTAATATGTGGGGTATAAGGAGGTCCAATAATATGCAACCTTTCCCTAATTAGTAGAGAGGCCATTTTTTAATAATCCACATGAAAAAAAGAGAAAATAAAATATAATAAAATATATAAAAATAAAAATAGTAG
>JAOQML010000007.1:12377331-12413643 GCA_027568935.1 Erythroxylum urbanii | reverse complement strand
TGTGAGTGATGCATTCCATCTCATGAATACATGAAATATAATGGCAGTTGTGACCGTAGTAGCCACCGAAAGTGAAAGAGCTGAAAGCTCAAAAAGTGAAATGAGCCTCAAGCTCAAATGTGATTAAGAGCCTAAGGCTCACTATGTAAAATGAGCCCTGTATCCCCCAAGCGGATAAGGGATAGTTTAGGCACTCGGTCACAACAAAGTAACAAATGGAAAGTGAGTCTCATGTGCATGGCATATGCATGATATAAATGATTAAATTGTATTGAACGTGAAATGTGAAATGTTGTGAATGTGATGTGAAATGTGAAATGTTGTGAATGTGATTATGTGTTATTTGACTGGGTGAGCCATCGATGATGGTCACTCATTGAGTTCGCAAAACTCACCCAAAATTTACAATTATTTTTCAGGATCAGAAAAATAGTCGTTAGGCCAACAGGAGTATACCTACAACATACAAGTGAAGGATAGAGTTCGGGATCAGTTCGCTTCTGTATTGCATGTCCTTAATTTGTATTGAATTGTTTCTTCTGCACTTTTTGTATAAATTTGTATTCCAAAACAACTAAAGTGGTTTTGTATTTGTAAAAAGGGCCCAAATGGCTATTGAAATTTTTGATGATTGTATTATGTTGATTGAAAATGGTTATGAAACAAAGTGGGCTGATTTGGTTAGGGATTTCTGCACTTTATGTTTGTGGTTTAAAATAAAAGAAAATTTTTATACCGATTTCTGAGTGATTGAGTGCTCTAGCACACCATCCTCGCGAGGCACGAGTTCAGACATCATACATCGATGTCGGGTTTGGATCTTGCGGGATTGGGGTTCTACAAAAGGACTTTTCAAGGTTGTAATATGGGCAAAGGCAAGGTGATATGTGTTTAGGTCAAGTAGCATGAAAGCCATTAAGCTAGTGAAACAAAGCAACACTCATCAAAAACTAGGTACTGTTAGCTATGACGAATGCAACATTTATATTTCACAACCCAATTCAACTCTCACACACTAACCACATGAAGCATATACCAATCAGAGTGAATCCTCATACAATTTATACCAACAATACATTGAAACCACAAGAGTGAACCTTCCAAGCCAACATCTACCTCATATTCAACAAACTCAAATATTACATTTATTACAACTCTAGGAAGATGTATTAATCATGTATAACTTTGCAAACTGATATGCACTTCCTCCTTGATAAATTTATTTTAAAAAAATTTCATTCTTTTTCCTTTTCTTTCTTTTTCCTTTTCTTTCTTTTTTCTTTTCTTTTCTTTTTTAAACATTAAAACAAAATACATTAACATGGAATTTCAATGATAAGATAGAACAAAAGATCCCAACATTAACCAACTCTCACATATGTACACCCCCACACTTAGAATTTTGTACATCCACAAACTCATGAATCATAAATGTTCCATTAGCTTTATGGCTTGGGTAGGACATTTGGCTAGTATAAAGCACGTAATGTGGTTAGTACACAAAGAAAAACTATAAAGCTCAAAAGGGGTTTAACAAGGGAAAAATCATGTCAATAGGGTAGGTTATTTGGCTAATGTAGTTACTGAAAAATAAAGAATGCCTAATCATATCCATATTAATGCATTTGATGAAATGTGGTCTCGAATAGAAATTCAGTGCAAAATCAGGATGTACATGTCATGAAGGTCACACATTATCAAAAGACAATGAGATTGATATGAATGTGTCAATCTAATAAGGCTCAAAATCTCACCGACTTTATCTACCACTAGTCACTATTCTTTTAAAGATAATGCATATCAACTAATCACAAGAGCAAAAGTACATGCCAAAGTTGCTATGAAATTCTCCAATCAATGCACTCTCTAATCATGATTAAATAATCCTACAAGCAATAGAAAATGAGCAAATGTTTCTTTGTTTGTTTTATTCTTTCTCTCGTTTTGATTGAAAACTTAAAAACAAGCAAAAATAAACTAATAAAGAAACACACATGCATAAAAAAATAAATGAGAAAATTTAAAAAAAAAAGAAATTTACTTCCCTTGGGTTACCTCCTAAGAAATGACTTTATTTAGGGTCTCTGGCTCGACTCCATACTTTCCTCACGTGACAAAATTGTGCTCTTCTGGTGGCACATGCGGTTCTTCCACATAAGGTTCTTCAAGATAGGGTCTCAGTTGATGGTCTGTCATATTCAACATCTTCCCTATCCTCTGACTTTCAATATTGACTCAGTCCATGCACTCTAGAAAGATTTGAAATGTCTCTTCACCTTTTTCTTCCTCATTTAATTCCTCCAAGCTACTATGTAAAGGTGAAGAGTTAGTCTCAAAAATAATCATGAACTCAGAAGAACTAACCTCCGAGCTAAATGATATAGCTTTTTCTACCTCGAGCTCCTCCTCAACTTCTTCGACACAAGCAATTCCTTGAGTACTACACTCAAGATTCTCAAGCTCCTCTTCACTCTGTGAAGTTTTCGCGCTAATATCTATCTGGTACTCCTCAGGTTGATATGGTTACGTCTCTTTGCTTAATGATGCTAGGTGGTTGATAGCTTCCATCAGTTGATCTGCCTGGCTTGTCAAGTTTTGGATTATAGAACTTGTTTCCTACTAGAATTGCAAAGTGTTAACAACATACACATTAACTAATTCTTCCAAGGATGTACCTGAGTCTTGATAGGAAGCTTCTGATCTGTAAGGGAATTGTTGTGCTTTCTGTAAAGTATCATAGAAGTAATTCGGTTGATTATCCCATCCATAAAAAAAGTTAGGTTGATCAATCCAAACATTGTTAAAGGATTAAGAATATGAATTAAAGAAAAAATTACTTCCACCCTTATCGATTTTTTTATCACAAACACGAAACAAAAAAATGAAAAGATTACGAAATAACTTAAAAGAAATCAATTACGAACAGATATATACAAAACACCAATTAAAATCACAAATAAAAACTAAACACCGTACTCTCCGGCAACGGTGCCAAAATTGACAAGCGTGTTATAACGCTAGTCAACATAAAATAACTAGACTACTGTTGTAGTAGTGGTGAGTCTAGGTTGATCCCATAGGGATTGTGCGGTTAGCTTATGAAATGAAATTAATTGATATTTAGGAAAAATGGGCGGTTTGGATTTAATAAAAATAAAATAAAATAAACCTAATGAAAACAAATTAAAGAAAACATGTAAAAATGATAAAATTGGAGAATTCAGTAAGGATTCAGTTCTTTGGTTCAATCTCGACCTAAATCTTAATTAAGAATAATTCACTGATTTGTTGTTCTTTTATCTCTCTTAGCAATTATCTGTCGTAGATTAACAACAAGCTCTGTTAATCCCCATTTTTCCTTAGATTCTAGTTAATTACAAAGCGCTCGTTAATTAATCCTAGCTATCGGGAAATCTAGAATAAGCTCTCTAAGTTTATCTGGGCAACTACTTTACGAATCAAAAACATAGACTAATCTAGATAATAATCACATAAGCTCATATTATTTAACCTATGTTACGTTATCTCTAATGATTCAGAGCCATTAATCGTGACACATGAATCGGGAATACAACGATTACGTATTGCATGAGTTTTTTAAAAAAAATTCAATAGAGCATTAAAATCATCATCATTCAAATACCCAATCAATCCACACAGGATAACATAATCAATTTCTAATGAGAGAAGGAAAAAACAAAACAATAAAAAATACACTTATCTCGAGTCGTCGGCATCGATGTCACCTCCAAACCAGTGTCGAGCGTTTAGCCTTCTATGGGTCTCCCAAGAAAAATTTTCAGCCGCCCATAAAAATACCCTAGCCGAAGACCCTCGGTATCCCTTCTTCACAGCACAAGCTCTTTTCTCTACTGTTCACCGACTTGACAAATAAACATTTGGACCACCATCACTATTCACTCTTTCTTTCTTTTCTATCACCTTTTTCTCCCTCACTGTGCTTGATTTGACGACTTAACTTCAATGGACCACACTATTATTCATCTCACTTTTCTTAAAGACCTACATTGTAAAGGTCTACTGCTGCATTTTAAGCAAAACACTCCCTACGTCTACATGAAACGCAGACATTAGATGTCTTGTTGTTTTGGTCATTCTAAGCTTCCCATCTGCTACATGTGTTTTGCTCTCTTATTATTTCTTCATTTTTCCATCAAGCACTTTTAATTCTTCTTCTTTTTATTTTGATTTTATTTTCTTCTTATCTTTTAATTTTCTTATTCTTACTCCATAAAGACAAGCGAAAATTAATCTTCAAAAATTGACCCAAATGTAGTGCTTTCGACTCACTTTAATTTCTTTGCTTCCATTGTACCTAAAATCATATATGAATTAAAGTGAGTATCTTAAGCATTTTCGTATCATTAATCGCTAAGTGTAAATGATTAAATATATCAACAATTAAACATATATCAATAAGGCAAACATACATCACATTTCATATTTCAAGGTTGTTTATACAAGTCACAAATTGCACATATCATATCCATATATTAAAAAAAATCTCATCATAAGTTATTGTTAGTACAGGCCATTCACATATGCTATAAAATTTCTTATTAATACTTACGAATACAACACAAGTTTTACATACAAAATCTTCCAAAAGGTTACTCGTCCTTTTTTGGTCATCGTGATTATCCCAACCTTCAAGACCTACACAGAGGAAAAACCACCATGCTAAGCATATAACTTAGTGGGGAATAATGATGCAAGATGGCGACTACTCACAACAGTCGCCTAATATCAACATCTAAATGATTCATGGCATTTAAGTGATGGAAAATACAATATAAAATAAAAGTCACGAATTATCTTAGCATGCATAACAATATTTGAATATGAAATTCATAGGTTATTCATAATACAATTTTGCATCAGAATAAAACAAATTTCAGAACATCTACAGAATTGCTTGTTAATTTCTTCAGACGTGAGTAACAAGAATAGAACAGAAGATACCTATGATTGGTATCTAACAAAGAGGAAATACCTCTAAAACAGAACAGACATAAGCCTCTAAAACAAAAGACATTGTAGTGTCTCAAAATAGAAGCAGCTGCAGACGCTTCTAAGCATACCTATTTACCCACAACTAAGACTTCGCAGGTTAAAACTAATCATCAGAACATTATAATTACATTTCAGAATCACATTATAGATTAATAAATTCATAACATACAACTCATTCCCTTATGTTTTGCATTATAATTTGAAAACATATATCATGCCAAATCTTAGTTAATATGTTTTATAATCATATTTCTTTTCGATAATACATAAATGAAATCATTAAGGTCTACACAAATTACATACATGATCAGTCTCATCTTACCCTTATAAATGGGTTTGCTAAGTTTCATTGACATCCAAAAAAAGGTTCAGATAAAGTTTGGTAGCATTTGGGTGAGGAAAATTCATGTTTGGGCTAAACACACAGTGAGTGTGAAAAAAGACAACCAAAATAGTCCAGTAGAAAATTACACAATAGTCTCCACTTGTTTCGAAATTTTCAGATGGAAAAAGTTCAACTTAGGCTTCTAGGTCTTCTCAACATTTTTCCCCTATTTCTTTAATTTCCATATCATCAAAGATCAGTCAATTTGGACTTATAAGTTATGCGATAAGCACCACATAACACAAGCTCCTCTAATATAGGGGCAGCATCAGGTCATCATTTTCAATCTTAATTTCCAATACCATAAAGTTAGAATTAGGTCTGTTTCTCTCTAGAAATTTTTATTTCTATGTCTTAAGCTTCATCTCCAATTGGAATCACCCAATTTGGAGGTCTGTAGTCTGAGTTATATCCAAAACAATGGTACTGGTTCAAATGAACCGAGAATCTAAGACAGAATTCTACTAAACGTTACTCTCTTGTCATATTCAATCAATTCTATGAAAAGTAACACCAAAACACGATTCTAGAAACCATTACATGCCAAAATCAATCTTTGTACACATTAAAATATGCACACATACAGAAATTACCTAAGTGTAGTCCCAAACCTTGAAAGTTGTCAATTAGCTCTTCTTCATATCTCAATCCCAATTCCAACCTTAAAATTCCAACCCTTCATAAGCAAAGCAAGAAAAGATGAAAATGAGAAGAAAGTCACTAACTTTTACCTTGATTTTCACCTAGATTAACTTGATTCCTTATGCCAAATGATGTAGTTAAGGAGATGGAATGGAGAGGAGATGAGAAGAGAAAATTCTAAAGTTAAAACCCTACATATACATTCCTCTCCCCTCTCTTGTACTCCCCCTTTTAAGAAGTTTTTAGTCTTAGACATTTTTCAATCCCATCCATTTGATCCTTCTTCTTCCTTTAGTTTCCACATTAGCTTATAAAGTCAACAAGTAATTTCATTCTAGTCCATATTTCACATATCATTATGCACATCCATACTAAAATGAAAAATTACTAATTTATCCTATATTTTAATTTAATTATCATTATGTCCTGTACTAAGCACTCACTTTCATATTCGTTAAAACTCATTACAATACTTTTATGGACATGATACAGTCCGACTAGGGTTTGAGGCCTCACATTTCTCTCCCTTTTATAAGAATTTCATCCTCAAAATTCACATTTGAAGAGAATAATTGAGGATATTAAGTCCTCATAGTCAATTACGGTTCCCACATTGCTTCCTCAATTCCATGGTGTTGCCAGAGTACTTTCGCCAGAGATATTTGTTTATTTCTGAGTTGTCAGAATTCTCTGGCCAAGATAGACACAGGTCTTTCCTCATAAGAAAAATCCAGTTGTACTTGAATTTCTTGGACATGATCTCATAGGGACCAATGTAGCATGGGCTGAGGTTACCTTTCTTCCCAAACCGAAGTACTTTTTTCCAGGGTGATACTTTCAAAAATACCTTATCCCCTACCTAATACTCAATATCCTTCCTTTTTAAATTGGCATAGGACTTTTACCTATCACTGATACTTTTAATCCCCGTTTGATAGTTTGAACTTTTTCCTCAGTATCTTTACAACATCAGGCCTGATAATCTTTTTTCACTTAATTCAGTCTAACAAATAAGAGTTATGCACTTCCTACCATATATTGATTCATAAGGCACCATGTCAATATTAGTTTGATAACTATTATTATAAACAAACTCCGTTAAAAAAAATATTTATCCCAACTTTCAGGGAATTCTATCACACAACCCTGAAGCATATCTTCCTATACCTGAATAAGTAGTTGAGATTGTCCATCTATCTTAGGGTGGAAAGCGGTATTAAAACTAAGTCGAGTACCCAGAGCTATTTGTAGACTTCCCCAGAATTTTGAAGTAAATCAAGGATCATTATAAGAAATAATAGACAATGGTACCCCTATACATTCCTACTATCTCATTAACATATATATCAGCCAGCTTATCCATCTGATAGTTAAGAAGAACGGGTATAAAATGAGCAGACTTGGTGAACTTATCCACAATCACCCATACAACACCATACTTGCTTTGAGTGAGTGGAAGCCCAGTCACAAAATCCTTGGTAATGTAATCCCGTTTCTATTGAGGAATCGGAATAGGATTCAACAAACCAGATGGAACCTAGAGCTTTAACATGCTAAAATGTCAAACATTTGGATACATAATCTACAACATCTCATTTCATACCAGACCACCAGTAATGTTGCTTCAGATCTTGATACATTTTATTTCCACTAGGATTTATTCTGAAGACAATATTACGGGCCTCATACAACAGCTTCTTCTTCAATTCATCGCTAGTCGGTATACACAGCCAATCTTTGTAATACAGATCACCATCTCCTTTCACAAAAAAGTTAGATTATTTACCTTCCTAAGTTGACAAGATAAGTTGTTGCAACTTATCACCAACTTTCTGAGCATCAATGATCTCTTGTCTCAAAGTAGGCCTAGGGTAGGATAGTTCTGTCCATGTGGCTTCAATTGCCTAGAGGCATATGCAACCACTTTACCATCTTGTATAGAATCATAACCCAAACCATTTCTAGATGCATCACTAAACATAATATATTCCTTACCAAAAGTAGATTAAGCTAATATAGGAGCTTTAGTAGGCATTTTTTTTAGTTGATCAAAGCTAGGTTGACATCTAGCAAATCATTCAAACTTCACTCCTTTTCGTAGCAGTTTAGTCAAAGGAGATGTTATCACTGAAAACCCCTTTACAAACAGGCCATAATAACAGGTCAAACCTAGAAAACTTCTCACTTTAGTCACATTTCGTGGCGGCTTCTAGTTAATAATCGTTTCAATCTTACCAGGATCAAATCTAATTCCTTAAGAAGAGACAACATATCCAAGAAAAGATACTTCCTTAAGTTAGAAATCAAACTCACTTAGCTTGGCATACATCTTTTTTTCCCGCATAGTTTGTAACACAATCCGTAGATGTTAAGCACGATCTTGCTCATTCTTGGAATATACCAGAATATCATCAATGAATACCACAACAAGCTGGTCTAATAAGGCCTAAACAACCTATTCATCAAATCCATAAATGTAGTTGACGCATTAGTTAGCCCAAACAGCATCACCAGGAATTCATAGTGTCTATACCAAGTTCTGAATGCAGTTTTCAAAACATCCATATCCTTTACCTAAAGCTGATAATACACTAATCGCATATCTATCTTTGAACATACGTCTACACCTTTTAACTGATCAAACAAACCTTCTATCCTTGGTAGCAGATATTTATTCTTCATTGTAACCTTGTTCAATTGCCTGTAATCAATGCACTTTTGGAGAGTACCATCTTTCTTCTTAAAAAACAAAACCGGTGCTCCCCAAGGTGAGACACTGAGTCGAATAAATCCCTTATCTAGTAACTCTCGCAATTGAACTTTCAACTCCTTTAATTTTGTATGAGCCATCCTGAATGGTGCTCTAGATATAGGAGCAGTACCAGGTACAATCTTAATAGATAGCTTCACTTCCTTTTTAAGAGGAAGCCCAGGTAGTTCTTCAGGAAAAACATCTGAAAATTTATTTACCATCGAAATGTCGTCTAACTGCTCGATGCTTAGATAACCAATCTAAACCCAAAATCAAATCGAATTCACAAAAATACAATTCAATTAGATCTGCTACAAACTCACTACCTTGGATCAAAATAGGACAGTTTCTATAGATGCTATTAACCAACACACTACTACCCAAAGGACTGGTTATATGAATATCGTAATCTAACTGATCTACGTGTATTTTTTAATCAGGAAATTCTCCAAACAAGATATAAGAATGGGTAAATCCATGATCAATCAAAGCATGCATTTCAGAGTTAGAGAGAGAAATAGTACTCAGATGCCTCCTGGTCCTCGCAAACCTTCACAGCATAGGCCCAAGATGTAACAAAAGGTACAACAAGTTGATCAATAGTGTCTGAAACAATACTCAGATTAGGCCTAAATTGGTCAAATCCTCCACAATCCCATCCATATCCTCTATTACCTGTAGGTGCATTAGAAGCTTCCTTGTTGGTTTGTGGCCTGAGACTGATTCATAAGACAATTTGCTACAAAATGATCAGTGATGCCACATCGAAAAAATGCACTCGTAGTCCTCCTACAATTACTCCAATGATATTTAGAGCAATGAGGATACTTCAGTGCACTAAAACCTCAGCTCACGAAGGAACCCCTACCAAAATTAGTCAATGGGTGAAAGCCCTGTTGCCTTCCTCTAGCTACAAATCTTTGGATGGATTCCTTTATAATGGAAGCACCTTCGCTGATGTTTCTCTCTCTTAACTATCTCTTACTTCTCTATGTTGATAGTAGCTTGAATCAGCTAATGATAATTCACTTACCGCAAAAGAGTAAATGTCGCAATATGCTCTTTAATTGATTCATTCAAGCCATCTTCAAACTGTCGACACAAAAAATCCTCAATAAGCATAGGTTCAAGTACATATTTGCTTAGTCGATTGAATTCTCTTTCATACTCAGCAGAGGTTTAGGCAGCTGGGGATACCTCAGAACAAATTTCCACCATTCATAGGTCGCTCCTTGAAGAAGAGAGACAGCACAATGCATCATCTGTTCAGGTGGGCATCTAATTTCATCCAGCTCTCTTTTCACCTTTTCTAACCAGAACTTAACTTTTTTAGATTCATTCAGACGTGTACCAATGAATTCTTTGACACCATCCTTTCGCAACAAATCAATGGGAGCCTTGGGTGCAGTCACTTGGTATAGGAGTTTCATCATATCTTGGGATAATTTTAATAAAGCTTCCCCCTGAGCTGGAGGTGGGGGAAAGGTGGTGCATAATTTTCATGTCCATTTAGCCCAGAGGTTCAGATACAAATGGATAAGATCGCACACGATTGTTACTTTGAGCAGCCTTATCAACAGCCTCATTAGATCTTTCCATACTTGAATCCAGAACCAAAACATAGGACAAACCGCATTAGGCCAAACACAAACTCTTATATGCATGTATCGGCAATATCTAAGCTCTGATTGGGCCAGAATTGTCTAAACCATGCTCTGATACTACCAAATTGTGACACCTCAATACCTTATAGGAGGATATACGGACGCACATAAAACAAACCTAGACAATCCAACAATTCCCAGAGATAAGGCAAACATACATCACATTTCATATTCCAAGGTGGTTTATACAAGTCACAAATTACACATATCATATCCATACATTATAAAAATCTCATCATAAGTTATGGTTAGTAAAGTCCAATCATATATGCTATAAAATTCCTTCGTAATATTTATGAATGCAATACAAGGTTTACATGCAAAATCTTCCAAAAGGTTACTCGGCCTTCTTTGGTCATCGCGGTTGTCCCAACCTTAACCCTGTCTATCAAGACCTACACGGAGGAAAAACCACCATGCTAAGTATATAGCTTAGTGGGAAATAATGATACAAGATGGTGACTACTCGCAGTAGTCACCTAATATCCACATCCAAACGATTCATGATATTTAAGTGATGGAAAATACAATATAAAAAAAAGTCATGAAATAGCTTAATACACATAACAATATTTGAATATGAAATTTAGAGATTATTTAGAATACAATTTTTCATCAAAACAAAACAAATATCAGAACATTTATATAATTGCCTATTAATTTCTTCAGACATAGATAACGGGAATAGAACAAAAGATACCTATGATTGGTATCTACAAAAGAGGCAATAGCCTCTAAAATAGATGAGACGTAAGTTTCTAAAACAAAAGACACTGTAGTGTCTCAAAACAGGAGCAGCTACAAATCCTTCTAGGCATGCCTGTGTACCCATAACTAAGACTTGGTGGGTTAAAACTAATCATTAGAGCATTCTAATTACATTTTAGAATCACATTATAGAATAATAAATTCATAACATACAAAGTCATTCCCTTATGCTTACATTATAATTTGAAAACATTTATCGTGCCCAATCTTATTTAATATGCTTTATGATCATGTTTCTTTTCAATAATACATAAATGAAATCATTAAGGTATACACAAATTACATGCATCATGAGTCTCATATTACCCTTATATAAGTGGCTTTGTTAAGTTTCATGACATCCAAAAATAGGTTCAGATAAAGTTCAGTAGCATCCGGGTGAGGAAAATTCATGTTTGGGCTAAGCACATGGTGGGTCTAAAAATAAACAACCAAAACAGTCCAACATCAAATTACACGATAGTCTCCACTTATTTTGAAATTTTCACATAGAAAATGTTCAACTTAGGCTTTGAGGTCTTCTAAATATTTGTTCCCCTATGCCTCTAATTTCCGTATCATCAAATATCAGGCCATTTTGACTTTTTAGTCATGCGATAAGCACCACACAACACAAGTTGCTCCAATACAAGGACAACATTAGGTCATCATTTTCGATCTCAATTTCCAATATCATAAAGTCAGAATTAGGTCTAATTTGCTCTACATATTTTTAGTTCTATGTCTTACGTTTCATTTCTAATTAGAATCACTCAATTTGGAGGTTTGTAGGCCGAGGTATGGCCAAAACAATAGGACTGGTTTAAGTGAACCGAGAACTTAAGATATAATTCCGCTAAACGTTACTCTCCTTTCATATTCAACCAATTCCATGCAAAGTAACACCAAAATACCATTCCAGCAACCATTCCGTGCCCAAATCAATCTTGGTACACATTAAAATATGCACATATAAGAAATTAACTAAGTGTAGTCCCAAACTTTGAAAGTTGTCAATTAGCTCTTCTTTTAGTACTTTTTCTTTTCTTTTTTAGCTTTATTTGATTCACCAACTAGAAACACCACAAATATATATCTCAATCCAAATTTCAACCTTATAGTTCGAACTCTTCTTAAGCAAAGCAAGAAAAGATGAAGATGAGAAGAAAGCCACTAGCTTTTATCTTGATTTTCACCTAGGATTAGCTTGATTCCTTGTGCAAAATGATGTGATTAAGGAGATGAAATGGAGAGGAGAGCAGATGAGAAAATTTTGGAGTTAAAACCCTACATACACATTCCTGTATCCTCTCTTATACTCCCCTTTTCAAGAAGTTTCTAGTCTTAGACACTTATTTTAATCTCATTGGACCATATGTTGACTTTTGGCAAAATTGCACATTTGGCCCTTCTTCCTTTAGTTTCCACAATGGCTTATAAAGTCATCATTTAATTTCATTCTAATCCATATTTCACATATCAGTATGCATGCCCATACCATAATGAACAAATTACTAATTTACCCCTATCTTTTAAGTTAATTACGACTATCTCCCATACTAAGCACTCACTTTCATATTCATTAACACCCATACATATACATTTATGGACATCACACATTCCTACTAGGGTATAGTTCGGAGCCTCACATACATACACCTTTTATTGAGGACACTTAAACACTTCCTCTATTTTCTATTCTAGAGGGATATTGTGGTACCCAAGTTTGACAAATAAGCTTCGATGACAAATATTTTCTCCTCCATATTCTATTTTCTGGTTTAGAGGAATACTGTGGTACCCTAGTTTGACAAATGTCTCGGTGATAAGTATTTTCTCGTCCATATTCTCCACTCTTGATTCCATTCTAATTATTGGATTCCGCAACCAACTTTGATACCAAAAATGATAAGAACTTTTGCAAAAGGATGTCAATGGAGAAGGAAATAGAGAAATAGATAAATAAACCTAAGTACAGAATGCTATTACTTAAGATTTTATTGATAAGGGAATAATACAGGATGAATAAAGACCACATTTGAGAGGTGACCAACTCTTCCACACGCACAACCAGACTAATTATCCACACCCTTCCTAACTCACGCATGCTTCTATTATACCCAATATTCCTGAGAGAGAATCTGCCAGCGGAGTAATTGGCCATTTCAGAGGATCTTGTTTTGCTCAAGGATTTTAGGAAATGTGGTGTTGTCCATTTCAATGACAAAATAGTATTGAATGAGGGGGAAAGAGAACTTTTCCACCTGCCGCTTCATTACTCTATATGTTACTAGCATTTTAACAGAAAAACAGAACCTTTAGCCTGCAGACTTGACATTGTGCCAACTGTTGGTTATTTCTTCTCTCCTTTCATATTGTATACGAATAGGAGGCTTAACATAATGTTTGTGCATGAGAAATAGAAAAGGGTACAATACTAGTAGTAAAGCGTTATGTCTCTCGTCCTTTCTTTCTTCATGATAAACTACCACGAGTGAAAAGCTACAAATCAATGTGGCACTTGAACGTAAATGTACAAATTAAGTATAAGCAAAAAGTATTGATATGAAGTGAACATTAATTACAAAACTTTTAAAGAAATTATGCAATGAACCCTCGTCTCAGGTAGAATGTTTGCTTCCAAATTCCAATCCTCTAGTGATAACTACGTGAACAACCATAATAATAAAACTAAAAGCAGAAGAAGAAGCTTGAAAAAGGGTGCATGTGGATCCATTGCATAGCATTGCAACAGAGATCCCAAAGCATTTTCAGTGTTCAACGTTTTCTTCTACCTCTGCAAGTAAATTAACATCAAGATCAAGTGAGTCCTTAAAATGGTTTCAAAAGAAACAAATTCGCTTACTTGGAAGAACGTAAATCTCATTACATGTACAAGGATTAACGGCAAACATCATTTGAGCACCAAATCCATTTCATGTCAAATGACTCCATTCTAGGTCTGGACAGGTTATGTACGAGGATTTGACGGTGGATCATCCTTCCAACCCTTTGAGAGAAGATCATAGTTGATTGATGCAAGCTGTGAGAGGTTCTAGATTCACAAGGACACACAAAAATGAGTATCACGCGCCAGAAGATAATGACTTGTAGATTCCACAATAGTAAACAGTAGTAAGATGTGCAAAGTTAGCAATTATTAATGCATCTTGCACGAATCATATAGCAGGAATCCAAAAGTCTATTGTCTTCCACTTCCTAGCCAAAGAAATGTATCCAAGAGAGACACTTGCATAATACTTTTAACAAAGGAAATATAAAACATTCCAATTTAATAAAATAGCAATAACGTCACATCTGGAATAATCAATATTTTTACTACCACAACAAACTTTCGGCCATTGAGAAACATCTAACTCAATCCTAAGTGCAACACATCAACATAAGCATTTTTGAATCATGAACTTCATTTTCTCTGTGTAAATGCCAGTCACTTCCATAATTCATTACGCTCAAGAGTCCCTATGGAACCAAATAATTCAATGACCAAATAAATTTGAAGTGTTAATATGAAAATAGAATCGTGGGAGGAAAATTCTACACACAACCCCAACTGCAGCATTTGACTTGGAGATAAATGGACTTAAATTGCTAAGGTAGAGAAGTACCTTGAATGAGAAATTACTAAAGGAATAATTGACAGATGAACCAGAATCAAACTCAGCAAGTCCCCCAAATTCATCTCCCTGTATATATCATTTGTTACCGGGAGTTAAGGTTGAATTCAGTAAGCTGAAATGTATTGTATCACATTCAATGAACATTCTGTTATAAAGTACCACTTCTTCATGGCGGTTGCTTAGGCAACTACTGCTCCCACTTAAGCTGTCAGCATCACTTGAGTCCTCAAATTCACTAGCTGGATAAGCATGGTCATCTGAAGTGTTCCATGAGTAGCGACTAGTAAAATAACTTGTATCAAATGCACTCTCTGAACTGGGAATGAACGCAGCCTGGTGCACACACATTGAAAAAGCAGGTCAACCTACAACAGATGCATTAATGGATCGCATGACAGCATAAATTATAATGGAACTGGAATTCATACCTTTTGCCGGGCAAGTGTATCCCAGTTGATATCTTTGAAGAACAAATGCTCCTTCACCTGGATCACATTAACTCATGTTTTCATTATTGTATTATCACCAAAATAACCCAAAAAATGCCTAAAATTGAACAAAGCAAATTTTAGATACTAGAAAGAAACCTCTGATGCTCCTCTGGCGCCAAGTCTTTGATGAGGATCTTCTGTTAATAATCTGAACATTGAGTATATTAGTAGCTCTTGATTAGTTATCATCCATTTTGTGACAAAAATACCTCAGATGATAATTTATATAATACATTCACAGTAATTTATATAACACATTCACAGTAATTCTATTAACATAATCAGACATATGATTAACAACTTCCTTACCTATCAATCAGGTCCTTTGCTTCAACACTCATTTCTTGAGGCACTCGGGGCCAAGGTATCTTACGGTTGAGGATATTATCAAATATTATCTAAAATAAACATGAAAAATAAGAAAACAGCAAAGTAGTATTAATTTACACTAAAAAGACAAACTTGTAGAGAATGATATTATTTGACACACTAATTTTCATCAAAGGAAAAAAGAAAGTAACAATGTCCAAAGGACAAGGGAATTGGGTCTTTTAACACCTATAAATTTCTAACAAGAGATTCTAGAGAGAGCAAATCTTTCGGTTGCTAGTATTAGAGCTTTATAGTTTAATATTCATTGCTTTAATACATTGTTTCACATTAAGAAAGGAGTTCTTATTGATTGAACTTAATTTTGTTGATTATGATGTTGGCTATATCTTTAAAAATGAGTTGAATTCTACAAGCTTTTAGTGGTAACCCACAAAGAGAGGACTATGAATTCAAAGTTCTTGCTTTTGCCATTTAAATATATAATTTTATCATATATCAACTTCTACTCAATAACTAAATTAATCAAAAATTAACTACGAACCATATTTAAAAATTAAATATTCAATAATAACATTAAAAATATATAAACAATATTCCCTGACCACATGCATTCACTGTGACAATAACACTAGATGTGTGATCCAAAAGGTTGAAATTACATACTTTTGATTCTCAGTTATTCCTCGCAAATTAATTCAGCATCTTACAAACAAACAAGAAACCTTGATTCTCATAAGTACAATATTTGTTTAACTATTAAAATGTATCTTTCATTATGTCAAAATTTTTCATTGTCGTAATATTAAATAACATTTTATGTTTTTAAAAGGATTGTGATACATGTTAAATTGGCTGGGGACAAACATCGAAGCCTCAATACTCATACAATTCTATAGCGTTTTATTAAATGAACACAATTGTTAGAGTGCCAACATAGCCACTTGACATTGGAGCAATTGTTTGAACCATTAGAGGTTGTTAGTGTTTGTTATGCCTCAACCGATTATATATGTCTGGTGCCTAACAAATTAAAGTTGAACAATAACCAACTTCTAAAATTTCTGTCTTTAGTTCTCTTTCTTCTCCGTTCTCGAATTCTCTGCCACTGAAGTTAGGAAAATCATTATATTCCATATCAGAGCGGCAGTCTTGGTGTAGAAAATTGTTGAGTGAAAGATTTTATTTGATTAAAGGATTCATCATGGCAGAGAGTACGAGGGGCCAAGAATTCAAGAGATCAGAGGATCCTTTTTGCTATCAAATGAAGGAAATGCAGGAGACTTAGTCTTAAGTTGCAGGAATCACATATTAGATAAGAGGAAGAAGATGAGTGACTTAAAAGAAATGTTACAACAACTCATGCTAAGTTGAAACTCACCTACAAAAGCTTAATCTCCAAAAAGAAGTCAGACGGAGGGAAGGAATCATCCCACGTTGCAACATAGTTGTCAAGAAAAAATTCACCATTACATGGCCCCTACTTGTTTTAGTAAGGTGAATTTTTACACATTTGACAGTAATGATGTCCATAATTGGATTTTCGATGCAGAAAATTTTCAATATAGATTGAACACCTCCTAACATGAAAATAAAGATTGTTGCAGTTCATACAGAGGGTGTTGCAGCTGAGTGACGTCAAATATTTCCTAAACATGAACTAATTGTGGAGGAGTCGAGCTAGAGAGAATATATCATGGCATTAACTCAGAGGTTTTGGGAGGAGGCCTGCGAAGATCCAATGGGAGATTTCTAACAATTACAACAGACTAGGATGACAAAAAGTACTGTGAACTTTGACAGGTATTCTAATAAATTACAAATGTCTGAACCTTGGATGCCACATCAAGTTTTCAAAGTCTAATGAATGATGTGTTTAGACCAGACTTAAAGAAGTTCACTGTCCTTTTTTATGACAGGTTAGTCGACAGTCATTCATTTGGAGATCACTTTAAACATCTCAGAGTTGGTCTGAAAGATAGGCAACATCAGTTTTTAGCAAAGGACAACAACTGCATTTTTGGGGCCCTACAGATTGACTATTTGGTATATTATTTCAACAAATGAAATAGCTACTGACCCTAAGAAAATCAAGTCGTAGCTAAATGGCCTACACCTCAGAATGTTAGAGAATTGAGAGGATTATTGGACTTGGCTGGCTACTACAAACGATTCATCCATCAATATACTATGAGCAAGCCATTGACTGACCTTCTTAGGAAAGTCAATGCACAGCCTCCCAACATTCGACCCTATAGGTACCCTTATTTGAGAAAGAAGTGGCTGACTTGCTGTCCAAAGGCTTTATAAGGCCAAGTTTGAGTCCGTTTGCAAGTTCAGTGCTCTTGGTAAAGAAAAAAGATGGTTCATGGCGGATGTGCATTGACTATAGGGAGCTCAATCACATTACAGTGCCTAATAAGTATCCTATACCTAATGTGGATGAGTTACTTGATGAGCTGAATGGTGCCGCTTATTTTTCAAAGATTGATCTCCGCTCTAGTTATCATCAAATTCGAGTGCAACAAGAAGATGTTCACAAAACAGCCTTCCAAACTCATTCTGGTCATTATGAATTTATTATGATGTCCTTTGGCCTCACCAATGCACCCTCGACCTTTCAGAAGATAATGAATGACCTTTTTCATCCTTATTTAAGGCGTTTTGTTTGAGTTTTCTTTGATGATATCCTTGTCTATAGTCCCTCTCTTCATTTTCATGAATTTCACTTAAGAGCTGGTTTTTAAATTACTACGCACTTATAATTTTTTCTCAAATGCAAAAAAATGTTTATTTTCTCTCCAACAAGTGAATTTTTTGGGGCATATAGTATCTCATGAAAGACTGAGTGTTGATTATGAGAAAACTGATGCTGTAAAACAATGGCCCTCTCCCACAACTATTAAGGAGCTCTGAGGATTTCTTGGTCTCACAGGGTACTGTAGGAGATTTGTACAAAATTATGGTGTTATTCCCAAGCCACTCACTGATCTCACTAAGAAAGATGCCTTTTGTTGGAATGATAATGCCGAAGCGGCCTTTCAGAAGCTTAAGGAAGCACTAACGACGGTACCAGTTCTAAAGTTACCTAATTTTTCTTTATCCTTTACTATTGAGTGTGGTGCCTCTATGAAAGGAGTTGGTGCTGTATTGATGCAACAGAATCATCCTATAGCTTACTTCAGCAAAGGATTCTCCAATGGCAACCTATACAAGTCAACCTATGAACGAGAATTGTTGGCTTTGGTTCTTGCTATACAAAAGTGGAAACATTATTTACTTGGCAGGCATTTTTATGTTACGACTGATCACAGCAATCTTAAACACTTGCTTGAGCAGCGGATTTCTATACACTCTAATTTGTAGGAAGCTTATTTGCTGGATAATTACACTAAGAGTCTCATAACTGACCTGCAAAAAGATTCATCTTTCACACTTTAATTTTCAGTGGTCAGCCAATAAACTCTTTTATAAAGGCAAGTTGGTTATTCCTTCTATTTCTCACTTAAGGGCTACTTTGTTAGCCGAGGCACATGAGACTCCTCTAGTGGTCATGGAGGTTATTTGAAGACATTAAAGAGGTTCTCGGATCAGTTTCTATTGGCCTCACATGAAGAGGAATGTCAAACTTCATGTTCAACAATGTTTGATTTGCCAACGAAACAAGTATGAAACCCTCACATCCGCAGGTTTGTTGCAGCCTCTGCCTATTCCGAAGAGGATTTGGGAAGATATCTCAATGGATTATGTGGTTGGCTTGCCCAAGTCTAATGGGGTTGACACTATTCTAGTAGTGGTTGACTGCTTGAGTAAGTATGGCCATTTTTTAACTCTCTACCGTCCATTTATAGAAAAAACAGTGGCTGGAGTCTTTGAAAAGAAGTTGTACACTTGCATGGCCTGCCTCGTTCGATAATTTCAGATAGGGATCCCATTTTCTTAAGCTCTTTCTGGCAGGAATTATTTCACCTTAGCCAAACCAAGTTGAGGATGAGCACTTCCTATCATCCTCAAACAGATGGTCAAACGGATGGTCAAACGGAGGTGGTTAACAGGTGTTTGGAAGCTTACCTATGATGCTTTGCACATGAAAAACCAAAGAAATGGAATTTTTTTATGCTGGGCAGAATATTCATACAACACTGCTTTTCATGTTTCCACTAGTACAACACCTTTCAAGATTATCTATGGTAGGGATCCTCCACCGCATCCTTTCATGAAGGGTGAAACATCAAATGCTGACCTAGAAGACCACCTGTTGCTTCGAGATGCTATGCTGAAACTTTTGAAAAAAAATCTCACTAAAGTGCAGTCTCGCATGAAGGCTCAACAAGACAAGCACCGACGAGAGCTTTCCTTTGACATTGGAGATTATGTATGGCTGCAAATCCAACCTTTCAGACAGAAATCACTCTCCAATCGACATTTTGACATGCTTTGTCCTAGGTCCTTTGGGCCGTACCAGGTCCTAAAGAAGATCGGTACTGTGGCCTATGAGTTGGAGCTACCACCAGTTGCAAAAATCCATACCATCTTCCACGTTTCATTGTTGCAACCTGCACATGGGATTTTGCCTCCAACTTCACCAGCTCCTCTTCCAATTTCAGATGACTAGGAACTCTTAGTACAGCCTAATCGTGTGCTAGAACACCGTTGGACTGCTCAACAGAATTAGGAATTACTTCTTGTTTGGAAAGGACGTCCACTTGAAGAGTCAACTTGGGAAGATTATTATCTTGTTGCTGAACAATTTCCTCATTTTCACCTTGAGAACAAGGTGTCTTTCCAAGAAGGGAGAAATGATAAGCCCATACTTACACATCAGAGGAAGAAAAGGTCACGTGTGTCAAGCATCTGATTTTATCTTATCTACCAGCACCTGATTTTATCTTCTTATCTGCAGAATTTGTTTTCAATTTATTATGTCATTTGTTTTATGTGTTCCCATTAAGTAGGAGCTTAGTGAGTAGTGATTTGGTACTGATTATTTTTAATAAATCCAGATATGTTACTCCTGGATCTCAGACTCTGTTAACTAGTTTTTAGGGAGTCATGGGTTAATCCTATCCTATAAATAGCTATGGCCAGTATGTAGTACTTATCAAAAATCAATTCAAGTATTTCATTCTTGGAGATTCTCCCTTGGCTATTAATTCTTCTTCGAGTGAGATCCTAGCTCTTAGAAAATTATTAGGTTTTTCCTAATATTGACCTTTTACTTCCAGCCCTCTGTCAAGGTGTTGCCAACTTCAAAAGGGAATTCAATAATTTCAGTGATGGTAGACAGATTTAGTAAGTATGCACATTTCATGGCCCTTAAAACATCCCTAAAAAGTAGAAGTTATAGCTCATATTTTTCTCCAATGTTTTAAGTTACATGGAATGCCTGAAACTATCACAAGCAACAGGGATCCTATTTCAAGAGTTCTTTTTGGCAAGAATTTTACAAGTTGCAGGGTGGGGGACCTGAAACGTCTTCAGCTTACCGCCCACAGACGGATGGACAAGTAGAAGTCTTCAACAAGACACTTGAAACATATTCAGGGTGTATGATAGGTAATTACACCACAGAATAGTCTTGATGGCCCCCTTCAGCTAAGTGGTAGTATAACACCACACACCATTTAACCCTCAATATGCCACCATTGGGAGTTCTATACAGATATCCTCCCCCTTTGCATGTACCTACTTTGCAGATAATTCTAAGCTACTGGCAGTTGATCAAGCATTGAAAAACAGGGAGGCAACCCTACAAGTGATCAATTTCCATCTCAAATGGTCTAAAAAGAGAATACAACAAGAAGCAAATAGGAACAAGCTGGCTAGGGAGTATCAAATTGTTGATCAAGTGTATGTCAAGCTACAACTAAATAGACAAGAGACTAGAAAAAAGAAGGAACCAAAGGCTATCTCCATTGTTCTATGTCCCTTTAAACATAATTAACAGAACTGGGAAAGTGGCCCACAAATTGAAGTTTTTGATAGACACTCTAATTCGTAATGTTTTCCAAATCTCTCAATTAAAGAAACATATGGCACTAGCCACTCCCATTACTGCTATCCTACCTATTGAACTCTTTGCTGAAAACAAAATTCCTATGGCCATTTTCGAGCAACGACTGACAAAGAGATAGTATTAGCTCACCACTCAAGCCTTGATTCAATGATCTGGAGAGTCACCTTTTAATGCCACATGGTAGTTTCTATATGACAATCAACAATATTTCCTCCTAACCTTGTGGGGAAGGATTCTCTGCTAGGACTTGGCTACCAAAAGAAAATATTGAAGCCTCGATACTCATATAATAGAATAGCATTTTATTAAATAAACACAGTTGTCAATACACCAACATGGCCACCTGCTATTGGAGCAGTGATTTTAACTGTTAGAGGTTGCTAGTGTTTGTTGTGCCTCCAACATAAATATTCTTGTTAAGGGTGCATAACAAATTCAAGCTGAATGATAACTAATTTCTCCACTTTTTTCTTTCCTAGTTCTTGAATTCTCTGTAATTAAAGTTAGGAAAATCATCACTAAAAGATTGATGTTTCCAAAATTTTACCAAAGGGATTACACGGGAATGCATTAATCTTCCTTCACCATAATTCTTATAAGATTTACACTATATCAACCTGAACAAAATTATTTCTATATTTATTTAAGTTTATATTGAAGTCATTTTGAGAGAAAATTTATCCAATAATTTATTCATAGAGATTGCAAAGGTAATTTTTCCATTGAAGTTACAGATAAAATCAGTAGCGTATATTTCATATTAATATACACAATTATAAGATGTTTATCAAAGCTTTTATCAAATGCATCGCATGTAATGAAAATGCCAATTATTGACAAAGTGATGACAATATTGACCAAATTTCTTCCTTGAACTGACTTTTATTCATCATCTCTTCTCAAATGTCCAGGAGTAGTCAAATTGATCAATCATCATATTTAAGCCATGGCAAATACAACAAATCCAAGAAAAGGGTATCACAGCCAAAGAACTTCAAATCAAACAATTAAAAGAATTTCCCACTAGCAACAAAGATACATAGAGCATACAATGTAATAGGAGACAACAAATGAGATTAAAAGAACTCAAAAACAAAGCATTAGAACAAACATTATACACCTTTTAACTCCATAAATACTATGTGCATTGCACTACTTGGTCAATGTTCAAATTACAGAGTACTTGAAGCCATCAAATAAAAGAGCCATGATCATAAAAAATATGGAAAGCACAAAAAGCAAACAGTCATCAATTCCCAAGTTGCAGAGTCCATAGAAGCCAAAATTTTTTGAATTTGAGTAGGGTCAGATAAAAAGATACCTGAGGATGCTCTGCATTAAAGGGTGGAATACCAACAATCATTTCAAATAAAATGACACCCACAGACCACCAATCTGCAGTAGCACCTGAGAAATTTTGCACAGATAGTTTAATCTTCATGGGCAACATAGTTATTCCAAAGAAAGAGAGAAGTAAACACCAATGGGAAAATAAAAAATCTTGTCAAACTAGGAAGAAGAAGAAGAAGAAGACACAAAGAAAGTATCAAGGATTCAAAGTTGAAACCAACCACCAATCTAAAAATGTAACAAGTGCATTGAAGGTTAATAATACATTGGAGCTTACTTTACTTTGTAAAATAGATTCTTGCATGACTCCCAGAAGTTGCTAACTTCTGGGATGGCACAAAAGTTCAACACAATGCTGGATAACAAGTATGATACGAGTATAGTGATCTAAACAGGAAGATGGTACAAACCATGTCCTGTGCCCAAAAGTATCTCTGGTGCCAAATAATCAGGTGTACCCACAGCAGAACGTTTTTTCCGCCGTTCTTCCTGATGCTCCACAGCAGAAAATAATGGTTCATCATCCTCAAGCATGGATGTCCCACTAACTGCTGGTCCAGATAAGTCATCAGTGCTGTTGATGAGACCAACCTTGGAAAGGCCAAAGTCTGTTAACTGTCAAGTAAAATCAGAGACTCTTTTAGTTTATCCAATATGGAATGGAAACACCTACCAATGGCTATGTGATGAGCAAAAGGGAATCAAACCCAAACTTTGACAATAAGCCTAAAGAGCTAACAAGTCTTCTCCTTGAATAATTCTTTTTCCAAAGGGTATGTAATTTCAGAACCAGAATACTTGCAAACTTCTTCACTGCATCTACTATTTTGTAATTCTTCACAGCATCTTAAACCTTCCATTACCAGATCCAAAGCACAAGAATGGATGATGCAACTTCAAATCTCTCTGATCCGCTTTCTTACCTATGTAATAACTCATTCTTATATACAATCCCGCATTAACCATCAGTTCCACAATCTTTATTGCAGGCTGACTCAACTTAAAATCTCAAAAATCGTAACATGTCTGTCATCAGCAAAAACCTATAATTCAATCTTGTCTTGATCTTCTCCCAAATACATGAACTTAAAGAAACTATAGAATTCAAATACAAGAAGAAAAAGCGATCAAACATTGAAAGGTTCACAACAAAAGCTTTCATAGGAAGCACAGATTCATAAGATCTCTATAAGCAATATAAATCCATAAAATAGTAACCAAGTAAAGTCTGAATGGAAAGAAAAGAATAAATGATAATGAAGGTGCTCAAAGGTCTTACATATGAGGAATAAAAATTAAAGCAAAACAAAGTGGTCAGACCAAGCATCAGGTACAACATACGAATTTACATCATACAAATCACAGTTCAAAGCCATTCCTTTTCATCAATGCTTAACTATGTCCTAAACATTAGCCGGAAGAAATTGGCTCTTCACCAAGAGCCAAAGACTGCTTCTACTCCAACCCAAGGCCAAGAGCGAATATACTTTCTTTGGGCAACGTAAAACAATTGGAAGATACCACAAAAAGTAAGAAATTACCTTAATATGGCCATCATGTGCAATCAACAAATTATCAGGCTTCAAATCACGGTGAACCACCCTCAATGAATGTAGATATTCCAACGCAAGAACCTTAAGAGTAGATATACAGAATTAGAAATAAAAATGAGGCACTAAAATGTCCGTCAAGGGAATAAAGAACTTACAACTTCTGCAATGTATACACGAGCAACATCTTCATCTAAACAACCCAAATTTCTCAGCAATGAATAAAGATCTCCTCCATTCAAATACTCCATGACAAGATATAAGTTCTCACGACAAGTAAATGAATAAAAGAAACGGACCTGCCAATGTTCACATTTAAGTTAGAATGGAAAAAGAAGTTCTCACAGCATGCTACAAATTTTGAAAGCTAGACCTGCTCACCACAAACGGATTGCGAACTGAAATTAAAATGTCCCTTTCTGCTAGTATACTTTCAACAGCATTCTTACGGATCATATCAGCCTTTTTCAGAACCTGTCGACAAGCAAGAAGGACAAAATTAAGACCTAATCCTTTTGCTTCTAGGTCAAACAAAGCAGTCACAAGATAATCATGAGCTGCAACCAATCAAGTTCATATTGCTTGCAAATGCAGTACTGTATACTTCGGAATTACAGGAAGTTATCAAGAGCTAGCTTCAAAGACCAAATGATGTTATTAAAGTCTCCTTAACTAAATGGCATCTTCAAGTTGAGCCTAAAGCCTATAGATAGTTCCATAATTTATGACTGAATCTTAGGACCAACACTCAGCTCAAGCTACAAATAACGCAGTCCTCTTTTCTCAGGACAATGATAGTTTTGCATGAGCTAACAGCCCTATACTGAGAAGACAAAACTGTGAAGACCTAACTTGAAGGTTGAAAATTCAATGTCAATTTAATATTGGCATCTCAGATTCCACAGAGCTGAAACCTGCATCAATTTCCATATTTGCGGACTTCTTTAATGTCGTGGGGACTATAGATAGTGTATGATATCCACACGTATCTTGCAGCGTGGCCAAGATAGGTGATCAGATCTAAGCTCTTTATTTAAAGTTACATTACATTTGTAACAGCAATGGCCCAGACCTGAAAATTGTGGGTGCACATCTCATCTCATACTTTAACTTCTAAATCAAAAGTTTCTTCTAGTATGAGATTAATGTTCCAAAGAGGCATAGGGCTTTGGTTTAACAGTATAACAACCAATTAGATTCTAGTTATTGTAGAAACTCTCCCAATAGTCTCTCTAGAACAAAACAATTTCAACACCCTTTCAGTTAGATCCTCACCAATACAACTTCTAGTATTATATAAGCAATAAAAATTTGTCATGCATAAGGCATTGAAAAGGCTTCTCTGTCTATCCAGATTTACCATGTTGATGTAACAATATATGTGGCATTCCAGAATCAGGAATATAGAAATTTTTTCTAGGCAAAGATCCCTACAAAACTAAGTAATATATCTACTACATCTCACAATATTGACCAAATTTCTTAGCTCAAATTCTTTCTCATTTTAAAATTATCCATCTTCAAAGAAGATTTTTTCAATCTCCAAGCAGATTCTTAATAGAAAGCTCCTCAAATAATGTCTTACCAACAAGTTCCCCTTCAAATTTGTCCTCTCAAAGGCACAATTTTACACCAACAGACCTAAAGCATCAAGCATTTGCAACATTCCAGCCCAACATCTTACGAATGTTGAATTCCCAATCATATTATGACCACTCCATCAGATAATTGCTAGTCCACTTAGTATCTTTTTAATCTTGAAAGACAGATAAAATTCGAAATTTAATTGGTAATACCTGAATTAGGTAGTGATTCTAGAGCATACCTTTTAAGTTGATCTCGTTTGTCAATGTATAAATATAGTTTACCGATTAAGGTACAACTTTTCTGTTAGAATAAGAAGTATAAAACTACAGGGAGAGTTAATCCAAGCAAAGTAATACGGGAGAAAAGGGAGCACAAAGGCCTCAAATGATCACGGAAACTGTTGAGAAATACGAACTTGTTATCACTAAAAGTTATACGTAATTAAGGTCTTCGTAGAACCACATGGAGAACAAGGAATTCATAAACAAAACCCAAATAGTTTTCAGTACATTCAGATGATTTAAATCAAAATAATTGAGTTGAGTTGAGTTGAGTTGGATATTAAAGAGTAAATATATTCCTGGAAATTCACAAGCCAATCAGCTTAATTGTTTTGTATCAGTACACGGCAAAATGATTATTAGAGTATCAGTCAAAAGAAGTCCAATCTTGGTGTTGAATAATATCAAAGCAGAAAACTATACAAATCAACCACTATTCTAGAAGTATTTTTTCGACACATGATAACATAGCTCCATTACCTGAACTACAATAAATTACAACAAACTCAAAAAAGATATCTTGATATGCATTCAAATGGCAGATCGACCAGCCAATCCAAAAAAGGAAAAAAAAGGAAAATGAAAAGCTCTTAAAATAATGATAAGCAGAGCACCAAATCTTGATACCTTTATGGCAAAAAGGTCTCCAGTTATTCTCTTTTTAGCCAAGAAAACCCGTCCAAATGCACCACGGCTGATTGGTTTTATTATCTCAAAGTCATCTATGGAGGTTCGGTCCTTTGAGGAATGTATGGGGCTTGTTCTCAAACTCCGTACCACATCATCTTCCAACGGGGTATCTTCATCAATTACAGTGCTTCTAATATCAACCTTTTCATCATCTACTAACTCACAAAGCTGAAAGTACTTCTCCCTACAGAAGCAGAGATATGTGAGACACATAGCTAAAACAATTTTGAATAGCTCAGCATACTTAAAACAAAAACAGCATCATGTAACTTTCAGTGCAACTGATATAATGTTATAAGCAATTTCTTTTAGTGGAGACATAATACATAAACTTCATGTTATAAGCAATGTCCCTTGAAAGCTTTTCCTGAAACTATGAAAAACAATATAAACACGTTACTTACCGGATAAGCTTCTCAATGCGCGCTCCAAAAGTCTCCACTGTAAGTGCATCAAACTTCCTCCGTTCAACAACCACCCTCAAGTCTTCAAGACAAGATAGTAAATATGGCCCAGAACGATCATCATCTAAAGGGGCATTTGCCAAACATCTTGCGATATCAGCAAGTTCATTGATCTACATAGTGGACCAGGAATTTTAGTTTCTAGACAGTAATGATCTGTCCCAAGATACAAAGTCTGTTTCCCTCCAATGCAAGCATGTGGGAACAGAGTTAGCTACTTAAAACTGCATTAAAGTTGCATCTTCTAGGTTCATAGAATAACATATTTATGAAAATAAATTGCATAGTCGAAGTAAAGCATGACAAATATATTAGAAAAAAATTAAGGTTAAAAAGAGATTGCACAACTATGTTGCTGTCTCGGTCACTAAAGTAGACCTTTGCCTAGACATAATACATAATAAAGTTGTGGAAGTGGAACATTCCAAAGCAAAGTGCTTAGAGTTCCTTCATATATAGGAAAGATGAATATACAATTCGAATCAGTAAACTCTGAAAGGCCCTTACCATTTGACCCGAAAAACAGAAAGAAAAAAAACAACGAAATTTATTAGACTGGCACCTGCGGGAGATCTTCATTCTCAGAGAAAGCACCCTTTCCTGCCAAGAGTGAGTCTATCTGACTGGTCCTCGGAGTCAATAATGGAGATCTTGGAGTCACGCTACCAGCAGAAGAGGTTGCCATTCCTTGATCAGATTTTGGACCAAAACGCGTTTTACATGACATGACAGGTAAACCTCTCAGGTCATCCATGAAAACAGAATTATCTGTTTCTGTGAAACAGTCGAGCATATCCTCAGAGCCTCTTCTCGACCAATCACTGAGTTTTGGTGAAAGCACCTCTGAATCTTCAGTCACACTGGAATTTGATACTTTTGCAACATCTGGGCTCCCTACAGCATTTTGGATATCTTTTTGTGTACATGACTCTATCATCTTCTCAAGAGTTTCAGATATTCTTGCAAGACGCTCATTCAAACTAATACCTTTCTGATCACATCGGTCAGCAATTGCACAAATCCTTGAATGCTCTTCAACATGTGAAGTTGGAACTTCCTCCTCACATATCCGACATATTATAGAACTGTCCTCAGCAATGTTCTGTTGATCTCCCCAGAAACCCCAAGAAGCTCTGTTTTGGTGCCTTGTAGGATGCTCATGTGAATGTTTGGGAGCAGGAAGCTCTGCTGGCCTTGCAGAAGTCAGATTGACATCAGAAATATCACTCCTGTTATTCAAAGTTTGCAAAGATTCAGCCTTAATGTCACTGTGCTCCTTTGAAGAAGCAATTTCCTTCATGATTTTCACTGGAATTCCACTAGGAGATGGGAGTTTCTTCCAAGAAGAGATACGATCCCGGCTTAAAGGAGATTCAACATGCTTTGAAGTTCCATCTTCAAGTGAAACTGAATTTCCTGGTTCCATAACCTGGTCTCTGCTCCAATCAAAACCACGCTGCTCTTGACTATAAGATTTCCTTATAGCATCCGCTTTCAATGCCTTTGCAGCAGCACAACTTTTTCCATCCCTCCCAATTGTCGGAAGAATCCGTTTATCTGCAGATTGAATAACAGAATGAAGAAGCCTAGATTGACGAAGCTGAAACACATTCTCATCGTCGGGTAATCCACTTTCCTTGTGGAATTGCAACAACCTGGTACACCGAGTAAGAATGAAAAGCATTCGAGTGTAGAGTTGTTTCAATATTCCAGGGGGATGTTCTTGGCGCTTATCATCCAATTCTTGGACTATTCCCTCACATTGAAGCCAAAACTCTCCAGGTGATGTCATGGCACAACCCCGAGCCAAAACCAGCAAATCTTCAATGGTTTCCTGCAACTCAGGATGAGTATCAGAATTCTTCTCAAGAACTCCAACCAGATCTGCTGCGAAAATAGCCAGATCAGAATTCACTTCTTCTTTTGCTTTGTCAAACTTTGCCCGTATAACAACCAAGACTTCCTGTACCAGAAAATGATGAGGAAGACATGTAACTACCCGAAACACAACCAAAGATCAGAGGATGTAATGTAATATGCAAGTTACCTCTAAGTTGTTCACTCTACGAGGCTTCCAAAAAGGGAAGGGTCGTACACCTTTTGAATTGAGTTCGTGGGAGAAACTTTTTATATCAACAGGAAACTTCTTTCTTGGTGCACTAGTAACACGTAGTATAGCTTGAAAACGGGGGGATTCCGACTCTTTAGGGTTTTCACAATCAAAAGTCTGGAAAATAAAACATACAAAGAACATTATAGAAAAATTGACATAAGTCAGAAACCATGTCAGAGAAATGAATTTGCTTATACAGTTACTGAGCTAACTTCCACAGGTACCTCTGGAGTAAAAGCATCTGAATTTCTCATACCTCCAGAGCAATTCCAAGCTGATTCATGTTGACCTACAAACACAATTAGGCACAAAATAAGTATTGTAGGAAGATAAACCAAAACTTTGGCCGTGCCAAATATTATAGTACTAAATCTTAACAATGAAATCTATAAGACATCACATATTCCATAAAACACTACTTTTGTGGATGTTTTTCGTTAGAATAGAATTTGATCCATTCTTGGCTCTCACACAACTTAACCTTTTGGGTTAAATTGTTTCCAGGCATGGTATCAAAGCTTTTATGATTGAGAAGTCTCAAGTTCAAGCTACGCTGCCTTGATGAATGATGATGGAGGAATTGTGATTTGTTATGATTTACATGCCATGAGAGGGTGCATGTTACAATAGTATGTAATACATTCTTGGATCTCACTCAACAGCTTTAAATTTTGAGTTGAATAGTTTCTTGATATATTTATTTCATCAAGCTAAATAAGTGATTACCTGCAAATTGCATCATAAGATTTAATGCATGCAGCAGTAATCAAACTGGTTCTATTCATATGAGTTGCAATGCATTGCAAGCTATTGACTCAAGGATCCTGGACGATTAGCAATCACAATAACCTATCAATTATATTGCCGAGCCACTTTGCTCTAATTGATGTGAGAACAACAGTTCTCTCTGAAGCCATGATAGATTCTTGAGCATTAAAGAATTCACAGAATCCTCAAACAGACAAAATATAATTTCATGAACAAAAAGACAAGTGTACCTGATTTTGTGATAGCATGTTGACTACTTTCACAAGGTAAACATATCCATATCAGCCAGAACATGCAATCACAGATTCCCATTGTTTGCATACAATCACACTTGGTTCATGCCTATCCACTATTTAGCTCCTACCTACCTTTCCACTAAAGAAAATTATGGACAAGATTCTTCTTAATTGACTCAATTGTCACTATGAAAGTAGTTCACAACTGATCTTTTCAAACCTTACTTTTACAAGTTTTTCCTATTTAGATTGTTCCAATGAAGCTGATAAAACAAAAGGGATAATACTGAAGATTCTAGTAAGACCATAAAATCCAGCTATCCATCTTTTCCACAATGTGATACAGTTCAATATTTTTAAAACCTGTAAATTAAGGCACTTGCTACAAACAGAATAGCAGATTTCTAATTAGGCCAATGAATAAAAGCAATAAACCTAATGATAAATCACAAATTTCACCATGAAGCAGCCCATATTTTTTGAATGGTATGCACATAATCCGAATCCCTTCAGATAGTTCAGCACTTAAATGCACTAGTTATGCATTAGTTTGGGATGAATGATATAATTATGTATCATCTAAAAAGAAAGTCCACAAAGTATTATTAATAAAAGAGACAACTACAATGCATGTTTCCGCAACCTTCTACATTCTTGGAATTATACAACCATCTTGAGGATGATTAGGGTACATAAATTACAGAAATGGATTTAGAAATAGGCATTTTATAGATTATCTATGGGTATTCTACTATTCTTTTTGTTTTATCTTATTAGGCTTAATCCGATCAATTGCTTGTGTTCAGATACTCTGGGACTTCTCTCTCACTCTCATTCTCCTTTCCATCTCTGTCACAGTTTTCCTGCCTTCTTCTCTCTCCTTCCCGCTATTTTTCCCACATAGTAACTCTTCTTGTCAATCTTCCTTCTCTCCTTCTCTTCCTATTATATTATCCCTTATGCTATTCCCACATCATGCGTCTATATTGATAGAATAAATTCATTACAGGCTGAGAGGGCATAGCTAATTTGCCAGGAAAGAAGGATTTTTGCTCCATCACAATCTGGTCCCAATAGGTAAACTGAAAAAATGAACTGGAACACCTTCATCAAGCATTCCTAAAATTCATGTCTTTCTCATCACAAGTATGAAGGTGAAAGAGGGAAAAGTCTAGGAATTGAGAAAAAGCAATGACACCATGCGAAGCCACTAACCAAAGACATAAATTGTTGATGCAAAAGAGATCAATACAAGAAGGATGGACAGAAAGATGAAGGCCGTCATAACCATATTCCAATAACTTAATCACTAGAGAAACAGTATCCTTCTCTATTCAGTGCAGCCAACAAATACACGTACACTTGAAACAAGATCACCTATATTCCAGCATTCAAAGAATATCACCCCTTAATTTCCAATCTATATATTGCAAAAGAACTGAACTTAAAACTGGTCAAAGATAATATGAATGAGTTATAATCCAATTAATTACAAACATTACAAAATAACCGCAGTTCCTAACTTAGCAACTAGTCCTGAATTTTTAACAAAACCAAATAACTTGATTAGTACCTGCCTCAGCTGAAGTATCACCATTCTGCAGCTGCGTCCTCGCGGGCACAGTGGGACTCACCTCTCGAGTCTGACCGCTCCGTTTACCCACATTTTCACTCTGCTGAAACCCCATCACCTTATTTTGTCCCACAGTCTCCTTACTTGACGACCTGGCCACCCCATCTCCACCTCCAGGCCTCGACAAATTACTCGACCCTAGCACCCCAGAACCTTTCTCACCTCTAAAGCCAAAAAAGCTTTCTTGTGGCAACGGCCCTGATCTTGTCTTAATTTTATTCAATCCCAGCGACGACGCCAGTATCGGAGACACCGAACCCGGACCCGCTGGAGCTTCCTTTTGGCTCGTCGGAGTAGTAGCAGTAGCAGTAGCAGTAGCAACAGCCTTCTTTGACTTGGAAAAGCTTGGCCTAACAGGTGTATGGCTTAGAGTTGGAGCACTCTCTTTACCTTTTATTAACTCCTTCTTCTTAACCCCATCTTTTACTTGAACTTGCCTGCAAGTGGCCGGAGAGCCACCGGAACTGGTGGTCGGACTGTTGTCTTTGGAGGCTGATTTGGGTTTCTTCTTGTCGGATCGGATCGGGGAATTAGAACCCACAGATCGAGGGCTGCTGGAAGATCCATCAGGGCTTGAAGTGTCGGATTTTTTAGAAGAAAAGAATAGCTTGTTCTTGAACACCATTTTCAAACTACTTAGTACACTTGCTTTCTGGACGCCTCAGCATCGAGATCAACATTGAAACTTTGTACAGGGGAAGCTGAAAGAGGGAGAAACAAGTAAGACCCAGAAAGTGTAGAGACAGAAGGTGAACAACAACGGTTGGGGTATGAATTGAAAGTGAAAGAGAAAGACAAGAGAAAGGGGTTGTTGGCTGGTTGAAGCAAATGAGAACAGGAGAGAGAGAAGCAGACTGCAGTGGACAAAGAGAGAAAATTGTGGATGTGGAAGTGTCCAGGCCTTGGCTTGTGCATACTTAATAGTTAATACCAATTTATGTCTATGCAATTTGATTAGAAACAATCAAGGTTTAAATTTACACTTCTCTTTTTAAAGCTTTTGCCTTACTTTTAAATGAATCCTTGACATAGTATTATATTTCTTTTACATATTTTCCGTTTGACCTTTGTAGGGGTTCCGTTTTTCTCAAGCCATCTTTTTTCTTTTCCCCTTTAGCAAGTTAAACGACGGGGTTTCCTATTTACACGGCATCGGTTAGGGATTAGGCAGTCTATATTCTATGCCTCCATTCCCATTGACTGGTGCCGTTGGTCTTCAGATGTTAGATGGCTTACCGTCTCATTTATTACTAAAAGTAAAACCATCCTTCTATGGGAATTCTTTTTGCATAGTTAGCAGCACCCTTCATTCTCACTAACTTAATCCTTGTACTTTTAACTATTTGTTTGTGCACCACTGCACCTTTATAGACTTAGAAGCGGTCTAATAAGCTCATCTCGATTTTGTTCCACGTCGTTTGTCAGATCCATGAGAAGCTTCTGAAATTTTAAATATTCCAACTTGAGTAAACTTTAGCTAGCTAAGACATCTTCATACAAAGAAAGAGCAACGGATACTTAGGAAAGTGACGCATTTACCAACGTCCTTAGGCTAACCCCGTATTACTGAAACTACTCGAGCTAGCGAACAAGCTAAGGTCCCAACTTACAATGAGTAGTCTACTGCAATATTTTTAAAGTCAATTGAAACAAGGAAGACAACAGACTCATAGTTCTAGACACCACCTCCTACATCAATTGTCATGTAAGTACATAAGTACAGCATTTGTATGGTGCATTTGACATAATCAAATGCAAAACCTTCATTTCCACTTCAGCTAGTGCATCACACTCTCAGTTCTGGACACCTCCTCCTACGTCAATTGTCATGGAATAGTAGTCTTCATAAATAGGCAAAGACTCTATAAAGCCTTGTGAAATCTTACGCCTAAAAAGCAAGTTCCAACTTTTGAGGAATGTATATTAGAGCGCAAAAGTATCTTAATCTAAAAGATGCTAAATGGAATGTAAGAAGCTCAACTAGTAAAAGTAATGAAAGTAGAAAAAAGGATGTATCTTCAATTGGCAAGACATACAAAAAGCAAGCTAAAATTAACACAAGGTGGTTGATTGTATGGATAATGAATTTCTTAAACTAAAAAAGAATAAGAATTTATATTAAGCTCGTTTCGACCGCAACATTGAGCATGGACACTAAATTTTGTCCCGTATATTTTTCTTTTACATGTATTTTTGTTGTAAAATTAAAGAAATAAAGAACAGAAAAGAAAGAAAGAAACCAAAATTACATTTTCAATTGTTAGTCTTATATTTGTATTCATCCAATTGGATTTTCATTACATGTATTTTAATTATCTTAGCTTTATGGATTAACATTTTGATCTAATTTTTTTCTTAACCAATCTACATTCCCCTAGTTTTATTTTTTTATAAAGTTGTTTAATTTTATAATTACTAAATGTTCCATTTTTAGGAAATTCTAGCTAGTTAATTTGAAAATATAATTAAACTAGGAAAAATAAAAAGAATAAAATAATAGATTAACTCCAATTGTAAAAGGACTACAAACACAAAAACTGGTAAAGCAAGAGTGGTTGTTATAAACAAAATCAAATATATTGAGATACGCCTTAAATACCAAGTAGGAGAGTATGAAACGACACCACACAAAAGTGCAAAACCATAGACAAAAACATGTATTAAAAGATTAGGTGGTAAACTTAAAGTGTGTGAACTGAAACACAACCTTTATGTTCAAAAAACAAAGCAGCAGTAAAATGAAATGATAATATAGGAGAATAAATAACCAAAACGATGAACAACGAAGTAAAGCATATAAAATACAAGAAAACAACGTCGTTCTTTTTGGATGTTGATCTCCAACAACTGTAGTTCAATCTCATTTTATCAAATTTCCTAAATGAAACATGTTTCATACTGACCATTACTCGTTAATGTTAGTACCTAATAGTACCCAAGAGGGGGAAAGAGTGGATTGGTGTTTATAAAATCTAACAATTTTTCTAACCAATGTACTTAATTAATAATGATCAATATAATTAAGTATGAGGAAATTTCTCAATATAAATTAATCAAATAATTAAATAATAATTTAATGAGATTAGATAGCAGAGAATTTAAATTGATTTATAGTGGTTCTACAAACAACCCTTGCCTATATCTACTCCTAAGACTCTTCTTAGAATTCAACTATAATTTTTTTTTCAAAGTAAAGAATAACATTTTTGCAATCTTTCTTGATAAAGAAAACTCTTTCTTATAATTTTTTTTCCAAGGTGAAGAGGAACTTTAATCCCACTTAGAACACTTTCCAAGTGTAATATCCAACACCACCATTAAAATATTACAACTAAAAAGTATCTCACTTATTCACTTGATAATTCAAAAATGGCTCACTCATACAAATACGAGACAATAATGCTCAAACGATTAAAAAAACCCTTTAAAATATGGAGATACAACACCTATTGCAAGAAAAGTGTCATTTTGAGACGGAAAATATCGACGGAAAATACAAATATTCTGTCGATATTACATATTACCGACGGAATGTATCGAAAGATAAAAACATCGTAGAATCAACCGTATCTAAATTTACCGACGGTAAAGTTACCGACGGTACAAGAATTTACCGACGGTAAATTTAACGTTGGAAAATGATAAACCGTCGGTAATATACTGAAAATGTACTGACTGTAACAAGTGTTCTTTCTATAAATTTGCCGACGGTTAAACATTTTCCAACGCTAAATTTACCAATGGTAAGTTCTTTAACCGTAGGTAAATTTAGCTCCAGAATGTTTACGACCGTCGGTACATTTAACATATTTTCCGTCCTTAAATATGCTGAACAATTACCGACGAAATTTAACATCCGTTGGTATATTTTATGAATTACCGACAGAATATAGCCTTTACTGTCGGTAAGTTATTTAGAAAGTTACCGACGAACGTTT